>PVLA01001788.1:160034-321038 GCA_004027455.1 Hydrochoerus hydrochaeris | reverse complement strand
CTCCTCCTCCTCCTGCTCCTCCTCACCACCACCACACTGTCATCAGTTCTGCCATAAAAACTGGACTCACATAATGTGTCCTTTCTCATAGTTTATAGGATTCATCTGTGCCGTGCTGGATATATATGAAACTGCCGAAGAGCAGAGATCACTCAGATTGCCTTTCGCAGAGGAGCTTCTGGCACATTACCAGATATAACTGAGGTTATGTGTGAAATATAACTTTGCTTCACAAATGAATCAAATCTTTAAAGAAACATTTACCATAGTAAAAATATTACTAAAATATTATAGTGGCACTAAAATTGAAGATGATACTCATAGGACATCTGCAGTATTATCTCCCTTAATTCCCAAATTGACAAGTGTTAAGGTTTTAGAAAAATATCTTTCTTTTTTCAGTGTGGATTTTTCAATAATAATAAATGTATTGCATTCACCACTTTGGTACCCTCCTTCAACTGATGCAATAGTATTCTCTAGCGCCACAGGTTTTTGGCAGCCTAATGATACATTTTATATGAAAGATCTCTAGCTGAAGTTATTCAGCTAATTTCCCATTTGTCATTGAAATGCTGCAGTGACCCTAATACATAGGTGCTACTGGGTATATATCAGAATCAAAATGCTAGGAACACATTTGCATATTCCAGTGCATATTTTAATTAACTCTCCTGGTCAGGAAAGCAGATACTGTTGACTCTTTCTCTAAATAGTAAGAGGCCAAGATCACAGAGCCAATTAACGGCAGGATCTAGCGCTCACACCGGGGCCTTCTGACTGCGGTCACAGTGGCGATGCTGTCTCTAGTTTCTTTGTGCGGGACCTCATTCTTTTTCTCCGGGCCCCTATAAACCAAGAACGCTAACATCTGTGACTCCAGCTCCTGGCTCTCTCCAGGGTACCACATCTATATTTCTATCTGGCTAAAACACATTTTCCTCTAAAATTTCTCTATATTTTTAAATGAAATCATGTCATGACTGAACTTTACCCAGTTCGCCTTCAGTTTCCCTGGTGTCCTTACTCCCAGCTCTGTAGCTCTTTCCACCTTTTCCCTGATAGGTCAGAGGTAAACCTAGCAGACTCATTTCCTGAGAATCTGCTTAGAAATATTCTTCCCTGTTGTCATTGTCAGGTGCTCAGCCCATCACGATTTCTTGGTTCAAATGATCAGAACAACCTCCAATGTGTTAACCTGGAATTTTTGTTGGTTTATGTTTCTTTCTAATCCATCCTTCATACTAAAGCCAGTAATATATATATATAACCAAACCAAACAAAACAGAATAAAGTGAATCAAAACAAACCAGTGTAAGGAACACAGGACTTCAAAACAATAGGAAATCAACAATGGTTACCATAAAGCCTCTTGTTGCCTTCAGAATAGCTGCAGATACCTTCAGATTGCTAAAAATCAAGCAAAACAGAACAGAACAGAACCAATTAAAAAAAAACCAATGAATGTAATAAAGGGCATCACAACAAGATAATAGTAAATCCAAAATGCTACCTTAATGTATCTTACCTTTGAAATAGCTGCCCGTGCCATCGGTTGTAACAAAATGAAACAAAGCAAAGCAGAATAAAACCCAATCCAACAAAACAATGAAAATGACACAGTACTTCAAAACAAGGTAGTGGGGAATTAACAATGGCCACCACCTTCAGAAGGAGACTCCCCCTTGGAAGCTACCTTGCATATTGTTATCCCCTGAATAGATGATCAGACTACTGGCTTTAGACCAGCAAAGCCAGTGAAACACTAAACACTACGAGCATTAAATTGCATTTTACCTCAGTATCAGCTATCATGGCAGCCTGGTCTCTGGACTGGCCAGCCGCCCATGGAAGGGGCAGGGCGGGGGGTGGGTTCCTCTTGTTCCCCAGTCCACATGCCACTGGGAGGCACTGGCATCTGGTTCACCCCACAGTGGCCTGCGCATGGTGTCGATTCACAGGGAGGGCTTGTTCTTGGTGACTTCTTGTGTTCTTCCCTTATAGTCTGTGAATCAATAATATACTTTAAAACATCTTTAAAAACCTTTCTAGATTAATATGTTAAATAACTCTCCACCACACTCCTAATGGTCCCAATCTAAGGTCCTGGCTTCATTTTCTTTACTGTTTGGCTATATCAATCATACAGGTGACCCACTGAGACCACAAACTTTATGAATGTCCAAGCCTTAGCCTTATTCTCCCCACAGACACTTTACTGCTTCCTTTGTCATTTTCTCTTTTGTTCTGACTTCCATTCCTCATTCAGTCTTACCTGTCACTTCATCAGGAAATCCTCAATTTCTCGTGCTGAGTTGCTAAAATTTATATAAGCATGTATCATGTTATATGTGTATATTAAACCACAAATTAGAATCTCTTTCAAGTGTTCACTGTCTTCTGTGTTCTCTAATAGCTGGCAGGGAGTATTTTGTTCATCCATATGACCGTAGCAGGTGGCATGCTGCCTAGCACGTGGAATTTAATAACAATCTTGTGCTCTTTCTGTGCTACCACTTAGTGTATAACTCCACTGGTTCAACCACCCAAGAAACTCCATCTGTCATAAAATGTATCCCTCGGCTGTGGCAGAAATTTTGTGAGCCACCATAGAATGCTGGCAAACATATCACCAGAGAGAGCTAAGAACACAGAGTGAAGGTGACATGGTGTAAATGAGCAACCCCGAAGGACACAGCTCTACCAAAACCCTGTTAATGAAAGCATTTCAAATGGAAGCAGATTTCAATGCCTGTTAAAGCATAAGCTCAACAGGTTTATGGATGATTTAATAAATTTTGTTTAATCATTCCTCTGTGAAGACCATGTCAAATACACTGCCTGAGGTTCGTTTTACTTGGTTTGTCTTATATTCTTTCATATATACGTTGAAGTTCTGTGAGCAGTATGTAATTTAAAATGAGGACATTCCAGAGCACTTGTAGATAGCTTAATTTCTTTTCTAAAAAAATTTATTGGAGCCCTAATTTCCAGAGTTTGATATCTCTCTTGATTTAATGACTTGAAGAGGAAAATTAGAGCATTTGGATTCATTTTACGTTTACATAGTTTCATAATTGGATTTAAAATAAAATCCTGCATATAGCTACTCACTAAATCTATCTACGGCAGGAGTGACAGGGCCCCAGGAGAGCAATATGGGGGTGTTTTTGTGTTTTTATTTCCATTCCACAATTTAAGAGACTCTTGGAAGTTATTTATCTAGTATTCTCTGTCTTAGATCAACTTTTAATGAGAAAACACCTGGAATACCAATGAAGGTTACATACACTTGCATATTTTCTGAGAAGTTGGGAAAAGCCATTAAAATGTAGCTTGACCATTCAAACATAAGTCAGCAAAATCGATACCTAGATAAAAATATGGTAAATAAATGATAAGATTTGATGGCTTTTATAATAAAATTTTATAATAGCCAGAAGAAGTAAAGCATTCATTTTTTTTAGGTTTTTATTTGTATTAGTTCATGTTTCCAACACATAATGATAACATTACTTATGGGGGGTTGACACATGTCCATCACGCATCTTAATTCATTGTTTAGCATCTTCCCCTCCCATCTCCCCCTCCACTGATCTCTCAATCTCCTCCCCATGTGAGAAAGATTTACATCCCTACTCCTTAATAGAGATAGATAGATGATAGATAGATAGATAGATAGATAGATAGATATAGAGATAGAGAGATAGAGAGGATATAGATATAAATATATTTGTGTGTGTGTTCTTTATTTATTGTTGAGGGTTTCTCATACAAGAGTTACCATACTACATTTAAGCTTGTGTGTCTGACTTATCTCATTTAACATTGTGGTCTCAAGGTGTACCCATGTTCCTACAGATGATGCCAGTTTATCCTGCTTTACTGCCGAGTAGTATCCCATTGTATATAAATGCCATGTGTTTTTTTAATCTGTTCATCTTTTGATGGGTATGTATGTGCTTTCAAGATGTAGTTGTTAGGAATTATGCTGCTATAACCATGGATATGCATGTGTCACTGCTATATAATATCTTTAACTCCTTCAAGAAAATATATAGAAGGGGGATATCTGGGTCAAAAGGAATCTCTAGTTTTAGTTTTTTGAGGACTCACTATAATAATTTCATAGCAGTTGTAGTAGTTTATATTGCCACCAGCAATATAGAAATGTTCCTTTTTCCCTGTAGTGTCACCAGCATTTGTTATTTTTTGATTTCTTGATGATAGACATTTTTAATGGAGTCGGATGATTTTAACTTGCATTTCTTGAATGTCTAGAAATAATGAATATTTTTTCATTTGTCTATTTTTATTTTTCCTCCTGACAAGTAAATGTCTGTTTACTTCAATTGCCCATTTTTTGATGTGGCCTTTTATTTGAGGAGATCTAATTTGTTCGAGTCCTTTATCTGTTTTAGCTATGAATCCACTGTTTAAGGAGTAGCTGGAGAAAACTTTTCCCATTCTGTAGGTTGTTTCTTCACTCTTTCAGTTGTCTTCGTTGTTGTACAGAAGCTTTCTAATATGATGCGTTCCCATTTGTTGATTCACGGTACTATGTCATGTGCAACCTGGCTTCTGTTTAGAAAGTCCTTGCCTAACCCATCTTTCTTGCTTTCAGTGTATGTATTTAATTTTTAAAAATCAAATGATAAAACTTACAGGATGCAGGATGAGATATTTACCCAAAGTGTAGAAAAATTAAAAAAAATTTCAATGAAAGAGAAATTTCAAAAAGAAAGAGTTACAGGTTTCCATGTAATAAAAAAAAAAACCCCTCTAAATGGAAACCAATAAACTAAAGAAAAAATAGGAGTATAACAGTTTAGGAATAATATTTCCATTAAGTATGAGAAATAATTAATCCTGATGGCCTATAAATGCATGTACAAATTCAGTAGGCTACATCAGTATAAAAATAAATTAATAAGTAATATAGTCAAATTGTCTTAAGGAAAATGTGGATAATAAACACAAAGCAATGTATTTATTGTCATTCTATATCATGTTTGCAGATGATATGATGATGTAGTAAAGACAGCAGACCACGATCTAGAAAGATTTATACCCAATTTACGATTGTGGTGGCATGTGGAATGGAAGCATTGTACTCACCAAAAGAACACTGGAGATTCCAGTTTATCTTAACCCAAATCTTTATGGTTATAGTAGCCACTGATAATTGTATCCCAAGTCTTGTGTTATGGACTATTCCATGCTATTGTATGAAAGTATTGCAGTGGCCCTGTTCAGAAATTATTCAGACTATTCTCCTGGGCTCATAGAGAAATAGGGACAGCAAAGCCACTGCTTCCAGGCTACAGGTGTTAAATATTTACAGACACTAAATCTTTATATTTGTTAATATTTCTTTATAAGATGAAGCACAGATTGGCATTTTTAACAAAATTTCTACACATTTGGGGGATTTATGTTCTTGAAAATGAACATAATTATTTAGGAAAATATCAATAGATAACCACTGTCATTCGGTTGCCTGTCAAGTCATCATTTTTACTGCTATGAAAGCAATTTAACAGAAGAGAAATCCATATCAACCATAATTTTTATTGAGATAATGTCTGTAAGTAAAACACTTTGGAATCATTTTACATTTCCATGCATCATTGCTCATCTGCATTTAAACTGTGATATGAATTATACTTGCCATACTATGAAAATACATTTATATACAAAACTGAAAATAGGTTTCGAATGCGATGATTTTAAGAGCTATTGAAAACTTTATACTTTAAGATCAAGTATCATATAATTTATTTACTTATTTGATGCAAATGCATTATATATCCATAGAAACGCCTGTACTGGAATAACACATTTCTCAGTAAAGGTCACGATTACATGAAAAGCCAACTAATTTACTGTCATATGGTATTAAAACTGGTAGAAGTCTTAAAATATTTTTTAGCTTATAGCCTAATAAATAGAAAATTTGAAAGATAAAATAAATAGTATCTAAATTTTTTGGACCTAGTTTCTTTTCTTTTTCATTACTTGGGTACATTTGTCACAACTAAGCAAAACTGATACATTGTTACTAACTAAATCTACTCAGATTTCATTTGTTTTTCCCTAACAACCTTAATCTGCTTCAGAATCTCATCCAGGACAGCATATTGCATCTCCTCAGTTATGATACTTTCACAGACGTTCTCTAGGCAGAATTGGCAGTTTGAGGAGTGACCAGGTATTTGTAGGGTACCCCCTCCATTTAGGTTTATCTCAACTTGACTTTCTGGTGAAAGGATTTTGGTATCGGCACAGAGTGTGGATGCCATGTGCTATTCAAACCACATTACATGCAGGTTGCAGCTGCCACTGTGGGTCACCTGGAATGTCTGCCCCAGGTTAGACTCCTTGAGGCTTCTTCACCGTAAGATCACATCACCTCCATGTCACCTGTGCTACCTGAAAGATGTCAGTACACTTGGCCCACACCTGAGCAATTAAGAAGAAGCTGCCTCCCACCTCCGCAAGGGGAAAGCATTTATTTCAGCGGCTGAAATCCTTCTGTATGAAAGATTTTCCCATTGGCCACATTAATGACATGATCATTCATTCATATCTTCATGGATAGGTCAATACTTATTTTTAGTGTAGGTCTTAGTAGCTTCTATGTCTCTTTTAGATTTACCTCCATCTCATTTATTTATTTGCTTATTTTATTTTTGTACTGTAGATTCAACCCAAGTTCTTTACACTGAACTATATTCACAGACTTTCTTATTTATTTATTTACTAGCTTTTAGACCAGTTCATGTTGAGTCAGTAATTTACCCGGGGTAGGTTTGAACTTGAGATCTTCTTGCCTCGGCCTTCCAAAGTGCTGGGATTACAAACTATTTTGGTTTTATCAAGTGCTTCTTTAAAAATGTTGCAGCTAGGCATGGTGGTGCGTGTCTCTAATCCCAGAATTTGGGAGGCTAAGGCAGGAGGACCACTGCAAGTCCAAGGCCAGTCTGAGATACAAAGTAAATTCAAGGGCAGACTGAGTTGCATAATGAAACCTTGTCTCAAGAAGACAAAACAAAAACAAAAACAAAAAAAATGGACAATGTTTCCAGCTCATCTTGTATATTCCCTGTTACCCTCTGAAAATCAGTCTTTTCTTCACACAGGCCCTTGTTCTTTCAATGAAAAATGGTAACAGAAAGTAATATCTAGGTACTAGACATAGCAATTTTTTAAACACATGATTTGTTCCAGGGTTTATGCTCCATCAATAACGGGATAAGGTTTACAGCCCAGGTTCCCTGATCTTCCCCTTTGCATTCCAGTATTGTGTCAATGTGGATGGACCATCTTCTGTTTAGTCATGTGGTCAAAAAAGAAATTGGTTAGTAGGCTACCCTCTGGAGAACTTTCACATCAATCTATTCTTCTGCTCATAAATTATGCCTTTAATCACATGCTTTTCTGTTTTAAAGGCTTTTAAATGCCTTTTGGCCATTACATATGTCTGTCTCAGCTCTTTAGTTGCACAATTACCTCATCACTGACTCTTAAAGGGCATATACCCTTTCTTCATTACGGGTCCTCGGGCCATCAAATTGTAATGTTCTTTTTCTTGTGCATTAATAATCCCTGAAGCAACGTCATGTGAGGGTTGACTGCTGACCTGCCAGCACTCCATGCTCATTCATGAGGAAATACTTGGTCACCATTCCCCACCATTAATTTTATAGTCTTACCTGTTGGTATGGGAAATATTATGACCCACTATCTCAGCTATTTTCTTCATTGCCAAGGCAAAACATCTGACACCTAAAATTAAAGGGGGAAAGGTTGGTTTAGCTCACAGTTTGTAGAGTCCATGATCAGTTGCTTCCAAGGCAGGGAGACATGGGGAGGGGGACACAGAGAGCAACTGTTCATGACAGATAGAAGACAGCAAAAGCAACAAGGGACAAGACCAGCCTTTTCTGACCCCTAGATGGTATCTAGGTTACTGGGATTGGGGCAGTGCCAAACCAATCGGTGGACGGATTTAGTAATCACACACCTGTAATCCCAGCATTGTACCAGGAATCAATCACACACTATAGATTCAGCCACCTCTGAAAAATCCCCATCTGTAACTGCGTGAGGCTTTGGGGGAACATTTAACACAAATCAAAACACCCACTATTAAAATTTTAGGCATTAGAAGCTGGCTTTGATTTTATATATGGTAAAAGATTGGGGAGAGAAATTTGACAATACTGTATGCAGATTAAAAATATCTCTTCTGTTTTCTTTTTTAGGAAGAAAATATTTCTGTATGATCTAAGAAGCTTTTAAATCTCATTTTCTAAAAGAAAAAAGAAACTTCAATTTTTACCATTTTAATTGATTTCAAAAAACTGGGATAAATAAAATTACAGGGAAAGTGAAATAAAGGATTCTCCACAGCTGTACTGACATGCTGCAGTGCCTTTATTCCTTGCTGTTCTTGGATCAGTTCATCGCATCCTATCAAAGTTGCAAAAATAATTGTTTAGGTACTGAAAAAATGGATAAGAAACACAAGTAAAGGAGAAAGGAACAAGATTGAAATGTCTAAATCCTACGTTACTTCTAAAGGTTAGAAAAGAATGCATATTTTCTTTCTAAATGTCAATTTAATCTGAGTGGCAGTAAACCTCCAATAACATTTGAATGTAATGTAAAACTCTGAGAATGAAGCAATTGCCTAGCTAACTGCTTGTTTTGCTTATGGGTGAACTTCACATTTGACTTTCAGTGGATGGATAGCTGAGGCATTATTCCTATTTGGAAGTATAAACATAACAGTTGGCTATTATCAGGCAGGAAGAAAGAAAATTCGTTTGCTGGTCAGTGATCAGTCTTGGATTACTGAGGCTCACAGGCAAGAAAATAAATGCATTATGCAGTCGTCTGACTAGGAGCCTAGACAGGGCTAGAAAGATCAAGCAATGAGCATTAGCCTGGCTAACCAGGACTTTCAAATGTCTATTAGGTCTGCTGTCTCCAGAAATGATTTTTCTAAGGCGAGTGTGGTAGAGGAGCTAAGTATATTACACTATATAGATAAGTGGGAAGGGTTTTCTTAGCTCAGGAAAAAGATCACTGGCTACCAGGTCACAGCTTCCCATGAACACTAGGGAAAAGTGAATAGACCTGCTTGAACTTTTTGATCTTGACCATATTGTCAACTACAGGGAATCACGATTTGGAGTTTTATAAACTGGACTCATTGGAAGGCAGCATTCCGAGACACTGGCAGTCAAAGGGAGAAGTCTGAAGTCATGGCTAAGAGAAGATGAAGCCCAGAAAACCATATTTCAGTCCATCCTGAAGGCTAGGAGGCTGGACTTGGTAGCACTTTCTGCATCCCGATGGATCCATTATCCACTTTCTTATCAACCACTACATCACTACTAAACAGGGTCTCTCATAAACTGTCACATTTTCCTCACACGCTAGTGGAAATAGTATTGATTCTTTCATATTAATCTCACAGGATTAGTGTCATTATCATGGGAACAATAGTTCAACTCTTATGAACATATGGAAATCCTTTTGACTCCTAAATGTGGCATTGCTTTTGGAAAGTTAGGCATTTCTTTTCTCCTTTTCAGAAAATGATGGAATTGAACTGAACTCTCAATGTATTTTAGGCCCAGTTCTCAATGTATTCTAGAAAGAAAATTCATAGTTTAGGAAACCCAAGATGTTTTTAAAAATGTATTTCAAAACTCTATTTATTTTTAGGCAATCCATCTTTTAAATAAGTACTTAACATGAAAATACTGAGTGGAATTAAATTATTTTAACATTCTTCCCTTAAAGTATGTGGTTTTTCTACCCTAAATAAGCTGTGTCTAAATACTTTGGCTCTAGAATTCCCAATAGACTGTCCATAATTCAGGCACATGGTATCAAATCAAAAAGTGGAAAAAAGAGAATTATAAAGTGAAAATATCCTATAAAGTGTATTAATATTAACCTTTGCACTGTATATCTGTTTGTCTTTTAATCTAATTTCCCTTCCAGTGGGGGCAAAAAGTGCAGTGGCTTATTTGAGGTCCTAAAGGAAACAACACAAGAGAAAACTCAATCCTCGGCCATGGCTAGGGTTAGAGGCTCACTGCCTATTCCCATTTCTGTGGCAGAGAAAAAAATCTCCAAATTACCTTACGATAACTCTTCCTAACTGCACATCTTCAGAAAAAGAGTTAGTCATCTGAGAAGACATTATACTATGATGGCAAAACTGTATTGGCAGTGATTTATCAACGATGACTTTCACACATTATTTATTAGATATTTATCAGTGACAGTGTTATTGCCAATAGACTTTCAAATGGATCTAGCATACTGCTCATTCTTACCTTTTTTTGATATTACTATACTTCATCAATGTCCTGTCTTCCTCTGTACTGAAAGATTAATATCTTACCAGAGATTATTAAATTGCTTAATTTTCCTTTCTTTCTCTGTGTATTTTAAATTCTTTATCTTTTTCCATTGTCACCACCAAGAGCAGAAAACCTGCCTTAGAGATTAGTCAGGTTTGCCCCATGGAACAGATGAGCTTTTGTTGTAGCTCATAGAAGGAAAAGAGTCTCTGGAGCCAGACTGGAATGGAAGCCAAGCAACCACTAGCTCCTTCTTCAATACCAGAGCTCTTCTTGTCCTGGCTCCATTTTTCGCAAACCTGCTGTCAAGACATTGTTACTGGTTGTCTCCCTTGAGTTTAGACAAAAAGAAAAACCTTACTACAGACTACAGATGCAAGTCAGGATGGGTTTCCAACCTGCAAATCTCTATATCTCCCAGAATTCCAATTTCCTCAGTGTTGGAAGCTTTCAGTTGAGAAGGTTCTGGCAGAAAGTCATCAGGCATTTATTTCTCCTTGACTTCTGTAAACAATGCAATCCACTTGGATTCTGGTCAACATGAGGGGCACCGTCACCACCACCAGCACCATTCCAAGAGAAGTTCGTAATGGGTCCCCCAAATCTTGTTCATCATGGACCACAGCTCTACTTTCTTTGATTGCTTCCCCAGCTACCAAAGATTGTGTGATCTTGACACTTTGATGAGGTAGGGCATTCCCATTCTGTCCCCATGGCTCATTCCTTGGTGAATGTGATTCTAGTGGCTCAGGTATCCCCCTAGGAGTACAGCTGTAATGGAGCTGATCTACCAGTCTGTTAAGATAAGCAACTCATTATAAACCCTTCAACTCTCAGGCGAGATCAGGTGTGTTCAGGGTGGCATAGCCATAGACAAATACTTCAACTTTCAGTCTGAACACGAGGTTTTATTCACACTTAGAACAAATTTGCCATCTATATGCAAGATACTATTAAACCATGAAAGCAGCAAAATAGAAAGACAACGGTTTCCATGGAAGCACACAATTTTGGTCCATTTATGATGACAGTGGTTGGTAGAGGCAGCCTGAAGACCCTAATCTCACAAGTTTCACGGGATCCAAGTTCCAGGCCCACTGCATCGCCAATTACCTCCACAAAAGTTCTTGAAGACAAGGAACTTAAGGCTCAGAGCATTAAGAATTTTGGCTCAAATCATATCATTAGTAGTTTTTAATACAAAAAATTAGCATAATGACCTAGACAGAATTCAGGTTTAAAACTAAGCACAGGCCTCCAAGCAGCCCATGATCTGTTAGGAGCCTCTGCCCTGGGATTGGCAGGAAATGCTCCCCCACTCAGCAGCAGCTGTGCCCACCTGGCCCCAGTCCCTGACCCTTGGTCCAGCTGGGGTTCTCAGATCCCACTCAGCGACTGCCCTATAAAAATGCCTCCTTCTTTTGCCTTCCAGCCTTCCATGTCTCCCTGGTGCTGCTAACATGTGGGCTCCTCATTCTCCCTTCAGGATCGTTTTGATACCTGTGTGATCCATTCCTCACATTAAATCACTCGTGTTTTGTTTTTCTAGAAGGACCATGCTTGTGAGTCACAGATTCAAGGAGATTATGGCTCCTTTTTTTCTCCCCTGAATTTCACAAATGCTGCTAAATAGCTACTGCAATGAACTGAATGTTTGTGTTCATGAAAATCCCTATGTTAAAATTCTCACCCCCATGGTGATGGTGTTAGGAGATGGAGCTTTGGGGGTAATTATCTCATACTGGTGGAGTGTGCACGAGTGGAATTAGGGTCTTTATAAAAGGATACCCAGAAAGCTTTCTCAATCTCTTTTTGCCATGTGAACACACAACAAATGTTGGTAGTTTGAATTCTGGAGGTGAACTCTCACCTGAACCAAACAATACTGGCACTTTAATCTCAGATTTTCAGCCTGCAGACCACAAAAAAATGCATTGTTATTATTTGTAGACTCTTAGCTCATGGCTTTATGGCATAGCAGCCTGAACAGACTGAGACGGGGACAGCTGTAAAAACGGAAGACTACTATGCCTGAAATGTAATTGAAGCTGTGTGACTCACATGTTTTGGTCTAGTTTTGCATATTGACTTTATTTTTGCATCTTGTTAGTGTAAGGTCATTGTTGGATAGGTGTAAAGAAGTAAAACTATATTCCCGACCATTTGTTGTTTTGAAAACTCAGTGAAAACTAATCCAAGCAGGCAAACCTATCTACATTTTTGACTAATTAAGCCACCTGCAAAGTTATATATTTGAGAATATTTACACTGTAGGTAATTTGGCCTTGCAGGAAACATGCTGGAATGCAAGTATAGGTTTACATAGAAAAGACTAATAGAAATCAGTTGTTTGCACAGAGGAAGTTTGAATTCATGTGGGAAGTTAGAATTCGAAACAGATGGCCAACTTTCCCCTGCAGGATTTCATGCGCTTCCATGTCAGAATTCCATTTGGGTAAGAAATTCTGACCACATGAAAACACAGTAGCTATTGCTCTGAATCTGGGATAGTGTGCTCCATGTGACTCCCCCTCTGGAAAACAACCTCTCTCCAACAGAGAACAAGAACGCCTTGTCTTTTCTCTGGCTCATGTGAGGAGCCAGGAAAGCTTTCCACAATTGTCACGGAGGAGGACAATGAAGATACTGAGGTCAGGCAAGGCTGCCCCCTCCTGAAGGATTTCGGCACTTCATCTGTGCTCTGTGAATATCACCATCTTCCTTTGTAAAAAGAGTCTAATGACAGCTACTACTGTAAGAGGCATACGTTGTCAAAAATGACCTGTCCTCAAAAACAGGGAGATGGAAATTGACTTGGAAAAGTTAATGAAATCAAATTGTAATTCCCGTATAAACACTAACATCTTAGCTCTGGAGGGCAGAGTTGGGTTATTTTCCTGAGTCCTCCACATAATACTCTGTGTTCTTCAGGAGATTATGTAAATTCTACAAGACTTCATTTCCTACTTATAAAACAGGAATGAAGAAAACATACCCGTCACAAGGGCGGCCGTAAAAATTAAATTGGAAGATGGAAAACACATGGGGCACTGCCAGCTTTACACTTACAACAAAAACCAACTGACACTGCTGGAGTGGCCAGCCAATGTGAAGACAGACTGCCTGGGGACATCGTCATACCGACAGCAAGACTGCGTCAGCCCCAGGGTGAGGAGTCCCGCTGCGCACTCATCCTGGCCGGTGGCTGAGTACGGTGGGCGAGTCTCTCAGAGTGATGTCGATGTCTGCGCTGCCTGATAGGCCACCAGAACTTGATGCCATCAACGATAGAGCCCGTAGGAAAACTCTAGTGCCCCCTTTTCTGATTCTGACTCTCAAGCACACTTCTGATATTTTGGCTGTGGGTGCCTAACTAGGACGACAAGCCTGGCGAGACCCACGGTGTTCTTCGTTAACCCAGAATGCTGACTGTCTCACGGAAAATGAGCCGGGTGTCTCTCTGGTTTTGTGTACTGATTTTGTTGTTGCGTCTTGTTAGTGTAAGCCAGCACGTTTTGCATGCAGAAACTCTGGGAGTCAGAGGGGGCATCAATGGATACAGGGATAGGAACCAGTAACCTGAGTTACACAGGCTTTACTAGCAATCAGCTAGTATTTGTTAAATTAATACCATTCTGAGCATTGATAGTCAATCACTGTAAAAATAAAATGCTTTGAGACATATAATATATAGTTGCTGTTATTAGTATTGTTGACATTATTAATAGCATAATTATGATAAAATGACTGAATGTACAAATCTAAGATCTGCTTTTATTGGGGATGGGGTTGGTGTGATAAAGGAAGACAGTGTCACTGGCATTTAGCATTTTGGTTTTGTTAAAATGTTTGAAAGAATCTTCCACAATGAGCAATAGGGTTACTGCCAAAAGAGAGTATTGTTAAATTTTTTCTCCTTGATTAGAAAAGGAACTAGGGTGCTTTCACTATACTTTCCTCTGAATCAACCAATTGCTAATGCAAATTCATTCTTTTAGTTAATAATCCAGTCAATCATCATCAAATATGAAACTCAGTCAGCTATCATGCATTGAGCATATGTTATATGACATAAATGAGAAGTAGTATCTTAGGATGCTGAAAATATAAAATTCATGGTACATTTCTACTTCTTTACTAGTCAACCTAGAAAAGCATATAATTTGTATAGGATAAGAATATAAAAGGTAATAGAAAATCAATAGTATATATTTGTGATAAAAGGCACTTACTATTAAAAAAATAAAGAAATTACAAGATACTTAGTGACATTTGACTGGACATGAAGGTTTTGCAAACGTAGTATTAGAAAGGATCACTGTATCACTGTCTTCTTATTAGATGTGTGTGTTGTAGCTGGCTGTGCAGAGCTGCTACATTCAAGAGAGGAAACTGAAGACTTGCTTTTGTTATCTTCCCCTTTGTATTGTACAAATGATCATTGTATTCATAAGCTTAACTTCCCCATCAGGCTGGCCAAAGTCATAAGAACTTAGTGAATACAATTTGTTCACTGTTTTTAACTCAATATCTTAAAAATTTAATGTCAACTACATTTTTTTTTGTTTCAGATAAGATGGAGCAGTTTTGCATTGACTGATTATAAAAATGGCCCAGAAAAGCCAACTGAATTAGCTTTAGTGGATCAAAACAAACAGATCAAGTTAATGAACCATTTAATGAAGGGACAAATAACATGATACAACCTGAAAAATTTATATGATTTTAAAATTTATACCTGAATCAGAAAGTTTACTAACCAAAGTATCTCTAATTTGTAACGATCTATTGTACAACATTGGGTAATACTGAGATTTTTCAAGGATATCTTTTCAGCATCTTTTTAAAACCCACAGTCTCTGCTGCCAGTATTAATCTTTGCTTCTAACATTTCAGTACAAGAGATAAATAAGCTATGAGAAATCAGAAACAGTGATTGATTAGACTGGACCCTTGACAGGAAGACCTTGAATTTTAGTTGCATATAGAGCCTTTTTTCTCATAGGTAACTTTTAAATGATCCAGGTACATTGTTCTGCCTAATTGATATCTTTTACAACACAAATAACAAGTCATTCAAATATGTGATTTGGGAAATATCAAAAATACCCCAGGGAATGGGCTTTCACAGTGTTTGATCTGACAATTAACCACTGTTGAGTGGAATTCAATAAAGTAGTTCTCCAATCAAAATTTAAGAATAATGTCCAGAATCCAGAAAAGTTGTTTCAGAGAAAACATAAGGCTAGAAATAAGAGGTAATAGAAAAAGCAAATATGCACAGACATCAACTATGATACAGAAAGGAAAAGGGCTGGTTTCTTATGGTCTAGATCTATTACAGTCCGGTCTCACTTAAGGTGATTAAATTAAAACTGGAAAAAAAGGGGATGGAGTTTATCTGAAACATGTGTAACAGAAGATAGACTGAGGTACTCATGGCACACTCTTACTCCTCTATTAAAATCATAGTACAATCCTCCTGTAACGAAAAATAAAGTTGAATCATCTATAGGAAAATGGAAAAACTTCAAGACCATAATGTTAGGTGAAATAAGTCAGACTTACAATCTTAAATAGTACATGGCTTCTCTGACATAATAAAGCCAAAGTATAGATAACGAGCCAAATAAAAGGCAGATAATAGCAAGTAGAGAGAACTTTCTCAAGTGGGGAGGGGATTAAGAGGTGGAGGGAGGAAAAAGCAGCTGAAAAAAGGAATCAAGAGGTGCTACCCACATACACCAGCTCTCCATAAGGGATGTAAACCTTATGTATTGGACACCTGCACTAATAAATAAACAAACAAAATATTTTTTAAAGTTGAAAAGTATACTGAGCTCAGGATTCTATAACGATGCCATTTTAGATTTCTTAAAACGAAACGGGGCAAGCAATGATAAACTCTCTTGCACAAGATTTGATTCAGACGCAAGGCAGAATGTCCATGGGCATTAGGACATAAGTGCTGAGTAGGTCCGGCCTCCAAGGCCCGGGAGCATGTGACAGGCCTGCTGCTGAAGCTGATTGGAGACAGTCACCGCTGAGGTTCACTAGCAGGCTGGCAGGCGCTGAGCAGCACACGGTGAGAGCAAGGCCAGAGGGCTAGAAGGCACATCTTCTGCAGCAGAGGTGTCCAGTGGCAGCTGTGAGGAGAGCGGTGTATGAACTCTGGGAATAACGCTCTTCTGCAGTGAGGGGTCCCGGATACCGACCAGGCTCCGCAAAGGAAGCTGAAGTCAATGATGAACTGAAGGTAGTTGGAGCGTCAGTGAAGCCTGACCTGTTTAACTCCTGATGCGTCCGTCCTCCGTGCTCAATACTGAGAAGGGATAAGCAGGTTTTCTCCAAAAACACTGTGTATTGCACAGTGTATTGCACTGATAAACTACACAGGATGTTATGATACCACAGGGAACAGAGAAACCAAGAGAAGCAAAAACAATTGCCAAAAGAAATGTAATAAATAGGCCCAGGGCCTGGGATGGTAGCTTAGTGGTAGAGTGTGTACTTACCATGCAAAAGCCCCGTGTGCAAGTCTCCACACTCAGCAACCTAACTAAACAAATAACTAAAAAGACGCAGAATCAAAAAGACCTAGTACTTGGAACTGCCACTAACTTTTAAAGTGTGCAATTAATGTTTCAAGGAGGAGGAGGAATAGTGAATGGCAAGCATGGAGACAGAGGAAATGTAACCAGAGAAAGAAAGAAACAGAGTGACAGAAACCCCATCATGCATATGCATGTATGTATATATGCGTGTGTCTATATGTATGTATAGATATAATACATAATAAATAATAGTCAGAAAATCACATCAATAGACTTAACATTAGCCAAGAAGATATGTCAATAAAGGTACCTATTTTGAAAGAGGAAGAGACAAAAAAAGAGCACAAGTAGAGGAGAAAGAGGAAAATTTTCTGCCTGCCATGAACTGTTTCTCCTCTGTCATGCCCCTCTGTTCTACCAGCTGGCTATAGACTGAAACATCTACAAACTGTGAGCTTGGTAAAGCTTTTCCTCCTTTAAGTTTGGATGTCAGCTCTTTTGTCTCAGCAATGAGATAAGTAACTACAACAAGGTGTAAAGATGTAAAATTGTTAAAAAGATTCTGTTTTGAGGAAAAAGAATAACTCAAGGCACCCTGCTCACTCAAACACCTATGAAAGTGTTCCCCTGTACCCATGGTTTAGCCATCCAGACATTCAAAGACCGCTGCAGCCGTGGACTAAGAGAGCCTGGCTACTGCTAACTTGTAGGGGCACCATGGTGTTATCCATGTGGTGCTAGTTTTATCAGCATGCAAAATGCAAGAGTTATGAGGTCTTGGAAACTTCACCCAGCTTTCAGAGAAAAGCCTGGAGGCCAGGCAATGTGGTATGATAGGGTCACGGTCCCTGCCAGGAGCCCTAGAGAGGACAATGCCTGAAGCAGTGAGAGTGAAGGCTGTTTAGGGGAGACGGCAGGAAGCTAAAGATGCCAGCAATGTGGACCATCTCAGGCAGCCAGCACAGGCAGCCCAAAAAGAAAGTCTCTACAACCAGCAAGAGCATGGGGATGGGGCTTTCATTTGTTCCTTCCCTAATTGTCTCTCATTCTTTACATGAATTAAAATTTATTTCTTACATAGTATTTCTTCTCTGAAAAACTTCCTGTTCTGACATGCAATTTAACTTTCCTATTACATCTAGTTTACCAAGGAAGAAGTTTATATTACACATTTTAGAACTTTCTTCTTTTCTCCTATATGAATTCAATAGTATAAATTTTCCTATAATCACTTTTTTCAGTAGATTACATAAAATTTGGTTGTGTTTTCATTTTCATGTAATACAAAATATTTTGACTTATTTTCTCTTAAGATCTCTTTAACTGAGATGCTTTATAGATGTTTGTTGTTTATTATCCAAATATTTTGGAATTATCCAAATATTTTATGTTATTTCTTTTCTAATTCTACTATAGCCTGAGGCTATGTAGTTATGATTTATTTCAAATTTGTTAGTATGTATTTTTTGAGTTAGAAAGTAGTCTGTATTTGTAAATTCTATATACATTTGAAAAGAATATATGTTCTGCAGTTGTTGAATGAAATATCCTACTTTAGCAGTTAGATCCAGTTATCTGATGATTGTTTCCAGCTCAACTATGTACTCATTTTCTCACTACTGAATCAAATAGACAAGTACTGAAGATGTCAACTATAATAGTGAATTTGTCTGTTTCATCTTGTAATTCCACATTTACTTTGATTCTATTTTAGGATCATACCCGGTTAGTATCAGTGTGTTTTCTTGATGACTTGAAAACACCCAATGATTTCTTATGCTCTGAAGTCTGCATTGTGTGAAATTAATGTTAGCTAACCGAGCATTCTGACTTAGACAAACATGGTGCATTTTTATCTTTCCATTTCTTTTCAGTATATCTGTCAATTTAAAATAGGTTTCTTAGGATTATGTGCAGGTGACTCATTTTCTAATAGACTCTGATAGTTTTTGTCTTTTAATTTGTATATTTGCACCATTAATATGTGTAGTAATTACTGATAAAAATGATTTAAAAGTGCCACCTTTTAAATAACTATTTTGGTTAATTGACTTTTGTTATTGTTTTCTCTCTCTCTCTGTCTCTCTCTCTTTGTCTCTCTCTCTTTTGCCCTCTTTATCTTCCACTCTTTTTCTGCTTTATTTACTTTTAGTTAGCCATTTTATACATTTCCATCTTTTTTGCTAGTTTTCCTAGAGATTATACAGGTATTTTGGGAATTACAGTGGCTTCATCACAGAGTATCTAATTTTTAACCCCAATCTCTTATAAAACTTATGTCATCATTTCATCCAGTCATAAGGCATCAATGACTATGTTCCCAATATTATTGTTTTAAAGTGTTATTAGTTAAATAGCCTAATAAAGAAAACAAAATATTTCATTTTACTTTCATTTGTTCCTTCCCTAATTGTCTTTCATTCTTTATATGAATTAAAGTTTATTTCTTACATAGTATTTCTTCTTTGAAAAACTTCTAGAATTTTTCAAAAGCAAGGCCAATGATGGAAAATTATCCCAATTTTTATCTGAGAAGCTGCTTAGTTCTTTCACTTTGGACAGATAACTTTTAGATCAGTAATTCTAGTTTAGTGAATTTTGTGTTTCAACAGTTAAACTATTTCACTCAGCTTTGTTTCGTTTACATGACTTTCCAAACAAGTTCATTGTAATTCTTACTCTTAATACTCTTTATATACTGTGGTTTTTATTCTTTGATTCATTTCAATATTTTCTCTTTGATTTTATCAGTTTCAATATATTACCTAGGTCTATATTTCTTGGAAATTTTTGTTTAGTATTTTCAAGTACTAAAACTCTTAGTATTTTCAACTGCTAGATTTGTGTTATGTCTGTCTTAATTTTGAAAAATTCTTATCGCTGTCTATTCAAAGAGACATTCCAATATTCTATGCATAGCTCACAGTTCTTGAATATTCTGTTACATTCTTTAAAATTCTCTTTTTCTTCAAATTCCCTGATCCTTTCCTCAGTCTGAGACTTAAATGTACATTGCATTACCAGAGTTACAGTTAAAATATGTCCTCTTTGAAGAAAGAACCAACATTCTCTTTTTCCAGCAAGTTCTACTGTTCTTCGTCTACAGGCCACACATTATATATAAGCCCCCACTCACTTTGTCTTCTCAGTCTAAATCCCTAAAAGATTAAAACTAAGATTCACAGAGTTTAATGCTCCAGCCTCTGATTGAGGCAGAAAGAATTGAGTCTGGGACTCATGGTAAGAAGTGTTTGACTGACAGAAGGGTAAGTAAATATTAAACCTGAGAGGCTTAATTCTCCCAGTGGAAAACCAGGGAAGGCCCTTTACTATGCTTCTGTTTTCTTAGAGTATTTACTTTAGAAAATTCGTCATTATAAGTTTTTTGAGTCTTTGAAATGCCTATACATTTTTTTAAGTTAAACGAGGCTGTCACCAGCTTTAAGATTCAGGGCTAGCTACCCTTTGAAGGATCTGGAACCATGTCTTTCATCACCAAAGATATCTTGTGTTCCAGACTCCTAGTTCTGCATGCTAGGAGTGCTGCTCTGAAATCACTTCCTGTCAGAGATATGAGATGTTTACTCTTTAGATAGAGTCAATTAGCTAAAACAGTTGGAAGTGCAATGACCAGGTGGATTTAGAATAAACCATGTGTGAGAAATGGAGCTGTCAAGTGCTCCTAGTTAAGGACTAGTTATTGTTTCCCTTGAGAACATCTATGCATTGGGTTGGATCCGCTTGACTACATGAAGAATAAAACATATTTTTGTCTTCTCGGTCTCTTATGTGGATTGTTTGTGACGTTCAAGGTATTTTGGCTGAACATTTATTCAATGATAAAACTTTTCACTTGGAAAGAAAACCTATTTGTGGAAAGATTTGCTCATTAAGGAAGGGATGTTGTCTTTTAAATATATTTTTCCAACATTGACTTCATTAAACTAGTTGGCCAATGTGATGATGTATAATTAGTTAACAGTTAACAGTCCTATTCATGGATTTTGAAAGAAGGAATCAGATTCCCGAGAACAAGGAAATAAAAGAGAAAAGAGAGAAAGAAATCAGTAAATGCCTTTGAGCCACCTCCACTAAGTAAAAAACATAATACACGATGAAATGAGTAAGTAGACAAATCCATACATGCACACTGCATATCTCAGAGAAGACCATTGTGAATCTAGGAAACACAGCCACTGTAATTTGAAAGATTGTTCAATCAACAGACTCGACCTCTGGAGTCAGCCTGTTTACCTGAAAGCATTCCTGTTTGTAATTTCCTTCAGAGGGTGTAGGGCTGATGTGGGAGGGCCAGCAGCAAGGAATTCTCCTCATTCTTCCTGAGGAAGCAGGAGTCTGTGCGTTGTAATAAGTGCATTGTAACAAGGCACTGCTTGGGAAAGAAAGTATTTCTTCTATTAAAGATATCTCTGAGTGTTTGACTTATTTTTCATGATTCTACCTCAGTGACTGTCCTGAGGATCTCGGTAGTGGACTTTACCCTCCAAGAGTGTAAGCTTTGGGTTCTACTTTATTTCAGATCACAGTCTCGCTAAGGGCCCAGGCTGGGCTCACATGAGGATTCTTTTTCAAAGTCTAGATTGGACTGTGTGCTCCGTGAAAATTGCAATATAAAGTGAACAAAGCTCATGTGGGCATTTTCTAGACAATGTCCTCTGACACACACCCCTTTTAATAGTCCATTTCTGAAGACATGAACAGCCAAATGTGATTAATCTATTTAAACCTCAAAAGAATGTGGTCCACATAGAAATATAAAATGATAACTCAATGAGGATACTTTCTCTTTTCTTTCAAGGATGGAAATATTAGATTGTTTCTCTCAAATGTTAACTCTCTAAAGATAAATATTATCTTAACATCTGGAGATTTTTCCAACAGCAGAGACAAAGATTTATATAAAGTTCAATTTTTCAGAAATACAGTAAAGTGAACACACATAGAAATAGTTTACTACAGAAAGGACTCCAAACTATCAAAACCTCTCACATATCAATAGACTAATTAGGAGGCTCCCCTGAGACTTCAGTAGACCCACAGCAGTGACCCCCCAGGGTCAGATAACGGCAATCAGGCCAAGATTTTTGGCCCAAGTCCTTCCCAAGTCGGGTTTGACTTTTCTTTACAGCCTCTGCTCCTAACTTGTTTACAGCAGTGGTTCTTAAACTTCAGCACCCTTTGGAATGGAGGACATATTAAAATAGATTTTAGGGACCCACTTGTAGTACCGCTGATTCAGTAGGGCTTTGGCAGAAGCTAATAATTTGCATTTTTGACACATTCTTAGGTGATGAGGAAGCAGGATAGAAGCAGTAAAGTTGAGAAAATTAGAGACAAGAAAATTCATAATTTGAAAAATTGTACTTTTAAGAAAATCATAAAAATTAGTCAAGCCCTTTTCCTTTACAGGAAAATCAGTACCAAAAAATTTTAGGTGTCTTAAAGACACAATAAGCCTGTAAAATGAACTCTGGCCAAAGGCCCTGAAAATCGCCCACCACCCAGGTAGACTGCCATTGCCAAGGAAGCAGCAATATTAGTAGGTAGCAGATCTCAAACTCAAACACAGGTAAACGGTTTGCATTCCAACATGGCGTGTCAAGTGGGCAACCTGGCAGGCAGTAGAATATTATATACATGCTAGATTACTTATCTTGAAGTTATCTCCAGCTCTTTACGGATGTGGCCAGCTGTAGACCCTAACGCACTACTTTCTTTCGACGCTCTATGTTCTGTTCTCTCTGGTTGCGTAATTTAAAAATTCTGTCTAATAAGCCTCGGTATGCCTCTCAGTGATATGTCTTGAAAATCTTTTCCTAGGACAGAAGTCACCAAACTTCCACCCCACCGTGTGAATGAGTTGAGTTG
This sequence comes from Hydrochoerus hydrochaeris, assembly GCA_004027455.1. Classification (NCBI taxonomy): domain Eukaryota; kingdom Metazoa; phylum Chordata; class Mammalia; order Rodentia; family Hydrochaeridae; genus Hydrochoerus; species Hydrochoerus hydrochaeris. Next base: position 298,210 of record PVLA01001788.1, on the reverse strand, counting down.
AAGTCTCCATGTGCGCTTTGGAGGACCCCTAGCCAGTGACATCTCTGGTGAACCAGTCAAGAGGTAAACCAAGAAATGGACTTTAATAAGGTCAGTCAAATAGTTTCCATATTTTAACTCTTCGCCCTCTGACTTGGTTTTCTGTTCCGGCCTCCCCTGCAAATGTCTGCAGGTTTTGGTGTCCCTTTGCCGTGGTCAAAATCTCCCACATCCCTAGAAAATGAGTCTTCAATGTAAAAGTACTGAATCCATGAAGCACAGGTTTTCTCTAACCAGAAACTGAGTTGTGACCAGGTACCTTCTAAGGCACATGGCCAGCTTTGTTAGGGACCCCTGCAGGGCACCATGCTCTGGGGCATTAACAAGATTTGCTTTTCCTCTTATTAGCTTTATTTCTATGTTCCTTGTAAAACTTTCTAACAGTTGCCTACGAACATTCTACAGGAGTCTAACATCTAACAGGCAACCTAAAGCCTGTGCTAACATAGTAGGCTATCACATCACCTATAGAACAAACAGACATAACATTATGCTAATATTAATATTAACGATATTAGTATCACTAGTAATATTAGCACCTGATAAAATGGCTACATTTTCATTTACATATAAAACTAATATAAAACATACCTAGAAAGAAAGTCTCATTGTATATTTCAAAGTACCTCAGTATCCAAAAGGATTGCAATAATTAAGATTAGCTGACCTTCTGAGTGTTCAGCAACTGAAACTTAGAAGACCAAAGCTAAGAGCCACTCAGAGGGATACAGGAACAGCTAATGTTTGGGCTTTTGTCCTTCACAGCAAGCAAGGACTGAGGGAATGACCTGCCCTTCTAAAAGGGCTTCAAGCTTCAGACCACTCATCTGACATCCTGCAAGGGGAACAGATGAGCCAGAGGACAGAAGCCAAATGGCATACATTCTGCAAAACAAGAGGGTCACTAAGGGGAAAAGTGGGAAGCCACAGGGTCAGGCAAGACCATGACCCATCCTGACAGATGGCTCCACAGGGAGGAGTCAGGATCCTCACTCAGGCCCAAATGTGAGGAATCTGGACTGATCTTGAAAAAAGTAGATTAATTCTGATCAGCATGTTATAGGCAGCTGAGTGAGTCAGAAATATTATAGGCAGTCAGACAGAGCTGAGCCCTCAAAGGAGCCAGGGCAGAAGTTCAGATACCTTATGACCTTAGAGGAGACAGGCACCTCCTGCTCTGGGCCAGATCTCAAGACAAAAAATCACCAAATACACCCACATCCTAAGGATTGACCGTCTAAACAAGCTCTCTGTCACCCTGTAGAAGCCAGGAGTCCCCATCCCCACCCCTGCAGGAAGAGTCACTGCTGTTAAGCATGCCCGCTTTTACATGACTCACTTCCCCATACATTCCTGATTTTATCAATTTTACTTGAGCAAATGATCTTATTGGTTGACCACAGTTCTGTCCCACCTTATACCTTGCAAGTTTCCAGGTTTTCCTCACCTTGGACCCATCTTACCCTGTTGTTTTACTCTATAAAAGTCCCTAGAGGGCTGGGGATTTAGCTCAGTACCATAAGCGCTTGCCTGGCAGCCACAAGGTCATGAGTTAAATCCCCAATACCAAAAAAAAAAAAAAAAAACAAGTCTCTAGAAAAGAGTCTTTGGCGACCCATTCAGACTCCTCCTGTCCCTCTCTCAGACAGCTTTCTTTCTCTCAGAAGATATATTCTGATATATCCTCCTTTGTTCCTAATAGTCATTCTTTGATTTTAGTGAACACATTGTAGGTTTTGAGTTTCATTCCTCTGTATCAAACACAGGTCTTATTTTGACATGCTTTAGACACCCAGCAAAACATAGCTCAAAAGTAAAATAACTAACAATAATATAAAGACAGATGGACAGGACGTAAGAAGGCTCCCAACATGGCACCAGTGTATTCAACTACATTTGTAATAAATTAACCTACAAACCTGAGGAGTTCAAATTCCCAGTCCCACCAGCTTCTCCAAAAATGTGAATTCTTATAGTATTTTGATACACATCCACATATCCTTAGAGTAAAGATTTGGTTTGTTATATAGATCTGCCCAAAGAATAAAAATGCTAGTATGAATATTGTAGCTACCAAACATTGTTACTATGTAGTATAAATTAACTTTCTGTCACTATACTTTGGGCTTTGTATGTCTATGTGATCTCAAGCCCGTCACTGAAAAAGATCTTCAGTTCTACAACGTAGAGGCCAGTTTCATTTTCTAAACCCAGTAATGAGAAATTCAATGGCTCAAATTTCCACATAAAACATTTGTTAGTTCATCAAATAGAATAGTTTGCACTGTCATTGTTTGATTGTCTAACTTTTTATGCTTTGATTTTGTGACTTGAGCAACTACTTCTAAGATAACAATATGTAATTTATCATCTAGTGATTTCTTAGTGTTTTTTAAAATTCTATACTATTTCTGTTTTGCTCTTTTTCTCTAAATAAAATTTTAAAAATACATTGGTATCTTATTTTCCTTATTCCTTGGCCATTATGATAATTAAAGCAAAAAAATAATTTCCCGCTAATAAAGCAGGAATGCTTTGCTTAAACTTCACCTACTATATTTGGGTAAACACTTCAAAACAAAAAAAAACTTAATATCAAAAAGACTTACACCAAATACTCCCTAATTTTAACTGATTTCTCCCATTTCTACTATTCACCATTATTCTGCTTTGAAGTTTGGCCCTTGCCTATTTCACATGCTAATAAAATTGAAATCTTCCAGACTAATCAAGTTCCAAGTTCTACATTTTAAAAGTTACATTCACAAGTTAGTTCAATATTATATTCAATGTTCAATTTGAATATTAAAAATTCTCATTTTTTAATTTACACTACTGTGTATGGGAATTCTGTTCTACCATTGTTGGAGACTTACCTTGTGTGTCCTTGTCCTCTTTTCCAAATTATCAAAGAATGATTGCTCTTCAAACAACAAAACCGTATTTTCCTGTCACATTTTGATCAAGATTTTTGATCCTTGGCTAGATAGAGTGAACAACCCCTCTTAATCCGAAACAGCAGTAAAAATGGACTTTGTCCTGACCCACCCTAAAAACTAAGGCACCAAAAGTCTTGGACTCAAGGAATGAGGCAGCGAAGTAAAGATAGGTAGAAAAGAGACAATAAATATAGCAATTTTAAAGCCATATTTTAAAGAGAAATTAGTTTCAGGTCATAAATCTTTCTCATCCCTATACCCTTTCAAGAAATTAAAAAAAAGAAAAAAAACTCAAAGTGACTTTAAGACACAATACTCCTGTAGTCAGGGTGACATCTATGCTTTTCACCTGTGAATTGCTTTGCTCCCCTGAAGCCCTTCCTGCAGGAAGCAGCAAATTTAGAGGGAGGCCGCTCTCCTCCTCAAACGCAGGGAAATGGTTTGCGCTCTAACCCAGCACGCAGGAATTGTCTCCAGGATCGTCCATATCGAAGACACCCCCAGACTGCACCAATGCAGCCCACTCACATCATAATGCATTTCTCTTCAGGCCCACAGTCCATTCTGAGTGTGTACCTAAAAAATTCTGCATAATTCTCTCCCCGACACGTCTTGAAAAAATATCTTTCTGTGACTGAATTGAGCAAACCCACAGCTTAGTCCTGTGCGGCTGGGCTGAGGCTCCGTCCCCTCTCGGGAGCCCTCGGAGCCTGTCATGACGGAGCTGCGCTTCTGCTCGGGTCTAATTTCTTTCTCATTTTCTTCTCTGCCCCTTTACATCTCCTGCAATCCCTCCAGCCCTTTCCTATCCCTTACCTGCTGTTCTCTAACTTTTATTTTTCTTTATTGATATTTTCAGTTTCTTTTATAAAAGAAAAAGGGACAATATTTAATCTATGTTTGACCTATTTCACTTAACATTATGGTCTCATAGTGCATCCATTTTTCTACATCTGACTCAAATTTATTTTTTATGACAGAGTAGTATGTACTCCATTGTACATAAATACCACATTTTATTTCTATATTATTTGTTGATGACCATATAGACCATTTCTAAGATTTAATTATGAAATGTACTACTATGTACTTGGGTGTTCGTGTGTCACTCTAATATGAGGTCTTTAATCCTTTCTGGAAGATTTTGAGATAGAGACTGTCTGGGTCAAATTGAATAACAGCTTTAGTTTTTTGAGGAGTCTTCATACTGATTTCCATAGTTATATTACTAGTTTATGTTCCCATAACAGTGAGGAAGACTTCCTTTGCCCCTCAACCTTGTCAGCATTTATTGTTATTTGATTTTATGATGATAACTACTCTTGAGGCAATCTCAGTGTGGTATTAACTTGCATTTCTCTAATAGAGCTGATGAATAATTTTTTCATGCATTTGTGGTTATTTGTATGTTTTATAGTGAGAAGTTTCTATGTGTTTCACTTGCCGATTTTTTGATTGGGTCTTTTATTTTGGGGGTACTATTTTTTATTTCTTTATATAGTCTAAATAGTAGCCCACTGTCTGAGAAATAGCTGGCATTTTTTTCTAGTATTTAGATTGAGTCTTTATTCTGTTTGTTGTTTTATGTTGTTTCTGTAGTTTTTCTGTGAAGAATATTTGTAATTTGGTACAATCCCAATTGTTGATTCTTCCTACTATTTATTATGCCACTGGATCTCTATTTAGAATGTCTTCCCATATATTTATCTTTTCGAGTTTTATATATTTTGTCTTGCAGTACATTAAATATTTCCATTTTAATATTTAGATATTTGATACATTTTGAATTTAGTCTAGCACAAGATAAGACATGTGGATCTAGATTCAATGTTTTGCATGTGGATAGATATTTTTCCCGGCACCACTTAAAGGGGTTATCTTTCAGCATATGGTTTGGACACTTTGCCAAAGAGCTGAATATGTCTTGAGTTTTTCTTTTTGTTTCCTGCTTTAGTTTTTGTTTTTTTTATCCTCCACACACTGGTCCACATGTCTGTTTTTGTGCCAATACCATACTGTTTTTATTACTGTACCTTTATAATGTAACTTGAAACCAGGATATAAATGCTTTCTTCTGTGCTCAGGATTACTTTGCTATTCTTGGTCTCTTCTCCTTCCATATAAATTTTAGAATTGTTTTCTCCAGTTCTCTGAGACTTTCTGCCACTATTTTGACTGGAATTGTGTTAAATCTGTATATTAGTTCTGAAAGTGTAGCCATTCTGGTTGTATTCATTCTTCTTATTCAGGAATGGGGATGTCTTTTCCTTACTGGTGTCCTGTTCAGTCCTCTCTTTCAAAATACTACAGAGGTTTGTTTGTTTGTTTGTTTTTTGTAGAAGTGTTTTTCATCTTTGGTTAGGTTAATACCTAAGTGTTTAAATTTTTATGCTATTGTGAATATTCTTATTTTCCTAATTTTTTCTCAGTGAGTTCAATCTATAGGAACACTGGATTTTTTTATGTTTATTATTTATCATTCTATGTTGCCAAATTTGATTAATAACTCTCAGAAACTTTTGGTGAAATTGTTTTGGGTCTTATATGTAGAGGGTCATAATTTCACTGCTTCTTTTCCTATGCATACATCTTTTATTTCTTTATTTTTCATGATTCCACTGGCTAATGTTTCCAGTATTACACTGAAAAGGACTAGGAACAGTGGGCATCCTGTCTTGTTCCTGATTTTAGAAGGAAATCTTTTAGGTTTTCTCCATGTAATGATAGGGACAGTGGATTTGAAATAAATATCATTTGTCAAATTAAGCAGACTGAGATAAGGTCCTTCTATACCTATTTTCCTTGTTTGTTTGTTTGTTTGTTTGTTTCAGGGACAGATGTTAGAATTTATCAAATAATTTTTCTGCATCTGTTGAGATGATCATGGGATTTTTGTCCTTAATTTTTTCTGTATGATGTATTACATTTATTGATTTTTGTATGTTGAACTATTTTTGTATACTCTGGACTAAAGCCTAATTAAACACTACGTAAGACCATTTGAGGATTAGTTGCACTGTTTATCAGAACCTTGTTGAAGAGTTTTGTATCTATCTGCATTAAAAAGATTGACCTGTAGTTCCTTTGTTTGTTTGTTTGTTTTGATACCAGGGATCAAACTCATGACCTTGCACTTTCCGGGCAGAGGCAGGCGCTTAGGCCACTAAACTAAATCCCCGGCCTTGTTTGTTTGTTTTTGATGGGATTCTCAAATGGTTTTGGTATAAAGGTAATACTGTCTTCTAGAAATGACTTTGAGAATACTCTTTTTTTATTTCAATAAAGACTTTGAGGTATATGGGCGTTAGATCTTCCCTAAAGTTCATGTAGAGTTTGGCAGGACCTAGATGTTTTTAGGTTTTAAGATTTTTTATTACTGCTCCTATTTCATTGCCTGTGATTGGATTATCCAGGGGTTTAATATCTTCTTGGTTCAATTTTGGAAACTCATATGTATCTTGATCTATTCGTTTTTTTTTTCTGAATACTCCAATTTATTGCCACACAGGTTCTCAAAGATGTCTCTAAATTCTGTATTTCAAGAGTCATTGTATTATTCACCATTTTCATTACTACGAGTTAATTACATTGATTTGGATCACTTCTTCCCTTTGCTGATAAGATTGGCTAAGGCTTTGTCTCTTCTTTCAAATCAACTAGCTCTTTGATTCATTGATTATTTTTATTTTTTTATTCTCAACTTCAATGATTACTTTTGTAACTTTTACAATTTTCTTTCTTGTACTGGCTTTGGTTTATATAGTTCTTGGTTTTCTAGGACCTTAAGGTACGTTATTAGGTTATTTACGTGGGCTAGCTTCATTTTGTCGATATGGGGATTCACAGCTGTAACCGCCATCTTAGGACTGCTGTCATTGTGTCCCATAAGTTTTGCCATGTTGTACTGGCAGTATTGTTTAATTCTAGGAACTATGTCCTTTGTTCCTTTGTTCTGTGACTTACTAATTATGCAATGGCATACTACTGCTTAATTTCCATGAATTTGCATAATTTCTTTGTTTTGTTTTCCATTGATTACTAGAATAATTTCAGTTCTTTTCCACTTACTTAAACATGCTTTATTGACTAGGATTTGGATGTAGTTCTGTGTGTCCCTGAGAAGAATGTGAATTTTGTTGTTGGGTGGAACTCTGCATGTACCTATTAAGTCCATTTTTTTAAATGTTTGGGTCAACTCATATTTATTTGTTGATTTTTTTTAGTTGATCTATATGTGCCTGTAGCATATTAAGGCCTTCCACCATAACTTTATGGATATTTATCTGATCTTTTTGTCCAAATGTTTGTTTTATGAAGTTGAGTATATTTTTTGGTCATGTATGTTGTAAGTGTTATCTAAACCTATTTAATTGTTCCCTAATCCATCATGTTTTTTATTTTTTTCTTTTCACTCTTTTCATCAATTTTGGCTAAAGTTCCTGTTGTAGTCAAGGACTGCACAGAAACCGATTACATACAGGACACATAATTTATAGTGGTATTTTATGCTAGTCACCCAGAATCAAATACAAGAAATGCAGGAAATCTGTCTACACACCAAAGACCTGGAGAATTCAGCTGATGGCCTGGATCCCATGGCAGTACTCTGCCTGAGTCCAACCGAAGACCCAGAACCCATGACAGGACCTCCTATGAGTCCAACTGGGGGCCTAGAGCCCTTGACAATAACTCACGCAAGTCTACTTCAGGGATCTATGCTGGGAAGGCTCAAAAGTCAGTGGTGGAAGCTAGAAAGTCTATGCCAGCGGGGTGACAGATTTGTGCTGGTAGGTTGAGGGTTCTGCACTGGAGTCAAGAAGCAACATTCAAAATAAGGACCAGGGCTCACCCAAAAGTACCACAGCCACCCTCAGCGACAATGAGAGCTTGAGCTCCTCTGATGATGATAACAATCCAGTACATATCGGGAAGCCAGTGTGACAAACCTTTCATGGAGATTAAATAGCACACATCTTCCCCTCTGGGACCAGGAAGCAATGATTAAAGGACCAAAACTCTCCCCAAGTGAACAGCATCTGTTCTCAGAGACAAGGTCCTGAGCTCCTCCAATGATAACAGCCAAGCTCATATCAGGGAAGCCAGCGTGACAAGTTCCCCCAGAAGAACCAGCAGCTCCAACAGCTCCAAACAACAACGACACTTAGCAGAACCCAGCAAGGCTGCTCTTCCTCTCCAGGTCTACTTTTCATGCTGGCAACTTCCCTCAGGTGGACCATCTACACCCATCACCATGCTGATTCGGTTCAGCTGGTGTTTAAATTGACCATCAGTTTTTAATGCAGGTCCAGTATTCCTGCTTAGCATTCCTGTCTCATGGAAGATTGTTTTCCATCTTCTGATTTTTAGTGTATGAATTTCTTTTTGGGTTAAATGTGTTTCTTTATATAGCATACCATTGGATTTGTTTGAAATCCATTCTGCCAATCTGTGTCTTTTGACTGCAGAATTGAGACAATTCCGATTGAGAATTATTACTGAAAGATATTGACTTTTTTCCTGTCACTGCATTATTCTTCTTTAGCTGGCTCCCTTCTTTCCCTTCTGCTTAAACTTTTGCCCTGCCTAGTGTGTCCATTATACCAGATCTTTTGTCATTGATGGCTTCATTGGCTTTTTCTAGAATATCCTTGAGAATATTTTTGGAATGCTGGATGGGGGCTAATGAATTTCTTTAATGTTTTGTATCATAGAAATGTCTTATTTTTCCATCAATTTTGAGGTAATTTTGCACACTATATCAGCCTGTGTTTGAATTTTAAGCCTTGAAACTCCTTATTTTAAGCTCTCCTGATCTCTAAGATTCATGCTAAGATAACTGCTGTAATTCTGATGAATTCTCCCTTTTAACTGATTTGTTGTTTTTCTCAAACAGACTTTACAATTCTGTTCTTGAGATTCAATTTTGGGATTTTGACTCTGATATATTGTGGAGAGGTTTTTTTTCTGATTGTGACTTTTTAGACTCTATGCCTCATTTATTGTATGTTATATAATTCTTCCATACGTGGAAAGTTTTGTGCCATTATTTCTGTAAATAGTTTATTCCACTTGTGCTTTCTTGTAATTTTTCACTAATTCCAATTAATCTTTGATTAATCTTCTTTGTGATAGGTAGCAGCTGTTGGTTCCATTTTTCATACTCAAATATTTTTAAGTATCTCCAAAAACTGATCACTAAAAAGAGCCTTGTTTCTAGTTCTGACACTCCATTCTCACACTAGTTACTTCTGTTCATACTTTCAATAGAATGTTTCATCTCCAGAATTTCTGTTTGGTACCTTTTCATGGACTCTGATATTTATCTAGACATTCTTGTGTGTCATTTTCTTTGGCTCCACTGGCATTTTATTGGGATTCTGCGGACTCAGTGATCCATTTACTAGGTCCATTTTCTCTTCAGTTATATCTGATTTGAGCTTAGCAAGCAGTTTATTAATTAGAGACTTTTTAAAATCTCTGCTGTTATCTTTTTCAGTAATTCAGCTATGTCTTTCCTCCCCCTCAAAGCCCCATAGATCTACTTTGGGGGAGATGGGAATTTTGGGAGGTGCTGTTCCTTTTCTGCTGTTGATTTTATTGTTAGTTGTTTTTTGTGCTGAGACTTCACTATTATCACTTGATAATAGTGAAAGACTTTGCTTCTAGCGCAGAAGACTCTTCAGTTAGTGCCTGCTTTTCCATGGTGCACGCTTGACAGGATAACGGTAGCTGATTGCCTGTGGCCAGAATTCCACCACCTCCATTTATTTGAGAGAGAAGGCTGCTTTCAATTTGGCTCTGTTCTCAATTCTCTGGGAATGGGCTGCAGTGTTGTTCATGACATCAAGACAATTCAGATGCCAGCAAACAGAGAAAACCAATTTATATCCACAACTGTGTCACTTGGGATACAGTAGTAAACTCATCAACAATAACAGTGTCAAAGACAAATTGGATATTGACATACTCTAAAAATCTGTAATGTGACATCATTAACCACAGAAAACAGGTCTATAATTATGATGTAAACATTGAGTCAAACCAAATACTCACCTACAGCAAATATCCACTAACAATAGAACAGTATGCAAGAGTAATAGCATAGAGTTAATCATGTAAGATTCATATAGGTTCATGATTATACTAGGAAAGATAGACAATATGTGGAGCCAATGTATGAAAACAAAATTGAAATGCTAATCAGTGGAAGATGAGGGATACTATTGGGGAGGAAATAAAATTAATAGTATTAGATAACAGACAAGACGGAGATCAAATTAAAAGAAAAGGAAAAAATAGAAGAAAAAGGAGAAAAACACCCAAACCATCAAAAAACAATGAAGGAAAAAGAAAGAGAAAAAAATGTCCACAACAATGTTTGTTCAGTCCAAAATCTGACTGCTTATCACAGTTCTTCTGCACCCCACACCTGTTCCCACTGACCCAACCAAGCCAGACAGAGTCTCTTTAAAATCCTGATGCCTTTTGAGGGAGACACTAATAATATCTTTGAGCCCAAGATATCAATGAAGGTTTGAACAGTGAGTTTTAATAGGCAAGTGCTGATGGCCAAAATATTCTAAGAGTTTCCAAGCAAATCAAGGGTGGACTGAATACTATCAGAAGCCAATTATCTGCAAATATGATGAGTCCTTTTTATTCTGGTGATGGTAAAATTAAAATGTGCTCTGAATCTGAATGACTTTGGGGAAATAGTCCAAATAATTCAACAAATCCAGAAAAGATTGTGCCGGGCTTTGTTTGGGATATGAGGGTATATCAGTGTACAAAAATTTAAAACCCTGCTGTCATGGAGGTCGTAGTTCATAATCATTTGTCACTGTGTATCCCATTGGACTAGACTGAAACTTCTCTGACCCTGGCATCTTCATAGTTCTGCAGACATCATGGTACCAATAAAATCTGACATTTCTGTAATCCAGTTAGTTTTTCAATTTCTTCTTTTGCCCTTTCCTCCAGTGACTATAATTTCTGAAACAAGTTCAGAAAACATGAATAATTTAGCATAGATGTTAGAGTTATATGTATAATAGACCGGTAATTGCTGAGGTGTTTTTAACCTACCTTAATTCCCTTATAGAAATCTCTTTCCTCCTCAGTGGATGCAAGATGCAGGACCATCTGGCTAGGAAGCAACGGGATGACCACAACCCAAATCTCTTTGTTTTGGGGTTCTCTCCCTTGACTTGGAAGCAATGAATTGGACAAAGTGAGACAAAATTCATTCATTCATCTCTGATGCGTTACACTGACTTTATTCAGACGGTACTAGTACCTCAAATGTATGCTTACAGATTGGATAAACTCACTTCCTTTCACTGTGCAGGACACACACCTGTGCAATCTCATTCCATTGCTTATTTATTTTACATCCACTTTTGCTGAATATCAAAGAGGAAAAAAAAGTACATCGAAGCTTCTCACACTTTAATACAAATGAATATTCTGTGGATTTTGTTAAGCTAGAGATTCAGATTCACTTATTCCTGGGTTGACACCCAAGTTTCTGAGTTTTGAACTTCTAGCCCAGAACAGTGCTGCTGGGTTGCAGACAATGTTTTAAGTAGTAAGTTTCCTGAGTTATTTCTGGCTAATCTCAGTTCCATAACTCCCTATAATTTTAATAATAGAGGTTGCATAGTGTCTCAGTCTCAGTTGGACTTTCTACTTCCTTTGTGTGAGTAGCATCTATACTATTGCTTCACCTTGTTTTGTGGTTATGGGAATTTAAACACTTTATATTCTGCCTCTCCTTCTCTAGCCCATCGCTCTACTTAGCCTGAAATACGAGACTTGAAATGTTGGAATACATCTGAAATGTTACCTTTATCAGTATGTAAGATTCATTGTCTAACCAAGAATTCCTACCCAGTATTTGTACCAGAAAAAATAGTATTGAAGTAACTTTTCCTTATCTTTTCACTCTGAGAAGCTCTGCTCTTACTTCTGCAGGATACTCTCTCTCCATTTGCTCCTGAGGAGCCACTCTCCGGTCCTCGTCCCTCTTTAGGCTAGGGACTTTCTCCTGCGTGTTGCATCGGTGTTTCTGCTTGCTCTCAAAACTTCAACCAAGGAGAAACACTTGGAAACTGAAAAGTCAGTTCTAGAGGAAACTGATGTCTGTCGCCAGCTTTTGCTCTACCAGATTGTTGACAAGAATCTCCAATCTACATTTTAGCAGACAGGCTTCAAGTATTGGCACCTTTCCTTTGCTGTTCCAGGAATAGGGTTGCTAATGCCTGCCCAGCTGGTGCAGGTCCCCAGATACTGAGATGTCCCTTATTGGCATCCTTAAACGCCTCTTATGCCTTTGAAAATAATTGCTTTATTAAATTCTTCTCAAGTTATCCCATTTGAAACTTAAAGCAGTGTTTTGCTCTGATCGTTGTCATCATGATCAATAATGAATTTGGGAGCAATTTTAGATGACATACTATAAGCAGAACTTACCCAACACTAATGAGTAGTGAAATAGCCTTCAACATGTAACTTATGCCACTGGGAAATCTCTAAACACTTCTGGGGTCCATCCAGAACCTTCCAGATTGTAAGGCACAGGACAAGCTTCCAAGGTATGCATGATGACTGACATAATTCTTAGAGATCCAGTGGGAGCACTGTAGCCTCAGCACTGGGAAGAAGAGAGTTGACTGGGATTATTGTCCTTTCAAATTTGAATATCTTATAGACACAGTAAACCCTGAAACATGGGAAAGCCGAGAAACAAAATGTTAAGGATTGAGTTTCCAGAGATAATATATTTAGACTTACTAATTCTAGATTCAGTCAAACCTGATGCTTCACTCTAACTTGGTGACTATTACATTATGTGATATTATATTAACAAATACATATATATATATATATATATATATATATATATATATTTCACTTCAGTTCATGGAAGAGAAATGAGACAATTTGCCAAAGATACAGCTAGTACATTTTAGAACTAAAATATAATCTGAGCTTATCTAGCTCTTTAACTATGCTCACTTAATCATATCAGTAGATGAAGAAATGCATATAAATATCCAACCCACTGGTTTTATTTTTAATGTACTTGCTTTATTTTTATTTAACATATTTACTTCATTTTTGCATGTTTAGAAAATACACTAATTACACTGAGAGGTATTTACATAAATGTATCCCGATCGTTTTCAATCCTCTTTCTTTCCACCCTCATCCACTCCCCTTCGTCACAGCCATATGATAATTTCCAAAATGTACACCTTCCCTCCCCGTTTCCTACCAATTCTTAGCAATATCCTACCAGTTGCTTTGCTCTTTAATTGATTTATATTACTAGTTTTCATGTAAGAGGAACCAGGCAAAATCTAACTGTTCAACAGGGAACAAGAAAAAAATGTTTGACGCCCCCCCCCCAGGGCTTCTTCCTTTTACTTAGTATTATGGGCTCAAGATCCGTTCAATTTCCTACAAATTATTCAAAGATTACCTTCTTAATTCAGGGTAAACTTCACTATGCATGTATACTATAATTTCTTTGTCATTTCATCCATTGATGGGCACCTAGGCTGTTTCCATAATTGCATATTGTGAAATTGTGGTGCTACAAACTTAGGTATGCTTGTATGGTAGGTGTTCTCTTCTCTCTTGGTTGTTCTCTTTTCTGGGCAAATGTTTATAGCACTAAAAATCATAATAACAAAATCCTAGAGACAGCCTGTATACTATTAATAAACATTTAGGTAAAACATGATGTTGGGTGTGGTGGCACACTCCTGTAATCCCAGCACTCGGGAGGCTGAGGCAGGTGGATCATTGCAAGTTCGAGGCCAGCCTGGACTACAAAGTGAGGCCAAGGCAGTCTGAACTACATAGTGAGACCCTGTCTCAAAAAGACAAAAAAAAAAAACATGATAACTATATGCAATAGAATATTATTTGGTTATAAAGAAGGACAAAATTGAGACATTGGTAAGAAAATCAGTGTACTTGGAAAATATAATGTTGACTGAAATAAATCAAACACACAAACTTGAATACTGTAGTATGGTGTCTCTCATCTAAGTAAGGCAAAGTACAAACTAAGAGAAAAACAAAAGAAGGATAGAATGAGACAAGCAGAGGGTCTCTTGCAGATGGGGAGAGAGGTCCAGGCGATTTGCAGCAGGGGTAGGGAAAAAGATAAAACAAAGAGATGCCAGTTCCAGGGCCCTAATAACCTCAAAGAATGTGGACATTATATGCCATAAAAATGAGTAACAGAAAATAGGGGAAGAAGATGCGGGGAGGGAGTGGGATTTACCTACTCCCTAAGATGATTGTAAAGTGCGGGTGCTGCAAATGTGTACAAATAAAATAAAATGAAGAATAGAAGATGCCAAAACAACCCAGGTGCTTCCAGTCATCTGATCTTTGACAAAGGGGCCAACAGCATAAAACGGAAGAACATTTCTTTAACAAATGGTCCTGAGGAAAACAGTTATCCATGTATAGAAGAGTGAATCTCAAGCTATATCTCTCATCCTATACAATAAAACAAATCAAAATGAATCCAATGCCTAGATACAAAAACACTGAATCGGCACAAAGAAAAAATATTGATAAAACTTCAAATATGAACACAACTTGACTGTCCCTATAAAATGTAATATACAGTAATTTTACTAGCTAGAATCATTTCTACAAATACCATTCTGTTAAATGCACGTTTGTATGGTCTTGTAATCTATGGGGCTCTGGGAAATAGGATCCGTGTAACAATCTGAGGTTCCCATTCTGTAAATAAATCCTGTGGATCATTTGAATGCTTATGGAAGAGAAAATCCAGACTCTTGCTTGGTGAAAATTACCTAGGCCTCTAGGTAGGTAATAACAGCAGTACAGCTCCTTGATGGTATTAGAAGTATGAATGCTTTCCAGCTGCTCTTGGAAGTCAACTCCCTTGACACGTTGGTGAAACGCATGAGTGTTCAGAACCTCAGAAGGACTCACCAGGTCATAAAGAAGGATGGAGGCTCTATTTGGATAAGGCAATTTTCTGCTCTGTACTTTAGCATTGACCCCAAGTTCTGAGTTGGGCCAAGGTCAGTTCTGCTCATCTCCATTCTCCTTGGCCAGCAGATACTTGGTATGTACTTTTGGAGGAAAGGGAATAGCAAAAGAAAGGGGTAACAGGAAATGCTTATGTTTATCAAGTTATCAACGGAGAATGGCAAACTGTCTCTTTCACCTGCATCCTGTTGCCCGAGGTCAGTCATATTGCTGTGCCCAAAATTTGGAGGCAGGGACCTGTAAACCTCCCGCAGTGTTAAAGAACACATGTTTGCTCCTCTACATCTCTGAGTTTCAGTGCAGTTCTATTAGACTCTCACCTATCAGATGCTGAAGGCACAAGTCTTTTGCTTTGGTACTCTTGTCAAATAAATGAATCAATTCTATATTCAGTAGGGTTTTAATTAATTGGTAATACAAATATTCATTGCTTCATCTTCCAGTTTTCTAAGATAGATAGATAGATAGATAGATAGATGTAAAAGTAAAGACTCACAGCTACTATGGGGAACCACCCAGATGAGTATCAGTGACTCTCATTGAAAAGAAGAGCCACTATGTCCATTTTGGACAAACTATTTCCAAGTATCGATATGTACAGAGCTGGCTAGACAACTTCTTTGTCCCTTCCATTGGCTTTAAACAATGCAAACTGGGTTAGCTGAGGAGCTGATGTGTAATCTCTGAAGCAAAGTGACAGGTCAGTGTTACCCTGCCCAGTGACCCCCCAAATATGTGGTTAAGCCAGTTGAGCTGGGTCAGATGGGGAGCCATGCTCCACCCTGTGGGCTGGAACCGAGCCTCAAGAAAGAGACCTTGACTTCCCAAGGCAAACAGGATTGCTCATGGGAAGTGAAGCACTGACCCACATAGTTAGACACTGCCTCAGTCGTGATATGCAGGTTGCTCTCTCTGCATTTCTTGCACTCTGCTTATCGCAGAGGTGATTTCAGGCCTCCCACCGAACCCTGCTCAAGGAAGTCACAGCCGTCACATATCTCCTGCCCCTCTCACTGTCGCTCACCCCCAGCCCCTCCCCTCATGGAGAATTAATAAAACCCAACTTGGGCTCTGGGTCATGGCCTTTGTTCTAGTGAACACTGTCTTGGCTGGACTTAGGATCCTTGGCTCCCCACAACATATGTCTTAGTGTCTTTATTCCACCATGGGTTGCACTGGAAGTGATAGGTCAGAATTAACTCATTAGAATGCCAGTAACTTCTCCATGGGATTAGAAATATAAACCTTCCCAGACCTTGATGGGGACAGAAAAGTGTTCTCTATAAGCTGTCAGTGACCTGGGGAAGGATAGCTGAGCCATGGAAATAGAAAAGAGGGGTAAATATCTCAGAATCACATAATACTAAATATTTTTAAACAAAAATGTTATGCTCTGTGAATTCTGAGAATAAGGAACTGGTGAGTTTAAGCCACTTATCCAAGTGAGCAGCTTGTTCATAGCATTACTATGACCCAGCTTATTAGCCCGTTCACTGTGTCTTGCTTCTGTGGCCTTCATGCAGTTAGCAACTTTCTGTTTAGTTTTATACACATGCACACAATTCAAGGTGTGAAAGAGGAAATATAATTGCTTCTGAGTTGGAAGATTTATGAGGATCCTGAAGAGTTTCTGCCCCAGCACAAATTACTGGACATTATGGCGGTGGTCTAACATGGTGGAAGCCCAAGACGAAAAGAACACTTACCCTGGTGACCACCTCTTCCTCCTTCCCCTTCAGCCCTGATTACAGCTTCCTCTCTCCCATGAACACGAAGAGAGTTCCGTTTAGTTCCTTGTGTGTCATCCAAGCCCACCTCAAATGCTGCTGCTGGTCAGAGGTCATAAAACCTCCCACCATGTTGGTCTCTGGCAGAGGAGATGCCCAACCCCATGAATGGTGCCCTAGTTTCTAAGTCCTTAATAAAGGCCACTTTTTCTTTCCTTTTGCTTCTCTATTGTTTCAGAAAACCCTAACAGCTCCTATACATCATTTTTACTTAGCATTCAGGTGACAAAAGTTATAAATATTCATGGTATACAAAATGCTTGATACACACACACACACACACATTGTATCAAGTGAGTCAAGCTATTCTTTGCTTTAGCTCACATACATTTTGAGGTGAGAACACTTTCTCTTAGCAAAACTCATATAAAAATAAATTGTTATTAACCACAGTCACCATGATGAACATTTTGGGGTGAGAACACTTTCTCTTAGCAAAACTTGTATAAAAATAGATTGTTATTAACCACAGTGACCATGATGAACAACACATTTTTAAAGTTTATCCTATTTAATGGTAATTTTATGTCTTTTGACAAGCATCTCACAACCCAAACTCTGGCACCCACAATTAATACTTCAGTGTGCCAACTTCTTTACCAAATTCCACAAGTGAGTATTTGTGTGTGTATTTGTATTTCTGTACCTGGCTTCTTTCATTCAAGATAGTATCCTCCGGGCTTATCCACATTGTTGTAACTGACAAGATTTCCTTCTTAGTTAAAGGCTGAATAATATTCGTTTGTGCACATAGACCACTCTTTGCATGTCCACTTATCCCTCAGGTTAATTCCCATCATGACTATTGTAAATAAAGTAGCAATAAATAAGAGAGTGCACACATCACTGCATGTGAACCCAGTGGTAAGACTGCTGAATCATATAGTATTTCTACTATAAATGACTTATAATTTATTTGTTCTATTATAAATGATACTGTTTATGTAATTATACTAGTTTACATTCTCACGAACAGTACAAGGATTCCCTTTTCTTCACATCCTCATTAGTATTTGTGAACTTTTGTCTGTTTCATAGGAGTGATTCTGACAGGTATGGTGAGATACCTTCCTATGGTTTCAAGTTATTCATTCTTTATGAGTACTAACAACAATTTTTTTGGACACCTGATGGTCATTTGCACGTATTTTTTTGAGAAAAATCTAAATCCTTAGCCTACTTTTAAAATTTATTTACGTGTTCCTCAAATTCCTTCTACCTTTGGGATATTAACCTCTTATGAAATGTATGGTTTGCAAATATATTTTCCCTTTGGTAGGTGTGTACTTCTGTATTGTTTATTTTTGTATGTAGCAGGCTTTGATGCGATGTTATTTTTTCTATTGCTTGGTTACCTGTGCTTCTGGATACTCTTCCAAAAATTATTTGCCCAAATCATATGTTTTTTCTAGTGGTTTTACAGCTCTCTACCTATGATGAAGCCTTCATTCTGTTTTAAGATCATTTATGCCAATGAGATCAGAGTCTGATTTCATTGTTCTGCAGTTTTCTCAACAGCATTTACTGAAGAGTCTCTTTCCTCCATAGAACATTCATGTTATTTTCATTAAAAATAAATACAATACATAAGTATGTGGATTCACTTCTGGATTTTCTATTAGACTCTATTAGTCTATATTTTGGTTTTATTTTATTATGTTATTATGATGTTTTGATAGATTTTGAAATCAGATACATACACTGTATTCTTTTTGCTCAAATTTTGTTTTGGTCATTTGAAGTCTCTTGTGGTCCAAAGAAATTTTAAGGCTTTTTTTCTCTATTTTTATTTTTTTTACTTTAGAAAAAATAAATATATCATAGCAAAATAATAAAAGAATAACAAGAAATTTTGATAATTATCTCTTCAGATTACTTTGAGTAGAAAAAATATTTTGACAATGTTAATTTTTAATCAATTATCAGAAGATAGCTTTCCATTTATGTATTTTCTGACTTATTCCCCTAATGTTTTATAATTTTGAGTGCAGAAAACTTTCTTCTCCTCAGTTAAATTTATTCCAAAGTGGTTGTCTTTTGACCATGTTGCTTTTGTTTTTGTAGCTATTGCAAATTGAATTGCTTTCTTGATTCATTACTGACATATGGAAACTGATTTTTATGTGTTCTTTGTGTCCCTACCTTTATTGAATTTGTTATATTTTTGGTGACGTTTTTAGAGTTTTTAAATGTATACAATTATAGTTTCAGAAATCAAAGACAATTTAACTCATTGATTTCAACATGAATGTCTTTTGTTTCATTGTCTGGTTAACTGTGCTGCTACTTGAATAGAGGTGGTGAAAATTGGTATCCTTTTCATATTTCATAACTTTAAAATAAATGCTTTCCACTTTTCCTAATTAAGTCTAATGTCATCTATGAATTTTCCATGTACAATATTTATTGTTTTGAAACACATTCCTTCTACATATGTTCATATTTTCAGAGATTTTATTGTGAAAGGCTATTGAATTTTGTGCAATGTGTTTACTGCATACATCGTGATGATCATTATGGTTTTGCCTTTCACTCTGTTAATGTGATGGATTTGCATATGTTGAGACATCTTTGCATCCCAGAGATTAATCCCATCTGATGCTATTGGACCATCTTTTTTGTATGCTTTTGAATTTAATTGACTGGTACTCTGTTGAGGAATTTTTCGTCTAATGCTTATTAGTGTTATTTAGCTTCTAATTCCCTGAGACTGTGGAATAGACACATTGCTGAGGTGGTGGTTCTGAGACGTGAGGTGGGAATTGACCCAGTTCCTTGAGCATCGGTGCTCTCTCAGTCTTGTTTACAGAGGAATGTGGAGCACAGACACTTAGAATGAGACATAATCTCAAGCCAAGAATGGGAGGGCAGGTGCGTGTGAGTTAGAGTACTCTGGAGCAGGGCAGCGCCCCGCTCTCTGTGTCAGCTCAGTTGGAGCTGAGTGTGGACAATCGCCCAGAGGCAATGGTGCAAGTTTCTGGCACATGTGAAGGCACAGTGAAGCCTTAGAGGAGGGATATAAACCTGGGACTTGAGTGAAGCAACAGCAGGTCTGGAAAGGAGCGAGGCAAGGCTTCTGTGGTGGTAAACTGGCATTGACAGCATGTGCCTCACAACAAAAGCTCGACTTCCAGCTGGAATGCACAGGGGCTGGCCACAGCGATGGCTCCCAGCACCAAGATTGACACACTCCCAGCAGACACAGATGTGGCCTGGGTCATGAGCATTCTCAGGGAAGCCTTGGCATCAGGGTCAGGAAGGAATGGAGTGGCAAAACCTGGCGGCTCCTTTACCAACACATTTCCAAAGAGAGCATTCTTGAGGGAGGAGAACAGTCCAGCTGCTTTTCCTTTTCCAGGATTTCCCTGATTCCCAGAATTTATATTTTTGTTTACACCAGTGTTAAGAGAGGCCAGTGTCCCCTGCAGAATCACAGTGGTGACCCATGGTTCTCTTTCTCTCCCACTTTCTCCTCATATCTCAGGATGGTGATTCTCACTTTTCTTCCACTGTCAGGCTGCTGATTCCTTCGTGGGCCCATGTGCGCTCAGTGGGGCTGTTCTGGCTTGTGTGTGGCTGTCTAAAGGTAGGTCCCTCTTACTCTGCCGTTTCTGTTAACTTCACTCCCCTCCTCCTCTATCTTCCAGGACAGCAGTGCTCTGCCTTCTGTTTAATTTAGTTGGAAAATAGGTGAAAGAATATGGGAAACTAAAACTGAAATGTCATGTGTGTGGTAGAAGATACTGGTTAAAAAATGTGGCTTGTTTGGTAGAAAAACAACCCTTGATCAGTAGGCCTCACTGTTTACTCAGTCTAGCTGTGAGACAATGGTAGCAGGAAAAAGTGTGAGTAGAATTTCCAAATGGCCATTGTGTAGGGGCCAGAAGGAAAGATGATGAATCTTCATTGTTCACCTTGTGTGTAAGAGGTTGGCTCTTTCCGATGAGGAGAATTTACTAATCACAATGAGAAGTGACAAAGGCATGGACTGCTAGGCCACAACTGTTATTCTAAGAGGGTTTGTATGCCTGGAAAAATTAGTTTGGAGCATAAGAACACCCTCTCAGCACTGGTTGACAATTACTCATTTCACCCATTCCCAAATATGAAGCCTTTCAAAATAATGTATTTAGCTATAGATACTGAAAGTAGCATGAAAGTCACTTGGCATCACATAGGCGGCATCCTGATTCTCGCTCGGCCTTGACTGGTGATGCATACTGCTCACTGCAGTCGGGCCGAGCATGGACTGCATGGCATAAGTACAATAGCGCGTAACTGTCTCACTGAGCAACAAACTGCTGCTGCAGATTCTCTTTATGTTTATGCTCCTCGGTTTGGTTCCGTTTGATGCTTCCTTTTTCGGCTGTCTTTTGATCATTGTAGGCAACAGATCCCCAAGGGGGAATTCTAAAGAGCTTCGTAAGGAAAAACAGTTTTCTCAGAGTGCAGAAATTGGAGCTATACATCAGAAATTACGGCTTCTCTACCTCACCCTGCCAGTAAAGGGAGGCACATCACTCGTCACCGATGTGGGTTTAGCACAGATACAAGATTCAGCTAGATGGAATCTTCTAGCAGACCTCATGCATTTATTTACTGAATGTGTGTCTTCATTTTCTCTAGGTCATTCCCCTTGTAGACAAAGCTACTTATGAGCTCTTTTATTGCAAGAAGTAGGTAGAGCTCGTTCTAGTGTACAAACCTACAAATTCTGAAGCCTTTCCACTTTTGATTACCTCTATGTAACTACAAAAAATGATTAATGGCACAGTTCACTGTATGAACAGAACTGCACAGGTCCAGTTAGTTACTTTTTTTACCCAAAGTTAGAGATGACATCTGTCACACAAAGCCTTGACATTCAAAAATCTACAACGAGTTCAATAAAATTTCTACTTATTTCCCAAAAGTCAAATCCAGAGAATTTGTGACTTTATCTCAAATTTTAGGAAAGCTGGGGACATGTGAAAACTATAAGCCATAGGAGAAAAGCATCTAATTTTAACCTCATGTTGGCATGCTTGGCTGGCAACATAGAACTTGTGACATCTCCTGGCATCTCATGCAAAAATGCTCTGAATTCCTTGGCATGAATACCAGTGCCCTTTATAACTAGGTTTTCTTGCTTCTTTTTATACTCACTCTTGGCTTTCCATTCGTTTTGTGGATACACTTGTCATTCCTCCAAAAATAACAGGCGGATCCACTTTCCAATGTATTTATTTACACTTACATTATCTTATCTTAGAAAGTTCTGAATCGTTTTCACTTTTCCTGTCTCACATTCACTTGGCAGACTCCTACACAATCCGCAATAGCCAGGTAAATGTCATCCCACTTTTTTTTCTACATCATACCCCATTCTCCCTAGGCAAATTTGATCTATTTTGTAGTGTGTGTTCCTGGAATCAGTTATTTATATCTATTATAATTTTATTTACATCATGTGAATCTGCATCCATCTTACCCTTTCATTAGATTGCTGGCTCAGCAAGGGCAAGAACAATCTTTTATCTCCAGAGAACGGTGCATTATCTGATACATAGAGTGTATTCAATGTAGGCTGCTGAATTAAATCATATGCAGAACTATAGTGTCATATGAAAAGGATCAGAGACAGATGAGTGATCACTACTGAAATACAACGATTTTTAAGTCACAAGAGGGAAGTCACTTCACCGAGACTACTCTGCCAAATACTTTATCAATCAGAGGCATATTTTCAATCATATGGTGACAGGTTTACTTTTTGCAATAAGGAGGTGAAATATATTGTATGTATATTTTACTATATTTCATAAAAAAACTGAAGCCTAAATTTCTGAAAACAAAAGATACATTCACAGAACTTCACATAGGCTAATACGAAATATGATCACAGTAAAATCTTTTTAATACAGCTAATGTGATTGAAAAGCTTTTGTTGGTTGAGAAATTCTAAGAGCCAACAAAAATACATGTTTAGATTTGCCCAAAATTTTAGAGGAAAAGCAATATATTGCAATTTAAGCTGCACAGAGAGTGAGGAAATAGGCACCAAGTTCTCCAGTGGCACCCACAAAATACCAGTACCACATTGTCCCCTACACCACGCCCTTTTCCTGCATATCACAAGCAGTGTGCAGGGCTTTATTTTCTTTGCTTTTCTATGGAGGAGATAGACAAATTAGAAACACATTCAACATCACTTGTTGGTAGACTTTTAAATTCTTCACAGTGCTGGAGAAATTTTTTTTTTCAGTCTTATTAATGTAATGGTGCATTCCTTGAAAAGAAAGTTTCAAAGTAGAAGAATGGAGATGAGATTTAAAAAGAAAAAATCACTGACACCCTGCCTCAGAGCAGAAGGACACAATATTCTGAAATAGCATATGAAAAAAAAAGAAATCTACATGATGCCACTGAAGTGAAAGATTAAGAGTGAGCTAGAAAGAGGAAGATTTTAATTGCCTACCTTTAGACTGATACTCAATTTCAAAAAGGCAACTAATTAGCAAACTCCCTTTGTGGAGACTGAAAAGACTACCTTTCCTGACTGGGAAAACCCCAGTGTATTAAACATTGCTTCTGCAATGTTCTTGCCAGCATCCTGTTATCTTCTGAACCAGTTTTAAGCTGGTTTTGCCGAAGGTGCAAAAGCTGAATGATTGCTTGGAGTCTACTTTATGGATTTCTTGCTTCCACCACTAGTTTATTTGACACTGCAGAGAGAGCTACTTCTAGGCACCCGCCTACTGTTCAGATAGGTAACCTCAAAATTGTAAGTAATTGTGGAGGCACTCTCAAGCAATAGGAGATTGATGCCGTGGGGTGAGTAGGAAATTCTGAGATGTCTTTTTAAGCATGTTCAAAATGTTTCAGGACAGTCATCAGTTGCCCACAGTGGGAACAAACTGAACAGCATATTTCCAACTTGGATTTTCATCTTTCTGTTATGACTTCTTTTGCCCCTTGTCACTAGTCCCTTGTATCAAACCCTACTCCTGTTAGAGAAGGAGACGCTTTCCTTCAAGTCTGTGCTTTGGGTTTTGCTTTGGAGGACTCCTGGCTAACACATCTGTGCAGTAGTTCTTATGAAAAACCTAAATCATTTCAGCTTTTACATTTATTTGCCAGGTCCTTGACTTTAAGAACCTCTTTTTTAAATTTATTTCAAATTTTAAAATATCAAACCTCCAAATATCAGGCCTTCACAGAGGTGTACCAATTAGACTCGGAATGTGTCACTGAGGTAACACTGACAATTGTGTCTTTTTTTCCCCTTAATTGGGCCCTATTCTGGTATTCTGTAAATCTTGGAGCACATTCGGACTGAAATTAGATTCTCTTAAAAAGTGAGGTATAATATTTCCCCAAGCCTCTGCACAGACAGACAGATGCACTTTGTCCCGACAGGTGAGCACAGGCCCCGTTCTCCACGCTGGGACACAGCTCAGCAAGCATCACCCCACGGATGTCCCGGGAACTGGCCTCATACCATCTGACTATCTTAGAAGCACCAAACTCAAGCACACCACTCTGGTAAGTGGCTGTGGCCTCTCAAGCCGCGGCCTCCCCAGGACAAGAACCATATCAGCGTTTCCTGAGATCCACGCCATGTTGGAACTTGGGGCGCTGGGAAAGCAGGCAGCCAGCTCACCGCTCTGGGGGGCAGCTGTGAGTGGGCTGAGAATCAAATATCCATCTCATCCCCACCCCGCCAGCTAGTGAGAGCCGGAGATCTGAGCATCTCTTGCGAGTCTGACTATATGCGATATAGCAAATAAGGGGGATTTTCTTCTGCCATCTCTTTGAAGGCAAATATTTTTATATTTGTTTTGCTCTGTTCTGACCAATGATATTGCTCCATTCAATATTCTGTTTGTATAATTTTGGTATTTCCTTTGACATTGCTCTACCTGACTGAAGGAACAACCATTGTGAAGAAAACCAGATATACTATTGTACCTATTCTGTTATCCCGGTGGCCTGCTGTGAGGTTCTGTACCAATTTCACTGCACTGCCTCAACTGGCTTTGTCTTATCTTGTTCTGCTGTATTTTACTACCTTCAAAATAAATAAATTAATTAATTAATTAATAAAAAATAATAAATAAAAAGTTAAAAAGTAAATAACAACAAAACAGATCAGTAAGGTACTGAGCAACCTAAAACATGATATAACTAAACAGATAATGGACTTAAAAAGCAAAAGGAAGAAAAGAAAGTGCTCTAAAGGATATAACTGCATGTATATTTAAGTGTGTAGGATTCATAACCATGTTGTTAAGTTTTTGTTGGATCGTGAACATAGCTGTTTGCAGCCTCACTGCTTGAATGTCTACTTTGTATGCTTTAATTTTGTAACTTGAACAACTACATCCAAGAAGACAATATGTAATGTGTCAACTAGTGATTTCTTACTGTTTTTTTTTTGGAAATTATGTATTGTTTCTACTCTTTTTTCTGTTTTGCTTTTTTTCCTTCCCTCTTTAAATTAAAAAAAAAAGAAAAGAAATACAAACTCAAAAAAAATGACATAATTTACATAGGCAATTGTTATCCCATTAAGGACTTCCTAGTCCCTGAGCCATCAAAAATTTCTTTCTATTGGATAATCTTTAAAACACTTTTAATATTGGATTCGGTATTTTAGGACTTTTTTATTTGAAAAACAATAGGCAAAGCACCTGATTTATTTTTTCTTTTTCTTGATAAGCTTTATTTAAAGCATTATAGGCAACTTAATCCAAGGTACACACACTTACACACTCAGAGGATATTTTAATCTTCCTTACTAAAATGCATTTAAAGAAAGTCATATTTATTTAAAGTTTCTGTAGAACATTATACACGTTCAGCCTGACTTCCAAGGGCGGATAATGATATTGCTTCCTCTGTAAACAGGACATCCAAGGTCTCTTTCCTTCAGGGGGACTGAAACACTGTATTAGCTTTTAAAGTTATTCTTCTTTGTCTCATCTAGCAGCTGCTGGATTGATTTCTCATAGTTCCTTGCTAAATTGGAGAAATCTTTTCCTCATTGTTAACTGCAAACCTGTCTTCAATATCTGAGATCCTGTCCTCACATTGGCCTAATCTGCTTTGAATACTTTCAGTGGAGTTTTCATTCTCCTGGATATCTGCTTGAATCTGCTTATGGATTCCATTTCTTTCCTATGCTGAGCTTTCAAAATAATCTTCAGCTCATCTATTTTTTTCATCTGTGTCTGCTCTAATGTCGCTAATCATATTGTGTACTTTGGTGATCTCTGTAGATATCTCAGACATTATTTATGATTTCAGTTTTTCCTGAACTTCATTCAATGGCTTTGTTTTTACCACTTCAGAGAGGCATTTTGGGGGTGTTTTGATTGTCCCACATTTCCCACTTTGGTGAACTGGATGTCTGGTGTTGCATTTTGCTGAAGTGTCTTCTCATTTAATTTTCTCTCTTTTTTAGAAGGAGCAACAGAGATGCCTGACAGCTACTCTGGATGAGTGGGGAGAATTCAAAAGTCAATAGCTTGTGGATCACTTGTCTGCAGCTCCTTTTATTGACATCCTTGTCCCAGTAGGCTCCTGGACTCTGATTGGCTCCATGGCTTGTCTTCCACCCTAGCCTTGGATTTCTTCTGGCAGTTCCATTTTCCCAGTCCTAGGTTGGAAGGTAAGGTAATGGGGTGGGGCCTTATGAACAGGTAGTTTAGCTTAAAGTGTTAAGTAAAGGGGAAGGTTGTGGTTCTTATACTAACTGCCCTACTTAGGAACTTCCTGGTTCTGAGTTGTTTGCCTTTGTCTTCCTCATTGTTCTAGGTTAGCTGCTTTGTCTTTCTAATTCCTCTGATTCCAGCTGCATTTGCCTTTCTGGAGTCTGGCTGCAGAGATCAAAGCTGGCTGATTTTAATAAGGCTCAATGAGGCCTTTAATATAAGGGAGATATAGGATTTCCAAATGATACAAGGGAAGTA
This sequence comes from Hydrochoerus hydrochaeris, assembly GCA_004027455.1. Classification (NCBI taxonomy): domain Eukaryota; kingdom Metazoa; phylum Chordata; class Mammalia; order Rodentia; family Hydrochaeridae; genus Hydrochoerus; species Hydrochoerus hydrochaeris. The sequence goes on along the minus strand of PVLA01001788.1, from coordinate 271,447 downwards.
TTATAACTCCCAACCTGCTAGATGTCTGACATGCTAAGTTTGTGTTCTCAAAATCAAAGAATGAACCCTAATTTTAAAAGTAGGAGATATTTATTGAAGAAAAGATAGCTTCTGCCTAAGAGAGACTGAATGGGAACCCAGAAAGTGAGTTACTGCAGACTTCAATTACAGGTGAGGCATTACAGATCAAAATCACAAAAAGCATATGAAATAGGGATATAAACTATGATCAACCACTAAGATTACAAGTAGAGTCTCTTAGGTAATATTGGTCCAACAGGAAAGCAAGCCATGTAGCTAGTGTGCTTGGAAAAAGCAAGGGCTTTTCCTGGACTAGATGAATCGAAGAGTTCTTGGTGACTGACGCCTATTTGGAACACGGATCATTATTATTTGTCCCTTGGGGAAGTAGTCATTGTTTTAAGGCCTGTCCTCCAAGGAATAGTCCTCCATCCACAGTTGTGATGTGTTCTCATCTTCGACACTGACTCCTTCAAGTGCCTACCCCTGTGCTGTTTCTACCTAACTCAGCTGTCTATAATATATTCATCCTATCTTTTTCCTTCCTTCACTGCCCCCATCCCTACACATTTTTTTACTTTCAAATTAATGTGCCTTCATTTGAGGTAGATATGCAGATTTGTATGTTGATACAGAGTGCATGTACTATTGCTAAAGGCAGCTGAGTCAGACAGAAACATTACAGGCAGTCAGACAGGGCTCATCCTTCTAGGGAGGGGACACGAGGATGAGATGTTTTGTGACCTCGGAGAAGACAGACACCTCCAGTTGTGGGCCAGATCTCAGAACAAAAAACAAAATGAATGCAACCACACCCCAAGTTTTGATATCCTAAATAGGTATGGATCACCTTGAGGCAGTTAGGAGCCACCGTTCAAACCTGTACAGGAAGAGTCACTGGGTAAGAATGCCTGCTTGCGCTATGACTCACTTCCCCATGTGTCCCAGACTTGGTCACTTCTACCTGAATAATTAATCCTATTAGCTAACCATAGTTCTGTCCCACCTTATACCCATCTGCCTTGTGAGCTCTCAGTTTCCCCACCTTGGGCCTCTCTCACCTCATGATTTTACTCTATGAAAGTCCCTAGAAAACACAGTCTATGGCAACCCACTTGGGACTCCTACTGCCTCTCTCAGATAGAGGCTTTCTTTGGCTCAATACATATATGCTGCTCTTAACCTCCACTGTTGCTAAAAGTCAGATAGCATTCATTCCCCTGTACCAAACTCAGTTAAAAAGCTTAACACAACTATCTTGGCTCCATTTGTATGATCTTTTAGAGTCTGACACCCTGTATGTGAAAAGAAACAGATTTTACAGAGGTCAATAGTTTATAGGCCAAACATAAGGACCAGAATAAAAAGATGAATGGGGAGGGGGTGAAAGAGTTTTGCCCTAGAATAAATTACTGTACAGATGACAGTGGTCTAAGGTGGCCAAAGCGGGAACACCTACCACTTCCTGCTTCTTCCTCAGCCTTGATTGCATCTCCTCTTCCTGTTTGCACACACAGAAAATTCCAATCAGCCCCTTGCACAGCGCCCTAAGCACCGCCCCCAGTCAAAGGTTATATATATATATATATATATATATATATATATATATATATATATATATATCTCCCATAGCCATGTTCCAGTCAGAGAATGCCAGGAATGCTAGGCTATCTATAGTCATAGACTTCTCTCCATGTCCTTGGAATGAAGGCTACTTTTTATTTTATATCTTCTTTCTTATTGCGCCAAAATCCTAACAGAGGGGAGAAGCCAAGTTTAGAAATTATTTTTAAGGTATTGAATTAGGGATTGTCCTAGATCTGTCCATTCATGGAGATTATCTGTAAATTTAATTTTTACAGTTGTTTTTAAGGTATTTTTTCACCTGATATGAAGGGCTTTAAAGACAAGTTTAGTTTATTAGTACACAAGTCTGTCTTTTTCTGTATAAAGATGGAGAACTGTGCACTCCTAAAGGAAAGTTTTAGCTAAGAATTGTAATCACTCCTGCGGAGCTCCTGTATATGTCGCTGTGCCGTTTTAGACAGAATTGGGAGGGTGTTCAGCTACAGATGTAGCTCGATATTGCCAGCAGGGGCCAGTGCAGTAACTACAGACCCCCTTTTTAAAAATCCAGCCTGTAGACTATTATTTTTTATACATTATTTTGGTCGTACTTTTCCACGGGGTGTCCAAATCCAAATTAAAGTGAGACAGGTGTTAATCAAACTTAACATCTCACTGTATTCTCATCGAGGTCGGTTAGGTTTCTTCAGGGCTTACTTTTGGAACCATGCACAGAGCATCTCAGCTGCTCCATCAGTGTTATCTTCCAGGATGGGCCACTGTCTTGCTTGACCATGTGAATTGCCTTGGAAGCATGGGAGACTTTCCCCGTGATAGTGAACCTCCTTTGAGGACAGTGCACACTGGTTGACTCCTAGCATCCAGAGTCCAACAATCTCTGTGCGTGGAACACTCAGTGACTCCCTGGAATGACCTTCCCAGCATCCGGCCTGTGTAGCAACAGTCACAATATTCTCAGAGAAGATTCAGTCCACCATGGAGGCTGCTGTGAGCATACACAGGAGGTTGTAAAATTAGTTAAGCATGGAAAGCTCCGAGCACTGGAACATGGGAAGACTCCAAGCATCTACACTGGACACTTGAGGACTTTACCCACTCAGGCAATGGACATTTAGAGAGCTTTGACCATTGATGTTTACTAAGACGTTTTCACCTAAAGTCCCTGACCTTCTTTCAATTCCAAAAAAAAAAAAAAACAGGTCTGCTTCTCTTTGCTCCCGGCAGGTGTCCTTCTGGCTCTCTGTCTGTTCCCAGGAATTAAATCATACAACGTGTTGCTTTCACAAAAACCTGCTGACTGGTCTCTGCCTGGTGCTGCTCCTTACAGTTCCCTCATGTCCTGGGTCCTTGCTCACCGCTGAGGGCCAAGCACCTTGAAATATAAAGCACTGTGATAGGCAGCTGAATTAATTAGAAATATTATAGGCAGTCAGACAGGGTTAGGGCTTTGAAGGAATCAGTGCAGAAGACCTGATATCTTGCAACTTTGGAGGAGACAGACTGACATCTCCTTCAATGGGTAGATCTCAAGACAAAAACAAAACGAATTCAAAAACACCCTAAGTATAAACATCAGGGATTGATATTCTAAATAGGTATCACCTTGAAGAATCAGGAAGAAGCCACTACTCCAAACCCTTACAGGCAAAGGCCCTGTTCCCACTTGCTTCGTGACTCACTTCCCTATTGGATCCTGATTTAATCAATCTTACCTGAACAGTTACACTCATAATCTTATTGGGTGACCATAGTTCTGTCCTACCTGACGCTCACCTGCCTTGCCAGTTCCCATTTTTGCCTATCTTGGATCTACCTCACCTCCTGATTTTGCTCTATAAAAGTCCCCAGAAAAGACAGTCTTTGGCAATGCACTCAGGACCTCTTCTGTCTCTCTTCAGACAGAAGCTTTCTTTCTTTCAATAAATATATTCTGCTCATAACCTCTGCTGTTCCTAAAATTCATTTTTCAATTTTAGAATCATCTCATATCAAACATCTAATAGGTTGGGAGTTTTTTTTCCCTTATATCATTATGACCTGAGAGTTGTTATTGTTAACAATCATGATTTTCTTAGAAATTGAATTTCACTAGAACATTACTAGATAAGGATTATAAAGTTCCATAGAGAAATTTTTTATAAAGAAAATTTGAGATCAAGAGAAGCAGAATTTTAGCATGACCAGCATGATATTATAAGTGTTAGGTTTTATTATTTCTGAAATACATTTAAATTTTTAATTTAGTATAAAATAACTTTTTAGTCAGTCATAATTTTTAATTTTAAGATATAAAATGACATACAAAAACTTAACCTACATTGGTTATTAATAGCATCCCACTTAAGTAAAATTTACTTATTTATAGATGTACTTTATAGAGATTATTAATACTTTAACTTTATGTTTTTTGTAGTTTTTTTTAAGGAGAATAAAATCAAACAAAGTAAAACAGAATAAACCCAATCAAAACAAACCAGTGTGATACAAGACTTCAAAACAAGATAACAGAAAACCAGCAATGCCTCTTGTTGTTTTCAGAACAGCTGCCCATAACTTCAGATACAGTAAAAGTCAAACAAAATAGAATAGAATAGAATAGAATAGAACCAATGAAAACAAAACAATGGATGCAATAAAGGACTTCGAAACAAGCCAATAGCAAATCCAAAATGGCTAGCATATAGATCTTGCTATCTTTGAAATAACTGCTCTTGCCATCTGATATAATAAAATCAAACAAAACAACACAGAGTAAAATTCAACTCAGCAAAACAATGAAAATGACACAGGACCTCAAAACAAGATAATGGGACTTAACAACAGCTTCTACCTTCAGAAGGAGATCCCCATGGAGGCTACATTGCATATTGTAGGCCAGATACTTAAGCCTAAAAAAAATTATCATAATTAACGACGTTAGCTTATAATTCAGTATGATATTTTTTAGGCTTGTTTTTCCTTTTGTATCTTTGAAGGCCTTTATAATTGGGAATATAAGTGCATTATTTAATATACCATGAAGTTAACAATAATTAGTATAACAACTGTATAGAAATCCTTGCACATATGTTGCTTTTCTCTAAAAGCAAATTTTAAACTCTTTTAACAATTTGTATATGTTGCAACTATAATGACAATTAAAGACACCTTTAGAGCACTTATAAACTTAGGAAACACTGTTAATTACCATAAATAGACTTATTACCCAGTATACAATTAGTCTCATTTATACAATAACAAACCACTTGTTAGTTAATGTCAATAGATTTGAAGTTTTGAATGCAGAACTAGATATAAAGATATTGCAAATTTTGACCTTTTTATTCATCAAGGTCTAGATATATATTGTGCAAAAGAGTGTACCTAACAGTTACTTTGCCTGCATTATATTTCTGTGGCCTTTACTCTATAAATGTAGCTTAAAAACTTAGATTCACAATAGAGGATAGATAGATGGATAATGAGACAGAGAGAGAATAGCAAGAATGTGTGCGCACTTCAGGAGTTTGTCACATAAATAAATGTCTAGGAGGTAGTGGCCACCACTTTGAGTACCTCTTATAACCGTGGAGGCCAAGGGCAACGCATCAATCTCATGAAGACTCAATAAATTTAGTATTAAAATATTTATACAAGTTTTTTTTCCTGATAAATAACATTTTTGGTCAACTGTTTATACATATGATATATATTCTCAAATATATGTTATAAATTAAGAAAAGAATTTGTGATTTAACCAGTCATAAACTGATTATTAAAAACAACGCAAAGGTTAACATATAAATTTTATTTAACTCTTAAAGCTCACTTTTAGTTAACAAAACTCTAATGATAACAAACACAAAAAACTATTTTAGTAAAATATGGGACTCCTGTTTTTTTTAACCTAGTTTTATTATTTTAACTGAGAACATCTTAATATCATAACAAACCCATATATTTTAGACATAAAAACTTAAATTTTAATTATAATCAGTTAAATTTATATTATGATTATCTGTTTAATAATGTTTGTTGGCATTTGTGAACATCAGAATCCATAAAAAGAAAACCTGAGAAGGTCCATCAGTGGGTAAAAAAAACACATTGGTAAGTCAGTTATTGTCTATTGCTACAGAGGAGTTTTGTCTAACAATTCCAAAACCCAGGAGTGCCCACTTTGTTATCTTAATAATTGCTTTGCTAATTCATCAGAACCCAACAAGCTTTTAAAATTATGTATACATTCTATTCAACTAAGGGAAATTCTTATTTTTTGTAAACAAATAAAAACATACATTACATTCATAAAACTAATTTCTGATATTATCTTGGTTGTCTAACCATGTTATGCCACCAACTGAATGGAAATATGTTACAACTTTAAAAATATTATCATCTAATTTAAATTAACATACTGTTAAGATGTAAACCACAAGTATTTAAAATAATACATTGAGGATCTATTTATATAAGTCAATTGAAGTAGAACTTTTGGAGGGTTATACCTGAAAATCAACATGCAGAAACATACATAGACTTAAATTATACATAACCTTTATGTTCCCAAACTTTAAGGATTTTATTCTCAAACCTTGCATAAATCTTGAACCTATCAACCCTCATTGTAATGTTTTAAGTGTAATTTTTATTTTGAAAATCTATATAATCAATTTTTATGATCATTTTCAGGATGGTAAAAACATGACTGCAAAAAAGGATTAAAAAAAAGTGGCAGGAAACAGTTGGAGTTAAAAGTTTTTTGCAGCAAAAGAGTTTGGTTGGTTGGTTGGTTGGTTGGTTGGTTGGTTTTTACACTGGTGTAAGTTGTAGAGCAATTCAGCCAAGCGTTTTCATTCTCAGTCCTGAAAGACCAAGAGCAAGAGCATCAGGTTGACTCTTAAGTGGCCCAGGATCAAACCAGAAAGGACACTCTGATAAAGCAGGTCTGACCTTCCCTTCTCTGAGCACAGAAAGGAGAACAGACTAGACTGACATAGTTAAATACATCTTCCTTGTCATATTTACATGGGTGAAAACCACCTATGTTTTAACTGAGGCACACCGTTTCCCTATTTTATTGTACTACCAGGAAAATGACAGAAGAGATAGAGTGTTGTCAGGCTATTCAGTAAAAAACAGAGAGCATAAACCTCTATCTCCCACATGGAATGATGGTTGAGAAGAACACATAGCAAAATGAAAGAACAAAGCTCTCCATCTGGGGCGTACCTCCTATTAATCCCAGATCCCAGGTGAGTTTCCACATGTTGCCCTCTGTATCCAGTCCATGGTTTCACAAATGTTGAAGAATGTGAAATTTCAGTCAGGCATGGTGGTGCATGCATGTAATCCCAGCACTCAGGAGGCTGAGGCAGTAGGATCGCTGTGAGTTTGAGACCAGTTAGAGACCAGCCTGGGCTACAAAATGAGCTCAAGGCCAGCCTGAACTGCACAGTGAGAACCTGTCTCAAAAAGACAAGAATATATATATATATATAGTACAGGTACAAACTCCAAGCTGGGTATGGTGGCACACTCCTTTGATCACAGCACTCAAGAGGTTGAGACAGGAAGATCATGGTGAGTTCAAGATCAGCTTGGGCTACAAAGTGAACTCAAGGCCAGCTTGAAGTGCATAGCAATACTCTGTCTCAAAAAGACAAAAATAAAATAAAATGTACCAAGAACTAAATTTGAAGCCAATATAACATGAGATATGCAAGTGTGCAAGAAATGACAAGATTAGCTTACGACGGTCAGCCGCAGAGCTGGGTGAGGAAGCGTGCAGAGGGCGTCTGCTCACTGGAGGCCGAAGGTTTCTGTCCATAGTCAGAACTCACTGCAGTGTCCCGTGCAAGTCCGTATCAGGCCAAGGGGTCTGTGACAGAAAGCTGGAGAGCCTACAGTGGACAGATGAAGAATCCCCACCAGAAGGCTGACAGATGCCCAGTGGAAGCCCAGGAATCTGCACTGGAAGCCAGGAGATGACAGCCAAGCTGAAAGCAAAGAGTGGAGCTCTTCTGCAGAACAGAAGCAAGACTGTCCTTCTTCATTTCCCCTTCTCAAGTTGGCACAAGCCATCAACCACAACAAGGAGGTTAGAAGAGTTTTTACTGTGAATAAGAAGAGGAAGATCAGCTCCTGGATTTCCAGGAGGGGTCCCAAATGTGTTGTGCCCAAGGCCCTCAGTCTGCAGGCACTCATAGGTAAGCACAGCACAGGAGTTGCTTAGTAGTTTGGTGGACATTTATCGCAGGTGGTCCCCTGAAGTTAAAAAAGAATCAGTTGGAACTCAGGCTCTATAACCCAGTTTTTTCACATAGAGTTTATAGTAAATTGGGGTCTCAGGAAGAAACTGGTTATTTTGCATTACAATTTCCTAAGAACTTAGTATGGAGGACTGCACCCCTCCTTAGGAGAACTTCCTGAGGAAGTTTACCGTACGCTGCACCTCAGCTCGTGAGCTCATTCTCTCTGTAATTCTGATCACAAATTGACTGAACAATAGCCATAAAGTTTTGCCATGAGATCAGCACTGAACCACTGAATTTAGCTCAGTTTCTGCCCAACTCAGTTATGACCAGAATCCTAGAATCCTGTGAGAACTGAGGCATGACTGTATTTTAAATTTCTCAAACCTCAGGAGTTTAGTAAGGGATGGTTGCATTTCACTTTACCCAGGACATTTCTTGGTTCAACAGGCAGGTTCACTAATTATTATTTAAATTTCTTTAGTGTGGCTAATTATTAACCTCTGTCTCAGGCCCTTCCCTTAACTTCCTAACTTCCTTGCTCAGAATCTAAATAAATAAGCTATTCTTTACCTTATCACCCCTCACTGTATTATGTGAAAGGCTGAATTAAATAGGAATAAGACCATATCCTATGGGGACTGAATATCTGTTTTCAAATCTCAACTTTCTAGCTTACTCACTATGGTATTCTGAATAAATTACTCCATCTTCTTACACCCCAGTTCCTCAATGTTTTTTTAAAAGATGACAGTAAAGACTCAGGCATTTTAAGAGGTCTAACAAAGGAAAAAATAGGATGCTATAAATACTATATATAGTCATTATTACTGTTATTTTTGTTATAATGTCACCATCTTCTTGGGAATTGAAGATTGATTCTGAAAATGGGATTAATTTACTGCCCCAGAGAAACACACTTTCCCTTGTTTGTTCTGCTTTTCTGGATCCTATTCATTTTTGAGACTCTTAACTCTGGTCCTAGAGCTAGGTGTAACTTCCCCTTAGTTGTTCCTTAATTAGTAATATAAATCCCAAAGAAATTCATGAGTCATTATGGGGAATCGAGATGTTAATATGTTGATTCAAATACCAATAACTTTTTAATCTATTAAATTTTCTTATTTTTGTGAACATTTTCTTAGGTTAGATTATTCTTCAGAAATAAAAGTATGGGGACTGGAAATTGAGCTCAGTAGTAGAACACTTTGTCTAGCAAGAGGGTGGGCCTGGGTTCAGTCCTTAGCACCAAAAAATTAAAAGGTTAGAAGAATAAAAATAAAAAATATGAATTTCCATGTTGAGAAAGCAGTAAGTAATCAAATAGAAAAGAAAGAAGCAAGTAAAAATGTGATGCCAGGCAACTGTCCGTGGGTTGAATAGAGACAGCCTTTAGGTTTTTGTAGTCTGGTACATACACAAAGACTTAAACCAAAGAAGCAAAAGGAATGTGTGAATCCTTCCCATCTCTGCAACCCTGTGATTAGTGCAGTGCCTGCTTAATGGATATTGTTTGAACAAACACAAAAATGAAAAATCTTTTCCAAAACATTAGCTATATTCATATTGGTTAGATAAGTAGAAACCTGTAGAACTTTGCGTTGATCCCTCCAATTGGTAAGCCAAAATTCAGGGCTTTGAATGCATCTTGCATTCAGATGCAGCTCCAAGAGAGTTCCACAAATTTGAGTTGTGGACAAATCATTTTTTGGAAGACACAGGTTCTTCCTGTCTCACAGACCACAAGGCAACATAAGGAATGTTTGTGGAAAGGGACCATGACTCATTTTCAATGTCATATAAAGAGAAGATAACAGAAAAGGGAACAGCTAGAGAAGAAAAATCACATCTATGTAATCAATAGCAAAATAATAATTAAATTGGGGGGATAACCTGTGCTCTAGTATATGTTTTCTATTTTTTTTAGTCAAATATTATTCTAAACCCTCCACACCATGCTGTTCTTTATACTGTATGCTTTACACAGATGTTTTATGTACATTGCTTACTCTACTTGAAGCTGACTCTTTAAAGATAAGATAATCAAAACTGAAGGAGCCAAGCTGATTAGCCCAACACAAACCTAATATACAATAACCATGAATATAAATTCAAGTATTCACACTTTTTTCTATTTTAGATCATTGAGATACAAGATAAAAGCCTTCCTTGTTCCCCCTAAATTTAACTATAAAGGCTTCTATCAACATGTATTTCATAGAGGCAGTGATCCCTTCTTTGAAATCAAACATAAACTCCAAAACGTGTTTTCCACGAAGTAACCAATATAAATGGGTATTCAACGGTGTGTGAAGATACACTGAATTTCTCTTTTAGTAGCCAGTGTGATGATTTGGGAAGACTGTGGGTTATTTAAAATAAAAGGTGACTGGCATTGTTTGAGAAACATTGAAGAGAGTTATTGCAACCTTAATTGTGTCCTAGGAATCAGTATGAAGATCTTTTGGGTGCATTTAAATAGTATTTTAGCAGGATGATGGTTGCCTCTCAATAGATTTACAGATTTTAAACTTCTCTCCACATCCCGGGTAGTAGCACCTTCCACTCCATTTATAAATTCCTCCAAGCAGGTGTAATATAAGACACAAAGCAACATAGATCATCTTAAACATTTCAGTCATAGAAGGACACACAAACTGAAGTGCACACACGGCCCTAATAGGTCCCCTTCCTCTCCACAGGGAATCTGTTTTAGTATAAACTAAGCCACAGTTTAGCTGGATTTCAACAGCTGCATTTCCCTCTGCATTTAATTCCATTTTCATGATGCTTTTTGAATCCATATGAGAAAATTTGATCAAGTTCTCTGATTTCTGTGCTAGTCTGTGTTCACTGGTACACTGACGTCTCCATGAATACTCAATTTATTCCTGACAAGAGATTTATTCAGTGTCATCAACTAAAACTGAGCACATTTTGCCAGCCTTACTCAATTACATTAGTAATACTCTACTCCATGCACTGAACAAATCTATTTTGTGATTTTGCAGAATGGCGTATGTCACTTAGAGACAAAAATTCATAAAACACTCAGCTTTCTGAATCCAATTCAGTGTCTCTCTAAATTGCATTTTGAGTAATCTCATGGGGAATGTGTAAGTATAAAAACAGACTTAAGAAATACGTAGGGATTTTTATGAGCCCTTTCTATCATTATATTCTTTCTGTAATTATTTTGTTGGATTTTTTCTTCTTGTTCTATTTCCTGCATAATGTGTCCCAATTTGGGACTCAGTAAGAATATGTATATATAGTTGGTGATTATCAAAATAACTATCTGTAACGGAAGATCAAGTCATAGATTGTTGGGTTTATGGGGGCCCAGGAGAGTAACTGATCCATCTCCAACATTACTTAGATGAGAAAACAAAGGTCTGGAGGATTAAGGACTCATATAACCAGTACTGTAAAGATAAAAGCAGAGCTAACATAAAAACCAGAGTAACACCCTAATAAAAATGATCATATAAAGGATAATATTTTCCAGAGACTGTGATAACCATGTTAAATGCATAATAATTAAGTTCTGTGGTCCAGTTTTATTGTTACTGATGTTATTTCCATTTAAACTTTAAAATAATTAAATGATATAGACAATATAAATATATCAACTATATACATAGAAAATAAAACCCTAGAATTTAGAACAGTTATAAAATGTTTCTGAAGCCACTTTCATGGAGAGATGGGCCAAGAACCAAGCTTTAATCATACTTCCATCCCTTCTATTTCTTCACCAAGTTATCCAGAACATTCTGAAAGATCCATCAGCAGTGCCAAAGCTAAGACCAATTGCCCTGTGCACTTCACTTCCCTCCTCACTTTGTTCTCAGTCTCACTTTGAGAGTGAGAGATGTGTCAAAATACAGATTATGCTCAGAATGAAAATCATACTCAACATTATATTGTTGAGTGTGGAAAGTTCTACCTTACTCTAGTACCTCACAAAGTACATTGTTTCTTGATAAACTGATTTAAATTTGACCCCAGAACCTCCAGAAATTCCTAGATCATTTGATAATGTTATAGCAAACACCTGAAAGTAAAACCAAACAGGGAGCTGGGGTGTGTGACTACATACCAGGAGAACAAGCAATGTTTTGGAAGGAATTACTATGAGAATAAATTTTCTTTCTTTTTTTTTTTTTTTTTTTGAACAAATTTTCTTGGCCAGATTGAGTATAACTAATGTCCTACTGTTTACTTCCCCCATTTGGCCTAATTTTAGTTGCCACAGACATACAGTATACTAAGATACTCAAATAAACATAATTCTTTTTTCTGTTGGTTGAAAAATTTGGCAGTAAGACTTTATATGGTTTACATTTTGAAACATTGGCAGCATGGAAGATAATTCTACAGAGAAGCCAACATTCACTGAATTCACACATTTTATGAATGAAAACCAAATTAGTTGAATTTCTCATGTTTTAATTTAAAGAGCACATGTAGAGATTAAAAATAATATTTATAGGTACAGTTATTCCTCCAAACGATAAATATATCTTAAATTTTTAAATCAAATTCAATGATACCTTCATTTTTCAAGGTTTTCATATCCTTACTATCTGGAAAGAAACAAGCCTTTTGCCCCGTTGTAAAACACCAGGGAAAATCTCCACTCTGTCAGCATGAATCGTGCAAAAGCTCCCTGGAGTTCTCTTGGAAGTAATTAATCTTTGATATTTTCTTTTCAAAATTCCAATATTTAAGATTTATATTTCTACATGGGTCTCTACTGTAGGTTTTAAGAAAAAATGTATTTTTATTGTTTGACATAAAAAATTCATCAGCCCAGCAAATGTTAACTTCTGTAACATTATGACGTAATTGAATGTGCTAATCTCTGCTCCCGGAGACTTGGAACCCACAGTGCTGAATCAAAGAGTTTGCATTAGCTCCAGACAAAGCATAAAACTCGCACCAACCCTTCACCCCCCAAATTCTTAAAGTGGTTCTAACACTAGCCTGAAAGCACCCATCATTCCTAGGGTTGGGTTCATTTAAAGCTTAAATGAAGTTCTTGTTGTCTTGCATACTATAGCCAGGGAATTCACAGATGAGTTCTACTTCCTGCATGTGTGACGATAGTGTGTTTTCAACGATCATTTTATGAACTATGAAGTAAAACGTGCAGACTCACAGACACAGAGTATTAATACTCCCTGCTTCAGTGTTTATGTGATGTGTTTTCCTGGAGTGGTTTTTGTTTTCTCTGCCTAACATTGGAGATTAGCTGTCACTGCTCAAAAAACTTTGTCTTTAAATGAGGCTCCATCCAAAGACAGTTCTGAAGCCATTAAATACTTACAGATCTCTTCTGAGCTAAAAGCTGCGGGCTTCCTCAGCTTTCACACTGACATTCCAGACCCAAAGTGTGGTTCCATCACTCTTGGCTTCACGGTAACTGAATCAGCCCTTTAAGTATCTATGTAAAAGGATACAATCAGTACTTTTAAAGTAAGAAGAAAAAGCTCTGGGACATGCATTATGATTGTGGTAAAAACTATTACTTAATAGAAACCGAATCTCTGTCTCTGTCTACTGAAAGAAAACTTACAATGAAAAATCATAATTTCAAGATAAGTCTATAGAAAGAGAAAGGAGGTGAACTACTGAAGTGTGACTTTCAGATTCTGTTTCAAAACACCATGCAGAAGCAGCAAGGCCTCTGTCTCCATGTCACCACCCAGCGCTGCAGTAGCTGGCGCCCTTCTGTGTCTTTCCAGATGGACAGCTTGGGGGGACAGCTTTGTCTAACTCTGGATGTCCGGTGTGGCTTGTTATTTGGCCTGCCATTGCTGAATATTGGGAGGAAGTTTTAAGGAAAGGAATAAAAGAGGAACTGAAGGAACAAAAATGAGCATGAAAAGAAAAACAAGAGAGTGATCAAGTTATTGAATTATTTAACTAGAATATTCTACAATAAAGTATTAAGGTAAAATATTAAAATATTCTGCTATGTTAAACTGACAGGGGGAAGATTATTTAATGTATACATGTTTTTCACAAAACTATACTGAAAGATTCAAGCTGATCCTAATATCCACTAAGTATGAAGACTGCTGGCTGGAGATTAGTCAGCCTTTCAAGAGTGAAAGACCTCTTGGCCTTTCAGGAGTAAAGGAGCCAATACATACAGTATGGTTTGTGTCTAGATGTCCCCCCAGAGCCTCATACAGTCACAGGTGGGCCTTTCATAGCTGGATCTAGAGTGGGTGACACTGGGATTGATTCCAGGTGCAACGCTAGGACCGAGGGCACTAGGCTTGAGGGTGTGATGCTGTCCACTCTAAATACCCTGGATACACTATAAGACAGAGATACCGACAGAGAGCACTGTGGCTGACCCTTGCTTGCTTTGCTACTTTCTGCCTGCTATAAACTGTTTCTTTCCGCAGAGTCTGTCTGCCATGTACCTTGAGAGGGAGCTAGGCCCTCAGGGACTGAAACCTCTAAAAACCAAGAGTTAAATCAACTTTCCCTGCCTTAGCTTTGGGTGTTGAATATTTTGTCCCAGCAATGAGAAACTAAGAATATATGAACTGAAAATGGGAATAAAATTAATAAAATTAATCCTTTGATTTCGGTTACTCTTGAATCAAAGTAAAAGTAGCACAAATGGGAACAGACCCCCCAGTGATTTTTTTTTCCTTCTTCTTTCTTTTCTTTTGACATATTGTATATTTTCTTTCAAAATTATACAATGTTTCATGATCAGTTACACAGAAAATATGATGAAAAAGTAAAAAATATCAGCCAGAAGCTCACAAAGGTAACACAAATACTTTAAATATTTTGCTCCTAAAATTTCCAGATCTTTTCTATCATCTATCTATCTGTCGATCTATATTTAAAGGCGTTATATATTACAGACAACTTTGAAAGACGATTTTTCAATTCATATAATGCTATCAAGAAAAACTAGACTCTGACTTCTAATGCTAGTGAAATAACTCATCCAGACTAACCCTTACATAGATAATTATGAAATCAAGAAAAAAATCCACTGTATGACTTTTCCAAGCACTGGGGAAGAATCTATACCAAATAGAACCTTGAGTGATGACAACTTCTTGTCTTTGTCTACTTGAGCTACGGTAATAATCATTTTAAAAAATAGAGCAACTGAAAGAATGAATGTGTTTCTTGTAGTTCTGGAGGCCATACTGAAGATCTAGGTGTCATGTGATTGCATGACATCAGCCACTGCGCTGCTGTTTGTTTATATGATTCTTCTTATAAAAGTATGGAACCCATTAAAGGGGCAAAATTCTCCATGATGGCGTCTCAATTATTGCCTGAAGGCCCCTCCTCCAGATGCCATCACTTGGGGGGATAGGGCTTCACAGTGTACACTTTGAATGTCTACAAAGATTCAACCCATAACACTGTTTTTGAACAGAAATTGTACCTGTTGAAAATTGCCTTTTATATTGGTGACATTGCCACCAAACGTATATAGCTTGAGGAAGTAGAAAGCTTCAGGTTTATTGGCTACAAGTATTAGAGGACAACGTTTAGTGCTGGCACGACAGACAAACTGATTTGGAAGGTCAAGGAAAGAAGAGAAATGCAGCCAAGTATACTTTAAAATTCTGGTCAAGTCTATGCACTGAAAGCACAGAGATCTTGCTGACTGCAGGAATTCAGTTGATAAAAAAACCTGAATGCAGATTTCAGTAGAAACCCACAGCCTAAGATATAGAATATGACATTTAGATTCAGGCACACTAACTTCTTCTGGAGCAAAAATTACTCTTCTGAGGAATATAACAACACCCAAAGATAGACAGATTTATACAAATCAATTTAACTAAACTGAGATTAGTTTTGTTATGGTTTACATCTAGAGGTCCCCCCAAGTCTTAGATGCAGTCCCAGATGATGTGGCTTTTTCAGATATGACTGAATCTGGAGTGTGTGATGCTGGGATTAAGGGTGTGTGGTCACTAAATCAGCCCCCTGTTTGACTTGGCACCACCCCAATTCCAGTAGCATAGATAGACTATAAAATGGACAGGAAGCAGCTACAAAGGACTTTTGCTTTCTCTGCTAACTTCTTCCTGCCATGAACTGTTTCTCCTCTGTGATGCCTGTCTGTCCTGCCACCCTGTCTTGGAGCCAACCGACAGTGGACTAGAACCTGTGAGCCAAATAAACCTTTCCTCCCTTAACTTTGGGCATCAGGTATTTTATTTCAGCAATGTGAAGAGTAACTAAGACAACTTTCCTGAGGTTCCTCTCCTGTGTGGACCTGAGCTACTATTGGCCACCAGAGAAATTTCTTTGAAATCTGAAAGACATCAGTAAAAAAAAGAGCTATTTCATACTCTCCATTTCACTCTAAGGCACATAAATTTATGGTTCACATGTGTTTAGGCATCTGCTGTCTTATGTGATAGAGTGAAGCAACTGATGAACTCACAGTACCTTCAACTCCTACCAGATTTATTCCTTTGTTTCTCTGACTCCTGGGGCAAGTATGCTGAAGTTCTTAAATGGAAGTATCTACACAATGGCTAATCGGCATCAGTGGCATTAGAAAAGATGACAGACAGGAATTCTTCTTGTGGTTTTAGATTTGTCTCTGTCATTTCTGACTCTGGCTTTGTCCCCTCTTCTTGATTACCACTCTGTTTGATTTAGTTCTGGAAAAAAAAAATAAATTTCTATACACTGTTTTAGTCAACTATCACAATGGAGTTGGGTCAAAATTCTTAATTTTCTGCTTCCTAATTGACAACACAAAGATGCCAGTGTTAATATTAAATTTTTCATAAACTATTTTGATATTACAATGAAACTAGCCCATGGGCTTTTTCTGGGCACTTTTGCAACTATGCTTTTGTCACACATATTATAATGACAATGGACTTACTCACTGATGCCAGTATATAGATTGTAGTATATCATTTCTGTGCCTTGTTCATGCCAACATACCAGAGAGGACATGTCAGTCAGGTACAGGGATTGATCAATGAAATAACCACCTTTTACTATTGATCTCAAATATCAAACTTTTCAAAGACATTTCCAATGAATGCCTCTTTATCATACTCCATTTTTTCTTTCACTGTAACTTTCTAGAATTTTTGACAGAATTTAATATTTAGCATTTCGCACTACACTGACCAGCATAAAAACCTTGCATTACATCTATTTTTGCTACTAGACTGTGTGCTCATTGAAGACAGGTAAATTAATTCCTATCATTCACTATAATATCTAACAAATTATATTTACATCAGTAATATTAAAGATTCATACCTTGAAAACATGCACAAAGTTATTTTGAAAATATGATATACCCCTAACAGCAAGGATTCCACTTTCATAACTTTTACTTCATTGTTAGTTATATCAATTATATAAGAGGTATTAATGTAGGAGCACTTAATCCCTGATATAAATATTATACAGTGTAATTGGAGTAGTCAAATATCAAATGCTTGGCCTTAAGATTGAACAACATGAATATTAATATTACAACAGGGAAATTATAGAGAAATTGTTAGACAAAATGTTGCATTTATGTAGACTTTAAAGAGAATCTGAGTTCTTTCAATTGTATGACAAAGACAACTTTCATTATAAGAACTGGAATTATTAAAATTGAATTCTTGACAACCCAATCAATTCTCCTTTGTTAAGAAGTGAATACAGAGGACAGAGCTATGTTGAAGTGGAGTAAGACCCGCTAGCAATTCTCTCTCTAGAGAAACATTCATTTGAACAACTATTCACACATGAAAGTATCTTCACAAGAGCTAGGAAAACCAGGTAAGGTATCACCACAGACAGTTTTAGAATAGCAATAAAAGGCATTGAAGGAGGCAGGAGGAAAAAAGGTACCTACAGCCTTCCCTCCTCAACTCCATGCAGTGCCTCCCCTTGGGTGGAAGCAGAAGGAACTAAAGGGTCTTGGTATGATGAACTCAATACCAACCCATCCTCAGCGGAACTCAACAGGCAGAGCCCACAAGATTTATCTCGGGGCCAGTGTCAAAGGACGCATACTTGGGATTCACATTAGCCTTGATAGCCAAGTTACTACTTTTACCTGGCTCTCAAATTTAAGCAGCACAGCTCAGAAAAACACTGCAAGCCCTGAGTTTTAGAATTAGGAAAATGAGCATCGTATTTTGCCTTGGAACTCAGTACCATGCTTGTCATGATGGTCCATGTCAGCCTCAAGCAGAGGCTAGCAGGAGTGTTGGACCATTTTAAACTTTTTCCCCAGTCCATCCTGAGTAAACTTGCATTAGCAACAAACTTAGGACTAGAGGACTACCAGCACCAAACAGTGACCACACACAGTGCAGACTCAGGCTCAGGACACAGGTGAGTAATGATACACTAGCAGCATCAGTATGAACAGCTTGGAAGGATCAACACACAGATAGTTGGACCACAAGGATTGAAATAAATGCATCATCCTTCAATACATGCATGGCATCACTAAAAACAAGCACCAAGATGCTTCAGGAATTTATGATTTCACCTAACAGCCAAGTAAGGTGCCAGAAACTGTGACGCAATCAATACAGGTGAATATATGTGAACACTCAGACAGACACTTAAAAGTGCTTTGAAGGAAATGAGCTTTAAGAAAACACAAACACAGTAATTTATAAAGAAAGTTAATATTGAGAGTGAAGTAATTTTCTTAAAAAAATAAAAAAAATTCTGGAGGTGAAAAGTATATAAAATAGGTTAAAAAACATGACATCAGGCAAAAATAGCAGAATGGGTTATTATTCATAGGAAATAGTCAGTGAGCTAACAAGATAAGGTATTGTAAAAGCTTACTATGGGGTTGTCTTTGTTACTTTTCTCCTTGCTGAAACAAAATATCCAAGATCAAAGTTAAAAGAGGGAAAGTTGTTTGTACCTCAGAGTTTGTAGAGGTTTCAGTTTACAGTCAGCTGGCTCCGAGGCAGGGAGACGTAGCAGAGAGGAATCACAGAGAAGAAACCGCTCATGGCACTGCAGGCAGCAGGTAGCAAGCAGCCCAAATGAGCAGTTGCAAAGAAGCAGCACCCCTTAATCTCTTTCAGGCTTCCTGTCTTCTTGGGGGTGCCACCGACACACAGGGTGGTCCGTGGACTAATTCAGTAATCATGTACCCTTAACCCCAGGATCACAGATCCTAGACCCAGCCACCTCTGAGAAGCCCCACCTGTGACCACATGAGGCTTTATGGGGACTGACAGGCGTTTCTCCCTGTGCGGGCCAACATGACGCTGGACAGTGCTTCCCTGCATTCTTCTCACAAACGCAAAAGTTAAACCTCCCAGTTAAACCTCCCGCTTTTTGCACCTGTGCCGACGCTCCTCCAATCAGCTGTCAATACGTCATTCTATCTGCCCCTGTAACTCCGCCCATGTCAATTCCAAATAAAGCCTGCGTTTTTTTCCCTGAACCTTCCAGAGCGTGCTTGTGTCTCCAGCGGCCCTCCCGTGCCCGCAATAAAGGCCTTTTTCTTTATTTCTGTTTTTTCTTTTTCTCTGTTAGACATTGGAAGACCAAACAGTTGTTGCCAAACAAGAACGGATGGGGCTCTTGTTGCTGGGGTTGGGGGGGTCTATCCTCAAGTCTGAGGCCTAGGAGCCACCCTTTCCTCCACTCTTTCCTTTCTCTCTTGTGGGGCATCCCCACCACTGCTGTTCCTAACCACCACTCACCTAACACCCGCCCAGCCTCATCTCTCCACGTTCTCCCAGGTGAGCCAACTCTCGCTCAGGGTTCCTGTCTCCGAAGTCATAACCCTACACCAGGACGGTCCCTCACTCATCCTCTGGGACCTGACTCCCCTTTGGGGCTCCCCCTTGTCTCCCCTGGTGACCACTACTGGACACAGTTGTTGGGGTCTCTCTATTCTGAAGTGCTCCTGTGGTTGGTGATGAACCGTTTTGGTTAGCTCAATCCTAATTTGGCTCATTACAGGAAATATTCATTCCCTACTAAAAAAACAAACACACTCCTCTTGGATGCCTCTTATGTCACCTGGGCCCTTATGTTATCTGGGTCCTTTGGGCCCTTTAGTAATTAGACTAAAACAATTTATTTTCCTCTGGCCAATGCTTGGTTTATTTCACCAGTGAATTTTGAATATTTCAGTTTCCACCCAGAGTAGTTTCACCAGAATACCTCTGCAGCCAGAAATAATTATTATGACTTCAGTAAATTCTAAGAAATAGTCATTAATTCTACTGTGCAAATACTCTTTTGATACAACCTTAACTATACCATTGTGAAAAATATGATAATGACCCACCTTAACAGAATCTTTCAAGGAGAGCTTATGACTAGTGAACACAGGAATGACAAAAGTTGGTGGGGGAGGAATCAAGCCATGAATCAAATGGAACTGAGAAAACAATTTGGAGAAATGTACACTAAAAGCAAATTTGAACAAGAGCTTTCACTGAATTTCACAGAGATAAATGGAGTAAAGTAGTTAAATAATGGATGTGCTATTCAGCACAGAGGCAGAAAAAAAGAGCGATGGAGCGGGAGGGAGGGAAGGGAGAGAGCATCACAGATACATTCAGCTTGTCACGTGTGGTTTCAATCTTTTAGTTTTTTGCTTGAAGATGTAAGTGAACTGGAGTATTTTTTCCTCTTGTCCCCAAACTTCCTCGAGGGAAGGCAGGTCATAACCTTCCTGGTAGCTAACTAAACAGTGTGGTTTTCAATGGAAATAACACCTGCTCTGTGATGGTGGAAGGTATAGAAATCGTGGGACGCCATCATTAGCACAAGATGACCTTGGGTCAAGCAGATGCTCTCTTCAAGTCATAGGTCACTGCTCTTCCCAAATATCAGTATCAGGAAAGGACCCAACTTTCACCCATGAGAGACTAATTTTAATCAGACAGTTTATCTTTTGAAATGGAACTAGAAATTAATGAGTTTCTATCCAAGGAATCCAGAAATTCTCTGTCAATCAAGGATGTATTATTTTAATTTGTTTTATTTAGCTACCTCACTCTGTAGTTTTTTTCCTAATACGTTGTTCTCTTAGGAGTTGGATGTAGCGTCTTCTAATGAAGCCCTTTCCTTCACAGGTGAGACTTCATTTACAGGGAGAAAAAAACAGGGATAGAGCGAGGTGTTTATAGGTTGGAAGGTAGTTTCCACCCTGCCCTCCGTGAGTGAGTTGGAGCAGTGGTTTTGTAGGTGTGAACCATGATTGGCTAACCAGCAGTGCCAATGTTATCAGAGGGGATTATAAATACAAATACGCAGCCTCCAATCTGCATCTGTACCACCAGAGTGCTGGAGCAATCCGGGTTTTTATGAACTCTACAAATGATTCTGATCTGCAGAGGGTTTAGGGCCACTGACTTGGAGCAAGCTTATGATTGAAGACATAAATCCACTATGGCCCTGATGTCTCTTCTCTTGATCTCTCACTGAGCTGAGTGTGATGCTGGCATTTAAAGATACAGATACCATTACCCATACAAAATGGGTGGTACACATACACCAACTATTTTGAATAGCATTTAAACAAAATAGCAATGATGAATGAACTGCCAGAGGAAAAATAACTATTTATACTACTTGAGAAGAGGAACAGATCTGTACTTTCTGAAAAATTAAAATGATTTTGAAGAGCACTTCTGACTATATATAATTTTTGCCTCAGGAACTAACTGTAATACCATCATGCACATAAATATAATTTTAAATAATTAAACCTCATGGTTTTCTGGACAAAATTTATGACAGATTGAGAGGAAAAAATGGAAAATAATGGGAACCTTTGCGATACATTTAATCATGTGGTATTCCATGTTGCTATGATCTCCTTTAATAGAACTCAGTACTCCAAACAAATAAGAAAAGTCACAAAGGGGCAAATAAAATTTTCTAAAAGTTTTAACACATGTTTTAGAGGCTTCAGTGGTATTACTTTATTTTGGAAGAAATATATATAATGTAAAATCTATCATTTTGACTGTTTTTAAGATGTGCAGGTCAGTAAAGTATATCCACTGTGTTATAAAACAGACCTCCAGAACTTCTTAAACTTAGAAATTTAAAACTATCTTCCCATTAAATCACAGTTGCTTATTTTTCCCCTTTACAAGCACCATTTATAATCAATAGTCTACTTCTATGAATTTGAATTTCTGCTTTCAAAGTTTGATTGTTTTCTTATTATGATAATTCTTTGTCAGAGTTAAAACAACATTGTTAGCATTTAAGTTTTAATCCTTTCCTACCATCAGAATACAATTTTGAAATACGTGTTCCACTCTTCCGAGGCCGTCTTCTGACAGTCTCTCACGAACACAGTCAAATGTTTCCAGTTCTTGTCTTGCCACTCCCTAGATTGTCCTAGCCATCCCTTTTGATTTACAAAAGCTCTAATCTATACTCAGCTTCCAATTTTTTCATTCTTTCAACAGTGGTCTCTCTTTTGGTTGTCTTGATTTCCCCATGGAAATTATTGCTTCAGTATATATCTTATCAGAATTATAATGGGCTCCTTATACTTAAATTACAACTAAATCAATGATTCATCTGATTTTTGAATTTATTCTCCTACAGAGCACAGGTGTTTCCACTTCCAGAAGTAGCTGAAGTGATTCTATTTTTTTCATATCTCTGTAAGAATCTCTCCCTTATTGAAAGCGAAAGTTTGTGCCAGTGAGGTTCTACTCATTGCTTTAAGTTACCTCTTTTAGTGTCATATGGCATGAGTCTAACACCCTGTCTATATAATACTCTCATGGCTCTTTTCTTTCTCTGTTTAAATAACTTTAATCTTTAAAGGATTCCTCTACTCAGTCTACTCTTAAAAGCATGGCCAATTGCCTTCTCTTAAAAATTACATTCTCCTAAAACTCGAAACCAGATTTGTAAATACTGTCTATCCAGTAGAAGTGAAAAAAATTAATTTCCTCATACTTCCACATAATGAAGATTAAGGCCATATGATTATTATTGTAACTATTTATTATTATTGCCATCATTTCGGCAGCTGTTGCCCTCTGATTGATATGTATGAGTTTACTTCACCTATAAATTCATCACTGAAAGAATGATAGTATCCACTATTCCACTAAGACAGATGAAGCCGATACTGATTTTGCTCCACCATTGTTGGGTTTTCTCTGCATTTTACATGTGTATGCCTTTCATGTATACATGTTCCTCCAAATAAATATGGTTTTGTTGTATGGCTGTAAACACAACTTTCCCTGCTCCGTCAGCACTGAACAAAGTATAGTACACTTAATAAGCATTAGTGTGGAAAACTATGCACAAATTGATTTTTATTTATCATCATTTGGAGAACTAAATCTCAATTGTCAAAGAATTGTCACAAATCTCCCAAACTTTCTGACACAACATGTCCAACTTGGAAGTTTCTATCTTGGACTGAAACAGGTGGGTTTTTAAAACTTTCTTAATTAACAGTTCTAGGAATCATGCCAACAATTGTATTTATAAGTAGAAAGTGCTTTCTCATCAAGTGAACAAACGAGAAGAGGTGAACATCTGTGTCTGTTTCTGGCTGTGCTGCTGACTCACCTGTCCCTGCTGTGAAATGCCAATTAACCTCCTCCAGGGTCCCTGTTTGTGAAAAGGTAAAAGAATCACTAGGAGTTTGAGAAGACAGAGTCTGTGAAACTTTCAGTGTATGTGGCTAAAGAGCACTGCCCCCAATATTTAAATGGTGGAAATAGAATAACTTGAGCAAGAATTGTTAATAACTGTCCAATGCATTTTTCAATACTTACTATTTATTTGAACATTATACTCAGAGGTTTGAGATATAAGAGTGAGATTTAGGGGAAAAAAGAAAGATTATGAAAGAAGGGTCTAGGGTTTTTTCCTCCCTTTTTTTCTAAAGCAAGAAAAAGAGGAGGTCAAAACCTAAAAGAGAGTTGGATGACCTTGTTTATCTTAGCCTGGAGTAATTTTAAAATCTTTCTTCAAAGAATACTCCAGGCAATACTCCTGATTGTTACAAGTAGGCTATCAAGATGAACAAAAATAAATATTTTGCTTTCATTTTTGGATTTAGATCTTTAGAAGGCTAGGTCCCCTGCCACGTAGAGCAATCTACTGAGTCATTGCTCAGCAATAGATGTTAAGGAGTGACATCTAACAAGTGGAAAGAGTGTATCTGCATCAACTCCTCACAGGAGAGAAAAACAATACCACTATGAGATCAGTGCGAAATTAAGATTTTGTCATTTAGGAAGCAGCAGTTACCCACTGCATTGTGGCAGCATTTTACTTCACTGACATGAGCATGCTTGGCTGTGTGTCAGACACTGAAATATCAGATAATTAGTTTCTTGAAGAAAAGTGCCTTTGGATTGATGACTTAAGGTGATACCTATGTTATTGTGCCCCAAACCATCATGTCAGCAAAGACCCTATCGCTTCCCAGAACACAGGACAGCTCACCAACCCCCATGTCAGCTGCTAGGAAGATGCCAGGGCTAATTAGAAACAGGTGCTGCTGTCAAAGTACAGGGGACCTCTCATTTGCACGGGCCACACGTTCATTTTGGGCTACCACTCACGTGCTCTTCTAAGGTGACAGATTCCAGGATGATGGAATACTTAAAGGGTAAGATTTAGACACCTCCAATCACAAACACTTCCTGTGAATCATGTGACAATCAGAGAAACTATAGCATATAAGAAAGCAAAGCCTATAAATTCTTTGCCTGCACCAAGATCAGTCTACTAGAGTCAATGTTTTTCTTTGTTCACTTTTCATATCTTAACACAAAAGTAGTTTCCTTGGGACTAGTTTTCTCCTTAGGTTTCATACACACACATTTTTCAGAGTCTCCCGTAGTTGTAAAGTCTCTCTCTCGTTGATTCATGAAGGTTATCAGTGTAATGCTCTGAGTCTCGTTGTCTCACCATTATAACCCTTTATTGCCTAACATATGTATAAATTTTTAATACATTGATAAAATCGTACAAACATGGTAAGCAACTGGCATAGATAGAATGTGCTGTTGAAGTGGACAGAGAAAGGGGTTGGCTCTGATCTAGCAGATGAGGAAATTTTCATGCATCATGCGTTAAAACATGTCTTGAAGGTCACTGACACACAGAACTGCATGATTTAATGTGTATCGTTGATGTCTTTAGCCATATGTAACCGTCTGTGACTGTATCATCCCAATATGGATAATAGACGTGGAAGTTAGACTGGGAGTTGCACAGAAGAGGAAAGAGATGAGACAGGATGAGAACAAGTGATGCACACAGGATACAAAAGCACAGACAAGACAAAGGGAATTGTGCGATCTACTTATATTGGAGTGTGGGTCAAGTAGGGCTAACAGACACAGAAAGACAGAGGTAGTTTGTGGAGTCAGGAAACTGAGAAATGCTCTACAGTGATCAAAGAAAAAAAGTTGAGCCTAAGGAAAAACATGGTTAGAGCTGTGCTCCTATTGTGTTAACCTGTGAACAAAAAGGAAGAGAGGTTACAGATGGTGAAACCAGCTAGAAAACTGGGGCAAAAACAGCCAGTGGGTATTTGACAGTAGATATAGGAAGAGAACGAGCTACTTTTTACAAACTGTTGTGGAGGGACTTTAAGTTATTGAATGTGAAAGTGCTGATAGGAGGAGAATTTTAAGTGTTTAGTTTTCAATCAAAAAACTAAATTGTTTCTATGAGTCAAACGATAGTGACTTGAATTCAGAGGGAAGGAGAGTAGGGTGAAGCACATGTCTATGTAGGTAACAGTTAAGCAACAAGTTAGAGCGAGGTTTTGCAGTGGAAACCACTTCTGTAAAAGATGAAGGAGCGCTGAGAGAGAACTCTCCTTTACAAAAGGAGGAGGCAAAGCACACACCCTGAGGAGAAATAAACTGCAATCGATAATATTAACTATCACAGGAAATGTAGTGAAATTGAATAGAGAAAAGGAAGAAAGGAAAAATTATGTCTATGGGTATAAAATATACACACACAAGATAGATAACTGTATTACTAATCTCTGTAAGTTCATCAACAAGAACAGTTTGTGCTTTTATTGTTGGATTGCTTGATCTTTTTTTTTCTTGACTAAATCTTGTAACCTAAATAACTACTTCTAAGATAATGATATGCAATATATTAACCAGCATTAATTGCTTTTGAAATTCTGTATCATTTGTTTTGACTTGCTTTTTTGTTTTGTTTTAAAAAAATAGAAAAGAAATGCTCATTGGCATCCTTAGAAAACCTCATTTTTGGTATTATTTTAATAGACAAACCATGCTTGTATGCATTTATAAGACACAGTATTAAATTTTCATCAGTGTATACAATATGGAAGGTTTAAATCAAGCTAACTAACATGTCCATTACCTCATTTATTATTTGTATGGTGAGACATTTGAACTTTACTCTTTCTATTATACAGAAATACACAGTTAGTTAGTTTTGAGACAAGGTCTTGCCTTGCAGTTCAGGTTGACTTTGAGATTACTATATAGCCCAGCCTGGCCTCGAACTCACAGAGATCCTCCTGCCTCAGCCTCTCCAGCACTGAGATTACAAGCGTGTGATGCCATGCCTGGTGGGCAACAGACATAAAAATTTATTTCTTCTTTCCATCTGAAACCTCATGTTCTTTGACCAACCACTCCCCATTCTGGGTTGCCTCCACAGTGCTGCTTAATGAAGTGAGGGTTAGGAGAAAGAAGTTATTAAAAAATTAGAAAGGTTTTCATAATGAAATTTCGGTAATGATGCAAGGATTGATGTGTAGAATGAGAAACAGCTTATGATTCTTTAAATAAAGCAAGAGTTATAATGCTATTATGACTAAGTCCTAAGAAAGAGAACCAAAAAGATTGGGGGTGGAGGGAGAGGCATGACAGAATAACTGGTGAACATAAAACCATAGGTCTCAGAGCCTGACAAGAGAGAGTTACTGGGAAAGACCTTTATCTACACCTGGTCTCATCTTGTTTACTTCATTATTGTGTTCAGAGAGGAAAAAAAATGCCACACTTAGTGTATTTAATCCAAGCTCTCAATTTCCTTTGTTAGGAGGAGAAAATGTCATCTGCTGGGGAAGGAGAAAACTCAAAGGAATAGAAATGTTTTGGAATAAATGTACCATAGTGCAGTGGCTCAGAGCACACATGTCTTGCTGGTGAAGAAGCGGAGGGCTTCCCTCAACCCTGCCATGAGTTTTATCTGTTGTGACCCAGAATTGGTTACCTCCCAGACTCCAGCCATCCTGTCTGAACAGAGGGAGAAAAATAACACCCGTGCTAAATGACTGCTCTGAAAACTCAGTGAGATAAGAGCTAACATGTATTTAGTATTTTCACTTTTTCCAAAGATGTAGCATCATTTTTAAGTAAATATTCTTTCTGTATTTTAATTTCCTAACTTAAATCTAAGAACATCTTATATATTTTTGCATGCTTGACCATTTCACAGAGGGCACTTACCAGAATGAGTTATTTAAATATGTTTGAATTCATTCCAATTTTGAAAATATACCTTTGAGTCCTTCTTTTTTCTTAACACTGCTTTGCTTTTGAATACCAAAGAATTTTTATTAGAAAAAAGGTACCAGTATTTAACAGCATATAATGTGAATTCATTTATTTTTAAGGCAATGACAAAAAACACTAAGTTCCCTTTGTTCATGTACTATAGTTGACAGTAAGCTTATAAACAGTTTAAACTTATATAATCTCTATCATTTTGAGGAGTTAAAAGGCATTAAATGATACCTAATTCACATCTGCATGTAGTATATATTTCACTTTGTCCTGCACTGAATATCCCTGATTTCCATGCTTCAGCTGCATTTTTTCTATTATCGTTGTCTTAGTTTTATGGTTCCTAATTTTACCCACTCATGTTTATATATATATATATATATATATATATATATATATATATATATACATATACACACACACACACACATATATAATCTTTGCACACATTGTAATTGCTTAGATATTTTGTAGTTATTCTCCTCAAGGTGTGGAAATGAGTCTTAATGTATATTGCAATCAAATTACAGGAAGTTGAGTTTCCTTCCTTATAATTCACTGACATTTTAAAAACTGAGTTTCCACAAATAAGACAAAGTCGTATCCAAATGGTGTGTGGCTCAGTGCCATGGAGAATGTGTGTTCACATCTCTGGACTTATGAGAGATCTAGAATTTCATTTCTCTTCAATTTTATGTATCCAAGCAGATCATGTTAAGCATATTATAGATGAAAATGCCCTAACAAATCATCTCATCCAATGAGTTTTAAAGTATTTTTAGTAGCATAGCACATTTTTGTCAAGTGAAACATTTTGGGGATCTCAATAAATGAACCAAAGTACCGCACCGTGATGTGTGGTAAGTAGAGGGCAGGGCGCTTCCCTCCCAGCAGTTTGCTTATTTGTATTTCCTTGGAGAACACGAGATAGCTCTGCAGTACTTCAGATTTACAGAACATAGGTTGGTCCACTGTCTCTTCCAACATCTTAAATTTTTTACAGATAAATTAACAGGTCCTCATAGGGTTGATTTTTCTTTTTAGAGAAAAAAGCAAAACAGAAAAAAGAGAGAGGGTTGATTTTAGTATGCTTGCTACAGAAACAGTTGGACCAGAGTCCAGATATTCTGGCATCTAAGCCAATATTTATTCCATCATATCCCACGGGTTCATTGCCTGGAGCATCCCAGGAGCTTCCTGCTGTTGGTTTAAGCACCAGATCTATGAATCAGACCAGGGCTTTGTTAGGAATGAAGAATGGGAGACAGGGATGGCTGTCAAGAAGAAAAAAGGCAGCACCTGAGATGAAAAAAACCCAGATCTAGCAATTGATCACTTGCTTAACATACTTGACCAGATTCTTAGCACCTGTTTAATATTAGTAGCTTCTTTTCAGTTGAAACATGTTGAGATAACACAATTGTCCAATTATGGTAAGTATCAACTAAGTAAAATTTGGTGCAAAAGTGTCTGAGACAAGGTTTGCATTCTATTTATTTTTTTCTTTTTCCTGGTACTGGGGATTGAACTCTGACCTTGTGCTTGCCAGGCAGGAGATTATGCCGCTGAGCTAAATCCCCAACCTAAGGTCTGCATTCTTAATTGAAAGGTGTGGAGGCAGCTGGTGTTGCTCTTTGCTCTCCTACTTCTGTCTTGAATGAGTGTGGGCTGCCTGACATGCTCGCAGCTCTTGGGTCAATACTGGTTAGAATATCACAGCTGCAAGCTTGATGGGAGAAAAGACCCTTGACATTATTGACAGACATAACTAAATAATTCTTATGCTTTTTTAAATTTTATATTTCAATTTTGGTTTTTATTGTTAATTTATGCCTTTATTTTAAATTATTTTTTGGAGACAGGATTTCACTATGCAGTTCAGGTGGGTGTTGAACTCGCTTTGTAGTGCAAGCTGGTCTCAAACTTGCAGCAATGCTCTTGCCTCTACCTTCCTTCCTGAGTGTTAGGATTATAGGTAATGTACCACTATGCCCTGCTTTGTGTTAGCTAGAGCCTAACATTTTTCTAAATGACAAGAATCAATGATTCAAAAAAAAAAAAGAATCAATGATTCTACTGACTTTCCATTTTCCAAAGAGAAATTACACTATGAGAAGATGTTCCAGAGAGTTATCAAAGCCTTCTACACAGAAAGTTCCCTGAAAGACAAGATGATGTGTGGATATCACCTTCTTTTATTCTGAATCAAAGTATTACCTTGTAATTTATTGTCATTAAAATTTAACTGACAATATCTTGCCTTGTATTCAAAGCATTTATTTATTTGTTTCAATATTTTAATGATTCAAGATTCATGAGAAATGCTGAAAATGTATTATTCCAGTCAAGGAGAGCATTTGGAATACTGAAATAAAGACACTGATAGTAAAATATATCTGTAAATTAGTAATAACATTTGAAGAGTAAACATTAGCAGTGAAAGTTCAAAAAGTAAATGCATTTACATATGTACAAAAATGATTAGTGTGACAGTTCTTTAGTTAGAAAATTGGTATCACCAATGCTCTGCTCCTCTTTAGTTTTGTCTATTCTGGGTATTCTTGCTTGAATCTACTCTGCATTTATAACTAAAATTTCCAAATATCCATTATATGAGGTTTTTCTGGTCATGTATTCACTTTTGGATCGATTACAGATGCAGCCAGTGGAAGGCAGGGAAATGATGCCCGGAAGTGCGCTAGGCTAAGTCATCCCACCGCACACCTGTGGAACCCTAAAAAACTCTTTGGCATGTTCCTTATTCATCGTATTTAGGAACTTTGTTATTAATTGATCTTCCTCTTATCAAATGTGTTCCTCAAGCACATTTCTGATTAAGAAAAATTTGCACACTTACCGAGCCGATTGTATTTCCATCCCCTATTAATCCTTGATGAATATATAACAAGTAAGCCACTTTGTTTGCTCCAGTGCTAATCTGGATGTAGACGGCTCCCCATCGTCTACTCGCTTTTTCTACTAGAGACTGCAAAGCAAAAATAATTCAGCAATAATGAAGATTAACTGTAAGTAGTTGCCTTGAAACTGTCTGAATAAGGCTAAAGGAAGAAAAATGAAACGTTTTTAACTTACTCATCTGATGGTGGCTTTCTCTTCTAAATCATCCTGCACAGGCATATTATGAATATTCAAAAGGTTTTTTAATGGCTTAATAATTTTTCTTCCTTTGTTTCTAGGAACAGTAGTCATAACACACACTGAAACGGAGGATCACACTTGTCAGAAGCAGATAAAGTAACGTATCACTTGATAATCCGTCTACCTACCACCGCATGAGCCATGTGAGAGCAGTCATCAAAGGCAATTGCTACTCCCTTCTGGATTTTAACAGAAAAACATAGTAGAACTCCCATATCAGGTACCAAACTCCATCGATTAAAGTTAGAATATCTGAAGTGAAAATTTCACTTACCAAGAGTCATCTCTACCAAAGCACGTCACAAGTCTACTTAACATGGATAACATACCAGCTTCAGATTTTCCTAACAAGACGTTTCTGCTCAGGCTTTCCCCTAAGTATACAGAAACTGGCAATTGACAAACGTCACCTAGATGAAAGGGGGCTGATTTTTCACGTTTTCTTTTTTATTTCATAAGCAACTGCTTGTGCTCTGTTCTTGTTTTTCTCTCAGACCCATCTCTTCCCGTTTTTGCTTGTCCTCTCCCTGCAGTGCGGTCCTCTCTAGACAGTGTCACTTGAGCTTTCCTTTTGCATTTGACCGGTGCGAGTTACTGGCATGGACCAGAAGGTAAAGGAGCGACGTTGACCTGTTTACTTTCTCTCCTGCTTCACTGACTGTCTGCAGTGCTTGGTGAGTGACCTAAGTACTTCTAACTCCTCTTCTGTGACACAGGTTACTGAAGGCTTCTGCTGAGCCTTAACTTCAATCCCTCAGGTAAAGGATAAAATAGTTTGCTTGATTCCTGACACCAAACAACAACAATAACAACAGCAAAAACAGAAACAAAAACTACTCTACTAGTGTGAAGCACCGTTTCCTATGGTTTAAGCAACCACACCCATATTTCTGTAAAAGTGTTCTTAATGCTTGTTGAAAACCAGTATATCAGTAAAGGACTCAGAAAATAAAATCAGACAACAAGCTCAAAAGACCCAACTAAAGCACTCAAAGAAGCATAAAAGTTTGTTGATTTTTCTTCATTTCTTAAGGTTCAGTGCACCATTGCTCAAAGAAAGGTTATGCAGGCCTTGCATTTAACCACTACCCCCTCCCCACCCTCCTGAAGAAAGTATACTGTAATGTAAAGGTATGATCGTAAGGTTACCATAGATACAAACTGGAATCCATGCTACTTTGCTCTTAAAGGAAAGTATTTTCAAACCATATCAGCAGTGACCTATAATCTGCAAAACACCTGGGTGGTTTGGAGGTTTTGCTGTAGCCATTGCTAAGGGCAGATTTCCAGAGACACAGATGGAAAAGTAAGTCTCCATAAATGACTTCTGCTGGGAGGTGAGTGACAAATCCTTCCACAGATTCTACTAGTTTTTGTAAAGTAGCTCCTTCACTACAAATCATAGAAAGGTAACTAGTGAAATTGACCCCAAATTAAATATGATAGACTGCACAACTGTTTCGAACGCCGTTAAGATTGCTTACTTACCTAGAATCTTAGAGTTAAATGAAATGTCAAAAACTATGCATATTGTTAAATATTTAAGAAGTCCTATAATCAAAAAATAGGAGTGACATTTTCTTAATCATTCACCCCTGGATCCCTAACCCTAGGCATTCATAAGTATTATAGTACTTGTCAATATAGAAATGTTCATTGATTTCTACAGAAGCAAGGTTTATAATGAAATGTGCCTTGTAAAGGGCAAAAAGAATTAATACACAGAAAAAGAATGAGAGCAATTAATACAAGCATCAGCCTCAACTTTCTAAACATGCTTCCAGTTTTCAGTCAAAAAATGATAACTGAATTCTATTAGTATTATCTTTGTTAGGGAATAAACTCAAAAAACATTTTTATTCATTTCATATTTCAACTTTATAATGCTATTTCTTCTCTTGTCATAATAGCATTGACATATTCACAAATAGAAGTGTGTTTATTTATTTATATCCTTAAAGGGGACGTATGTAGCTTCAGGTAACCACAAATGCTTGTACACTTTTCCCCCATAAGTTCAGATCTCACCATCTGTTAACTGTATTATGACTAATTAGCAAAATCACTGAACACTGCACCTTCAACAACAGTAGGTGACACAGTAGCACTATTCAGAGCTGTTCTCAAAAACCAGCTTTGCAAGGCAGACCTCATTGCTGAAGGGAACACAGAGCATTTTCTGAAACATTTTGCATAGCACTCATAATTTTCCATTTTCGTATACCTTATTTTCATTTTAGAGAAAGAGTAAAGATTTTTAAGAAAAAAAATGAATTGAATCTTTTCTTTTCCTTGTATATATTTTTAGCACAACACCAGGCAAAGCAACTCAATAGAACATCAGAAATGTCATGAAACAACCACTTTAAAAGAAAGTACTATTATTACCCCCATTTGCAAGTTAGGAAAATGCAGTCTTGAAAATCGAGGCATCTGGCTTGTTCCCTTACTGAACTACAAGGGGATAGAGTTGGGGCTTTTGACATGAGGTTACTAAACATCTTCTCACGCACATCTTCAAGAAGCAGCTCAGTCAACATTATGTAAAAAAAAAAAAAAATTAAATACATTAAGCCAAACGGCTTTATCTTCTTTCAGCAAAGAATGACTCACTCACCTGACATGCCACGGAATCAGATGGTCAGAGAAGTTCTCCCTTCAAGGTGGCCTAGCAGTATTTATAGACAGGCAGTATTTATAGATGTAAAGAAAGTGAGGTCCAGAAGAGCTTTGATTGATCATAGCTCCAGAATGTCCCTATTGCCTTAATAGTGCAGTATGTGTGATTAAATAGAATACATGATGAAAGCTGCTACCAAATACCCCCCCGGGGAAGAGGCGGCTCCTGAGAGCCTCGTCCACCTTATTTACTGGATCTGGCTTGGCTGGGACTTCTGAATTTTTTCCTCATAGAAAATAACCATGAAAAGTGAACATTTTAAACTCACTCAGGGCAACAAAGCAGCTATGACAGCGCAAGTAAAGATACTCATGAAAGAAGACTTCCAGAACTGCATCGGAAAGTGGCCAAAAGAATGGGATGAATGTGTTCCAAGCAAGGGAGGTATACTGAGGGGAATTAATACAGTGTGTGTTTTACTATAAACCATTCATTTTAATTTAGCATAATTTCCTGTCACATCTATACATCCCAAGGTCATCCACAAGACCCACTTACTCCTAACAGGTC
Source organism: Hydrochoerus hydrochaeris (assembly GCA_004027455.1). Taxonomy (NCBI): domain Eukaryota; kingdom Metazoa; phylum Chordata; class Mammalia; order Rodentia; family Hydrochaeridae; genus Hydrochoerus; species Hydrochoerus hydrochaeris. Next base: position 237,731 of record PVLA01001788.1, on the reverse strand, counting down.
CACATTTTAATAGCCCATTCATCTGTAAAGTTCTCAATGCATAAGGTTAGAGTTATCACATTCTAATCACCTCTCCAGGAGATCTCAGTCCAGCAAAGTTGACAACCAAGATCAACTGGTACAGAAACTAAATTGCTTGTCATTGGTGCTTCTTATTAATTCTGATCCCAAAATCATTCTGTGAAAAAGTCACTATATTAAGGAAAAATTAAAAGCTGTGTAAGAGATTTGAAGATTTAACAATCTGGTTCTTTCCATTAAGGAATCTTAGATTTATTGGTCATTGATGATATTTCCAGTTAATATAGTCAAGGTGAAAGGGGAAAACCAGTGTCTGACAGAGTGCTCCAGAGTGCTACAAAAGTTTCTCCTAAAAAGCTAGACATGCACTCAAAACACATTTCTCTCTTTAAAAAAATAGGATAAAAAACACCCAAAGAGATTAGAAAAGCTTCTTTTAAATCTCTTTTGTCCTGAGTAACTGCAATTACAAATTTCAGTAAGTAATTTTCCTGCCCCAGTGTTACCTAAATAAGAGAGAAAATGAGATATTTCAGACATTCTCGTCTACCACACACAGATAGGAACCATCTCCAAATTACTGCAAAAAGGTAGAGGTCTTCTGACAGTGACCAAATGACTGTGGCTTTTGGCATAGATGAAAGCTAGCCAGCGCATGAACTTTTTCCTTAGAGTTTGTTGAAGGACAAAAGAGATCACTAGTGCACAATATCTTCAGCTAATTTATTTACGTGTTTATTTATTTACTTCCACTTTAAGCACAAGTGATGAAATGTGGATAGTAGGCTATGAAAGTTAAAGACTGGGACTCAATGACATAAAAATAAAGACTCTTCAAGAGATAACTATGGTACTGATATACATGGAATGCACTTGTGTATTTCTGTTATGGGGAGGGGCAGTGGCTGCCGTGTGCCACCGACATAATTGCAAGATGAAAATCAAGTCATTAGAGAATCATCAGTTGCTGAGTTTGGTCCAATCAACACTTGAGAACAATACAGTGGTTGAATAGCAAGCTCAATAAAGCAAAATCTAGGGCTCTGAAGATGAAAGCAGAATGAAGTTCTAAAGTCTGCACAGTGACTGAGACACAGGTCTTTGGATTCAGGTCAAATGCCCATTCCAGCGTTACCAAAGAGAAGAGCTAGGCTCAAACCTTACCTGTCACCCTAACGGTTCCAGACTTTGGTGTAATAGTTAAATCATCTAGATAATTTTAATCTAATAAATTAATATATTTAATTTTTACCTAATGTTTCTTTTAATAAAAAAAGAAAAAAAAAACCACATGAGAACAGAGCAGAGTCTTTGGGATGTCCTTACTTTCTATTCAGCTTCCAAAGACAGCCTGAGCAATCCCATGTGGAGTGACTGTTTCATCAGAGCCACATTCATAAAATGTAGCTTTTTTTTTCAAGAAGAGATCAAGCCTGGATTGTCACTAAGAGATCTAATGGATCTAATAATGGATTGTCTAATCCTTTATTCAGAAACAAGTCAAAATGTAGACAGGAATCCTACCCAACATTAGCCTAAGAAAACGAAGCCCCTCATTCCACCAGCTCCTGATTTCTGGCAACATCTTCCTGCTCAAGTAAAGGAAGAATTACATCCAGATGATTCCACAGGTGAAACCAGTAGGATGTATTGTTCGACCAAGCTTCCCATAGAGCACCATCCCCAAAGCGAGGACAGGATGCTAACTCTTACTTTGCTGTAATGTGAAGAGTGGTTTACTCCTCCCCTAGCCCTGTGCCTATAATCTCACTGGTTCTTAAATTTGCAGAACACAAATGCAGATATGAAAAGGAATTTATCAAGCCAAGACCATGTAGTACTCTCTATCATGGGGAAAAATTTTGGCTGGGATCCAGAAAAGGTTAATTCTGATGGGCAGAAATATCAGGAGAAAGAATAATAGAAGCCAGATGATCAGACGGTGGAGAAGAAAACCTGAGTGGGAACCCAGAGCACACCCTGAACTGCAGGATGCACCATGCAGGATGTGGGTGGCACAGAGCCACGAGTGGTCCAGCAAGTGTGTGAGGAATGGGATGGGACCGTAAGGAGTTAAAAGGAAAGTGCAGAAGGTTTAGGCAGCAAAATCAATTGGTAGAAAACATATGTACTACTGAGGGCTTGTAACAAAAATCTATTAAGGGCAAAAAGCTGGTAAAAAATATATATGTATTTTAATCCCATGTTTGTGTTTATATAAAACAATTAAGAAACAATGTCCTGGTGATGCTTGACCATTTAGAATAATGTAAAACTCACTGGATAAGTATGTGTCTTCTTTTGTTTTGAGTGTGTGTATGTTGGTGTATGCGTATGTGTATATATACACATGTGTATGCAGTTCCTGACTCGATCTCCAGATGTGATTTGATTTATTTTTGTATGTCTTGCGCTCATTGTTTAGACAGTTACAGGAAGGAAAGTCTCCAGTGATAGAGGCTGTTTACTCCTCTTGCAAAGACAGTGAGAGGACCAGCTTTCTGGAGCAATGCTGGATCAGGGATGGTCATCTAAACACCAAGAGATGGCTCAGGGTCCGGATCCTTGTGATGTCTGGTTTCCAGCCCTTGGGGCTTCCTGTCCATCCCTTGTGTGGTCAGACTCTGGGGTTTAGGGTTGTCAACTTCATGTGAATCCTCTTTACCCTTCCCTCAAATGTTTCTGTTTTCTCAGTAGATCTCTACTTCACACTACAAAAATTTTAGAAAGCCATTAGGCAAATCACAAATTCTCTCTTTGTAGATAATATATATGCAGATAGATAGACCTATAGATTCACTTATAGTTGTCAGTTTTGTCGGTTTTTCATTTTATTATCATGAAGTGCCTGAGTCTGAGTACCTTTGTAAGAGAAGAGGTGTACTGAGCTCACATGCTGGAGGTGCCAGGGCCTGATGCCAGCGTCAGTCCAGCTTTGCTGAGGGCTCATAGGAACAGCATCACAGTCACAGGGCATATGAGATGGTGAAATTACCCCCAGACAAGAAGCCAAGGAGCTCTGGGAGTCTTTGGGGTTCTTAATTGTTTAACTCTTGCTTCAGTATTGAAAAAATGTGTTTTTAGTACGTTTTCATAACACAATGAACATTCATTGTGGGGAATCGGTCCATGTACATAACACAGCTTAAGTCTCGTGTTTTGTCCCCTTCGACATTTCCTTGCTCCCACCAGCTATGGTTCTCTTTCCCTTTTGCAACAGCTCTATTTCCATTTTTTAAAAATCCCCTCTGCTTTTATATCCCTTTTCCCTTTCCCCCTCCCTCAATCTCCTGTTCTTCTTCCCGTTTGAACAAGAGCTCCCTAGCTTCTCTTATCTACCTTTTGTTTTGTTCTTTGTTTTTCCTTTCAGTTTCTCATGTAACAGAAACCACGTGGTGTCCAAGCTTGTGTGTCTCTTAATTTCACCTGACGCTATGGTCTCTATGAACGCTTCAGGTTTATCCTTTGTGAGGGCAGAATAATGTTCCATTGTGTACAAATGCTCTATTTTCTTTATCCATTCATTTGTCAGTATGCATATAGGCTGTTCCTAAGTTTTAGATACTATGAATTGCACTGCTACAAACATGGTTTGCATGTACCAAAATATGATGACTTTAACATCTTCAGGGAGATCTTAGCAGAGGAATAACCGAGTCAAATGAAATTCCTAGTTTCAGTTTTTTGAAAAATCTCTATACTGAGCCCCCTAGTAACTTACTATTGTACATTTCCACCAACGAAGTAGAAGGTTTCTTTTTCCCCTTGCAGCCTCTCCAGCATTTGTCATTATTTGATTTCCTGATCATTTTATTTGCTGTTTGAAGCTTGCTGTGAGGTGCAGGAACACTGGGGACTGATGATTTCCTGGTGGACTCATCTTTCTATCTGTACAATGTGCCTCATTATGTCTGCAACAACCCACTGATTTAAAATCTGTGTGTCTTTTAGTCAGCATTTGGGCAGTATGCTTTTATCTTTCCATTCATTTCACTTTAAAGTATGTTATGATTAATTTTATGTCCTGTAAGCATCATATTGTCAGGTTTTACACAACCTAATAATATTTTCAAACAAATAGTTTACACACATGTTATGTATTTCCTGTTACATTTAGTCACATGTCTGTCTTCTTACTGCTTTTTATTTGTCCTTTTTCTTTTCTTTCCTGATTTATCATTATTTCCTTTTTTGTTTTTACTTGTACTCTTTTATCCTGTCTTATGTAAATACCCTTGAAAATATACCAAAACTCTTAAGAAGAAACCTAAATTTTTTTCTTTTACCACTTCCCAAGAAATACTCATATGTTAAAATATTTTAACTTAATTTACCTACATGATTTCTATTCAGCTGTTCGGAGAAATTCTGTCCCTTATTCAATATTTTTTGGTTATATACTATTGTGATATTTTAGACAATATTACCAGCTGGGCGTGGTGGTTCATGTCTGTAATCCTAGCACTCAGGAGGCTGAGGCAGGAGGATCATTGCGAGTTTGAGACCAGCCTGGGTTACAAAGTGAGCTCAAGGCCAGCCTGAACTGCACAGAGAGATCCTGTCTCAAAAAAAGACAAAAAATAGACAATATTACATTTAACTATTTGAACATATTCATGAGAGTCCTATTTAAAGTCTTTGTAAATTATATTCAATATCTAGACTTCCTCTAGCAAAGTTTCTATTGACTAATTTTTATATTTCTGAAAAACTGAAGTTTTACAATTTCATCATGATTTAGTTGCCTGGAAGAGTTGGATTACAAAGACCCTCACACCTCCACTCCAGAAATGCTACTCTATGGCTCAAAATTTTAGGAGTGATCCTGAATTGTATCACATTTGGGGCATTTTCCAAATGTAAAGCAAATGCTTGGCCTGAAAATGTGTTGAGGGACAGACATGCTAACGAATTTATTTTAGCTGCTTGAGCTTAGGAAGAAAAGTGGAATGAAGGGGTGCATCAGGTCAGCTCGATAAGGAATTTAAGGAAATGACAGAGACTTTGGGTTAGTGATGTCAGCCATAATTACTAAGTTTGAAAGTTTCTTCCCTCACTTCTAATCAATTGCTCTACTTTTGTTGGGAATGAAGATTGGATCACTGTTCTATTGTTTTAATAAAAAAGAAAAAAGAATGGAAGATCTTGAAGAGTGAGCCATCAGCATTTTTTTTGTGCATATTTCTGAAATTAAACCATCTGGGAAAATCTTAGTCTGAATTTTGCTCACACTATGTCAAAACAAAGAAAGATTACTGTGAAACCAGCTTAAATATGAAACTAGTCCAAATATTCTCTGCATCAGAAATGAGAAGCCCTTATTCAGGATTCAGATATATCCCTTGTAACAAATAGACCCGATGCTAAGCTTAACCAGGATTCTACATGCATAACAATTTCCACACCATATGATTTTTCTTCCTCAAGTGAACTTTGCAAAACTATGACTATCTTCCTTTATTCCTGCATTCTGGTATTCCACACTACCTCATCTCTTCTGTGTATTTTATTTATTTATTTATTTATTTATTTTTATTGGTACCAGGGATCAAACTCGTGACAGCATGCTTACAAGGCAGGCGCTTATGCCACTGAGCTAAATCCCCAGCCCCTCTTGTGTATTCTCTAATGTGCACTATTAATGTATACATTTTAATTCCATTTCTGTTTCTTGAAGGATCCTGCCTGAAACAAACCATACATTTTGCACATCACAATTCAGTTTCATATCTTGGCCTAATTTGGATTTTAGATCCAACTTTGGAAGATGGTTCCATCCTTGTGGAAAGATTTCCATTTCAAATGATTAATATGTGTGTGTTTCTTTCAATTTTAGGACATATTCCTAAAACTGTGGCATTGGCTGAATTCCCATAATTTCACAAACCCTCAGTTGCAGAGTCCAGAGGCAACTCTTAACATGTGGAGGCTCACAGAATCTGTTGGATACATGTGAAATACTGGGGGTGACCCTGTACACTTCTGTGTTGGTTATTTTTCTCTTGTTGCTGAGAAAAGATACCCAAATGCCCAAAATTAAAGAGAGAAACATTTATTTAGCTCACAGTTTGCAGAGACTTCAGTCCATAATCAGCTGGCTGCAAGGCAGGGTAGTGTGGCACAGGGGCAACCATTCATGGTGGTGGAAGACAGCAAAAGCAGCAAGAGCAAAAAGGAGGGGAGTGAAAGAGCAAGCCTCCTTCCCTCCCTTCTATTGTATATAGGCTACCCACCCCAGGGTGGCTACAGCACCCATAATCCCAGCATTGGGCCAAGAATCAGGCACAAACTCTAGAAGCCTGCCCCCATGACTCATGAGGCTTTGGGGGAAATCTAGATGCAAACCATAACAGCTTCTAAGAAGTGCCAGGAGAACTGAGACCCTAATGCCTTCAGTTCCCTTACATTTTACTTCTCCATTTATTTTCTCATCTACTTCACAGTTTCCTTCACAAATTCCTTTCTTTCCTTTTTTTTTTTCAGCTTCTTTTCAAGCTTTATAACCCAAGACCCCTAAACAAAGATGGCAGCCCCAGAAATGATCTTAGAAAACATATTCTTAGCTCAGGATCCAGCAAGTGGATCTCTCACTGCTCAGACAGCTGTGCTTATTCTTACTGACATTAAACAGGGTGATGATAAGCTAGGGGTTGTCACCACAGCACACTCACGAGGAGTCTCCTATCTAATGGACTGCAGTAAGACACACTCGGAGACACATTCATTTGTGTGTTTGAGCAGCTCAGGACAAAAGTAACGAGGAGCAAGAGCTGCCTGGGTTTTGCTACATTTCATAAAAGGTGAAGATGACCCCAGGAAGCTGAAGTCAGTCTTGTTTCCACAGGAAGGGGAAAGAAGCTAGAATGGCAGAGAGGAAGCCAAGAACCATAGAGAAGACCCAGCCCAGCACAGCAATTCCTGCCAGTTGTCTTACTGTAGTCCGCCTTCCTATGGTTCTTCCTCATTAGAAAAGCCACCACCAGCTGGGCCTATACTCTATTTCTGATTCTATTTTCTTAAGTTAATGTCAATGGCATTGATAAAGCGAAGATTACCTGTGGAATTTCTCAAAGTGTGTTTTTAAGAAAGGATCTTCGATCTGTGTGACAGCCTGTCGCCCCTTCACTCTGGGAGGCTGGAGGACTTCAATTTTGAGCCCAGAACAGATATTTTAGTTACTTAGTAAGACTTTGTTTCAAAATAAAAATTGTAAAAAGGAAAAGGGCTTGCAGCCCAGTGCAAAGACCCTGGCCTCAATTTCCAGTATTGTGCAAAGAAAAAGAAATCCCTTGCATGCTTTCTTTTCACCAAGTGTCACTCTTGGAGCATGAGAGTGAACTGTATGGACCCATGCGCCTGGTTTTGCTGTGCTGACCAGGAGCTAAGTCCCAGGAGTCACTATGCTTTTGACAATGGCACTGCCCTTTGCCAAGCCCAAGAGCTGGAAGTGGGTGGAGGAGATGAGCTTACAGAGCTTTAGTTTTAGAAATTAGAATTCCTGTGAGCCCTGATGCATGGTAAGAGCACACGGTGACTCTGGTTTTGAGGTGACAGTCTGTAGTGGGGAGATATTAGATAATAGTAACAGTATATTTTTTTCTAATAAATATCCAGGCTGGATGGAGCACACTAGACTGAGTTTCGGGGAAAGATCTGTAGCAATGATTAGGAAACCGTTTGGTTCTTGGGGAAGACAGGAAGACAGCTGATGACGGTGCTGCTTGACTTGTTTGTGATACATAATGAAGACAGTTGTCACAGGGAACTGGCACACACACAGGGACCCCTGAGTTTTTTCACCCTCTTTCTTCACCCCTCACTCCCATATCCCCCATCCCTAGAACCTCTTCCCAGCTCCACAGTTTCTACCTCCTTGTTTCCTGTTATCCACCTTTTAATTTTCTCTTTAATTTAGTTATACTTTGCAAAGAGGCCACACTGGCTCCATTTTGCCCCGGACACATCCGGGGCAAATATCCTTTAATATCCTTTCATGTTTACCCACAGCCTTTCCTTTTCCAATTCTTTATTCTTTTATGTGGTTCAGAGTTTTTATCTGAAATCATTTCCTTTCATCTCAAATCTTCTTTTTTTATTTCACACATTTAGTGCAGTGTGAATCTCTGGGTAATGAAATGTCTTCATTTATCCTCCAATATTGAAGAACACTCTCACTAGCTATATAGTTCAGGAATAGAACACTCCCAAACACACACACACACACACACTCACATGCACACCCCTGTGGTGCTTTTAAAATATACCATAATCAGTGTGACTTTTGAGGCTCACAGGCTGAAGGACCATCAGAGAACAAGAAAAATAAGAGACAAAAGATGGGGTCAGGTTGAGCCCTCTCTCTCCTGATGAAAGGAAAGGAACTGTCTCCTCACTGTAGGGGCATTTATTTATGCATTTAGCAAGCTAACATCACATGACATCCCATTGCCTAGTGATCTGCATATGAGGCAATTAAGGGCCTGATTTTTGGGGTGTGGATTCACTTGTTTCCCCAGCTCCCCACTGGGCAGTCTTTGTTCTCAGACTGACTGGCTGGATCCTGCATGCTCAGTGAATTTCCAGCTTCAACAGCTCCCTACAGTATTATGTTACTGTTTTCTGTATTCTATAGTTGTCATTAAGAAGTCAGGCATTAATTTTATTGTTACTCCTTTGAAAAATATGTATCTGTTTTTTCTTGCTCATTTAAGAGTTTCTTTTTCCCTCTCTAACACTGATGTTCAGGAATTTGGCTGTGATGTGTGTAAGAGTGATTTTTTTCATATATTTTCCCTGTTTGCATTTTACTGACCTGAAATATGTAGGTTAAGATCTCTTTACAGTTTTGATATATTCTCAGTCATTTTCTGTTCAAATGTTGCAGCTTCCTTCATTCTTCATAGGAACACCAATTATAAATCTTCCAGTGCTTATCCGTGAATCACATTTCCCTTTCACTCTATTTTATTCCGTGAAATTTTCTTCTCTCTTGGGTTAATTTAGGTGACTCTCTATTGATCTGTCACTGAATTGACTAATTCTGTCTTCTCCTGAGCTCAGATTCTTTTTACATTTATTTAGTATATTTTTAAATTATGCTTATTCTGTTTTAAAATTTTATAAGGACAGTTTTTTTCTGGAACCCTATATATTTCATTCTGTTTTGGTCATTCTTTCCTCTGTTTCAACAAACTTTTAATAATTATTTAAAAATTTGGACTCAGTTCTCATACCTGAGTACATTGTTGTTGGGTCACTTTTTTATTTTTATTTATTTATTTTTTTTTGTCTTTTTGAGACAAGGTCTTGCTATGCAATTTAGGCTGGCCCTGACCTCACTTTATAGTCTAGGCTGGTCTCAAACTTGCAGTGATCCTCTTGCCTCAGCCTTCTGAGTGCTGGGATTACAGAAGTGTGCCACACACAGGGCTTATTTGGCTACCTTTTCCCTTTAGAATTTTTGACTCAGTGGAAATCATTTATAAAATCCATAAAGTTCCTGAAATATAACTCCTCCTTTTCTGCTCATGAAGATTACCACTTCCTAGCTTATCACATTATAAGCATCATTCTCATAACATGATAAACTAGGAAAATCTTGTAAAGGAAAAGTCAGACAAATGTGAAATTTATCTAGCACATCTCTCTTTTTGCAGAACTGTGCTCCTCAGATTTATTCCTGCTTTGTGTCCCTCCAGTGTGTTGAAATACTTTAGCAGTTTCCATGATGCTCACTTTGAGGCAGTGAATGTGTTGTAATCAATCCCATCTAAAGGAAGAATAACAATAAGTAACAAATGTTATTCTTCTTACTGATGGATCTGAAAATAATCACGTTTATCTGGTAAATTGTTGTATATTATGTTACAGAAACCATGTTAACCTATTCCAAGAAATACACTTGGAATATGGTCCTAGGATCCATAACAGGTCACATCCTGAGATGGGCAGAGTGAAACATGAGCACATAAAATTATCCCTATTCTGACAAATGGAAAAATCCAAAGCACTACAGCACCTGTTAAAACCTTGCAAACCAGGCCACAGTCTCACAAGACTGAAGAGTGAAATCATGGACCAAAGGGATCCAGTTTACTCCATGTTCCCAAAGTCCTTGAAGCTAGACGTAAAGAAGGGCTATTACCTTGCTGCAGATTATTCTGCCTGAACACCTGTCTTCATCTTAACTCGTCATTTTTGCTGTGACCAGTGGGGCTGCATTTAGCTTATGTCTCTTTTTAGCAGCATTTTTATATAAACTGCATAGCTAAATTGTATCTTGAACTAAAATCTCTGAGATTATTGATGCTCTTAAGAATTTAAGAATTTACAATGTTTAAAACAATTTGAGGACCGTCTTGATGATTTGTGATTACTATAAACATCATTAATAATATTCACTATCACAAGTTTTTGATAGATAAAGTGTATTTCTTGGAATAGGTTAACACGGTTTCTGTAACATAATATGCAGCTATTTACCAGATAAATGTGATTATTTTCAGATCTATCAGTAAGAAGAATAACATTTAACTTCCTTTAGATGGGATTGATTACAACACATTCACTGTCTCAATGCAGAGCTAAATTAAAGCTTACTTCTTCATACAGTCACAACAATGGTAAATCATTAGTACACTCGGGAGAACATTGTGCTTAAACAATGATTGATTATGCTATAATTGTTAAAGTCATATTAATTAGTAGCAGTCTATCATATAATGGTAATGATATGTTTAGAATCACATGTGAGCAGGTTCAGAAAACAGAAGTCTCCTGGACACGTAGATCGGACTCTGATACCGTGTACTTGTGTTTCACTGGCGGTCAAGTCTCTGACTTACACATGGCGTCGGCCTACAACCTCATGAATGAGAAGAACAAACTCATCCTGACATGTGATGCTTTTTTCTACTACATCAGTGAAAACTGAGGATATGCTTTGTTCTGGGAACAGTGCTAAAAGGTAGTGGTGAGAGGAACCAGTCTTGGCTAGCCACTCCTAGATTTCTGCTTGTTGTTCACTTTTTATGGAGAGATTCTTGGTGCAGAGTATTAATGCACATAAATTCCTGCAAAATTTGAAAAAGTTTTACTGGTTAGGGAAAGAAGTGAAAAGAAGCATTGAATAATGTAGCAGATGTTGGAATGGTTTTATTTTGTTTTGTTTGATTTTATTATGTATGATGTATGAACAGCTACTTTGAAGAAGGCCATTGCTGATTTAATATCATCTTACTTTGAAATCCTACCATGCTTTTGTTCTTCTATTTCCACTGGTTCTATCACATTATGTCTTATTGGATTTTAACATGTGTGATAGTATAAAAAATTTTTTTATGGAAAATGATATATTATAGTAGCCATTGCTCATTTTCTGTTATTTGGTTATTTGGTTTTGAATGTCTTATAATATTTTCATTCTCTTGAATGGTTTTATGCTATTTTGTTATGTTTGACATTATTGTGCTCAACTATTTCAAAGAAAGAGACATTATGCTACTGTTGATATCCGGTTGTCTTGTTGTGAAGTGCTGTGTTGCTTACTTACATTGTTTTGTTCTGATCTGCTTTGTTCTGTCCTCTTTTGTTTTACTGTCTTTTAAAAAAAAACATAATGTAGCAGAGATTCAGCAGAGATGAACAGTATAAATGTATGCTTGTGGGCACAAAGCATTTCTGTATCAGACGAATCAATATCAGAGAGAATCTATTCAGAAGATACCAGCTTCTGTTTTCTGCAACTGCACTGTGTGTGCTATAGACTCAGAACAGGTGCATACATCTTGGGTAAAGTCTATGAGTGGTCCCAGCAGCAAGTGCCCCTTCTAAGTAAGCTGTTCCAGCTACTGAAACTGTTGATGCTGACCACCAGACATATCCAAGGCCTCCATATGGTAAAATCCTCAACAGACACAGTTGCCACTCTGCACCAAGAGAAGCACTGGGATCCATTTCACTCCACAAGAAGCAGTCATGGATCCTCATTAGCCCTGACACCTAGTCGGGACATGCGTCTTTCTCCTCCCACAATGTCTCTTCTGGCGGCAAGATGAGAATATTTATAAAATGTTAGATATGCCTGCACGAGACGTAGTGCGCCATCACTCCAGACCCACGGCCGCGTTTCCAGGGAAGGAAGAACAGCGGTGGTGGAATCACAGGCTGAGCTTATCTTCCTCTGCTCTTTCCCATTCAATTGTAGTCTAACGGAATGTTCCAGCAGACTCTTAAAGTCTACGTCTTAAGGACAACATCCTGCAGGCTGGGTTTCTGCCCTTCAGAATACAATCCATGTGATCAACCAACAGCTAAACTCTGGTTTGGAGTCTCGAGTAGCTAGAATCCACATTTCTGTGAAGGAAGTAGAAGATTGACTCTCACGCTGTTCCATCTAGTGAGCTTGCAGAATTTGTGTCTCTTCATCTTCTCTTAGATTATTGACATTCGTGGGGTATGTTGCTACCAAGAGATACAACAAAATTCCCTTAAGTGTAAAAGTATATCAATAGCCAACAATTTGGAGTATTCATGCTTTTTACATCAGTTTTTTATTTCATTAGAGCAAGAGTTACTATTTATATACTAGGGGGATATCAAAGCTTATCTCTGAACTTCAGGGATTCACAGGGATATTTTCTCCGTAATTTTGTGTTTAACAAAGCAAGGCAACACTATGCTCATAAAATGTGGGCTCTTAAAAATGTGGGCTGAAACCCCTCAGACAAAGGACTTGTGTCCAGAACATATAAAGAATTAAAAAACATCAAGCCCCCGAAATTCAAAGACCCTCTCCAAAAATGGGCATCTGAGATGAACACACAGTTCTCAGAGGAAGATATACAAATGGCAAATAAATACATGAAGAAATGTTCACCATCACTGGTCATTCGAGAAATGCAAATTAAAACAGCATTGAGATTTCATCTCACCCCGGAAAGAATAGCTGCCATCAAGAAATCAACTGGTAACAAATGTTGGCGAGGCTGCAGGGAAAAAGGAACACTGCTCCACAGTTTGTGGGAATGTAGACTGGTGCAACCATTATGGAAATCCATATGGAGAATTCTCAGAAGACTAGGATTGGAAGCCCCATTCAATCCAGCTATCCCCCTCCTGGGTATTTTCCCCAAAGAACTGAAAAGTTCATATCACAGTGATACATGTGCACCCATGTTCATAGCAACACAATTTGTGATAGCTAAATCCTGGAAACAACCAAGATGCCCGTCAACTGCAGAGTGGATGAAAAAGATGTGGCATTGTTATACAATGGAATATTACTCAGCTATAAAAAAGGATGACCTTGAGGCCTTCATAGGCAAATGGAGACAATTTGAGACTATCCTCATTAGTGACATAAATAAGAATCATATTTATAAATATCATATTGTGTCTCTAGTGTAAAAAGTAAATAAGAACTACAAGAGTAATAAAACCAAGATGTATAATTGCTATTGTAAAAAAGAGAGGAAAAGAAAGTGCTCTAAGGGATATAACTGCATGTATGTTTGAGTGTGTAAAATAGATGACCATATTGCTGAATCTTTGTTGGATCTTTGAGCAAAACTGTTTGTAGTCTGACTGTTTGAATATTTACTATGTGCCCTTTAACTTTGTAACTTGAACAACTACATCCAGGATGACAGTAAGTAATTTATAAATTACTGATTTCTTAGTGGGGCTTTTTCTCATTTTCCTTTTTCTTTCTTTCTTTTAGAATTCTGTATTGTTGCTACCCTTTTTTCTCTTTAAATAAAATTTTTTAAATGTATAATTGCTATTGTAAAAAAAGAGGAATTAGGAAGCTCTATAAAAGATATAGCTGCATGTATGTTTAGATGTGTGGGATTGATGACCATATTTCTAGGTGCTTGTTGGATTGTTGAACAGATCTGTTTGCACTCTCACTGCTTTAGTGTCCACTTTGCGTGCTTTAATTCTGTAACTTGAATAACTATATCTAAAAGAACAATATGTAATGTATCAACTAGTGATTTCTTACTGTTTATCTTCTTTTCTTGAAATACTGTAATATTTCTTTTTCCTGTTTTTTTTTCTCTTTAAATAAAAAAAAATGTGGGCTGAATCACAGAGCTGAAGAGCTGGAAACACTTACAGGAAAGCAGATTTGATGACATACATGATCTCTGCACATGCCTGTAGCGTGTTCCCCTGATCCTTCATTATAGATTCTATTTACGCCAAATTTCAAGAATCAGTAAGAGATGTGCATAATGTTGGGCAAAGTATCTCTGAAGCATGTAAGAGAGGGACTCTAGCAGGTGCTATTTACATTCCTTGCTTCTTTTGGGCCCAACTCTGGTGGTGAATGTTTCTATGCACGCTGACAGCAAGTCAATAAAATGCATGCTGAATGTCTTTCTCTGTTGCTGTGTTTCAGGGTTTTCCTCAAAGTCACAGACTCCCAATCAGCTTAAGTAAAAAATTAATGCAGATGTGAGAGCTGAGGTTCCCCAAAGCCTTGCTCCATCAGTTGGGACCAGAGCCGGTACACAATTCTAGGAGACTTTGTCCTGCTCCTTAGAGGTCCTACAGCAAGAACCGTAACAGCTTTCCTTTGTAGTGACTGAGTTTTCTTCTGTGTCTGAATCATGGTCCCTTCCCTTTCTGTTTTCTTGGGATGACTTCTTAAATAAAGTGTCAGCAAACATGTCTTTGACTCGGACTTCCCTTTTCAGAGGAAATCCACCTAAGAAAATCTCAGGTATGCAGTGAGTTTTTTGGGTTTTTTTCTGAAATTGTACAAAAACAAGGTAATTTAAATCTCAAACTTCCATGTACCAGACTCGGAAAAATGGGGGTTGACAAGAGAACTGGACACTCATCTTTTCAGAGCACTTCTGGAGTTTCAGGACTGGGAACAGTGTCTAGTGTTACAACACTGGCAAGCGTGGCTTTTTATGTTCCTCGTATATACAAATTGGCCATATCCCACTGGCCGGTGGACGTTCATGGCTCCTTGAGGTCCAGGCACTCTCTCAAATGTTTCCCAGCCAACACTGTCTTCTTGGGATTATTTCCTGGCTCACAGGAGGGACCTAGGGCTTCCTGAAGTTTTCCTGTGGTCCTGTTGACCTCGTGTTACTGGACAAGCTCTGTGTGAGAAAAGCCAAGAGCTCCTTCTGCAGTACAGTGATGTCTTTCCGTGCATTACTTTTCTCTTTCTTCTTCGCCGGTTCAGGGAACTTACTTCTTGGCCAGGGTGGCGGAATCCTTTGTACGCAGTTTCTCCCCACTATTTTACTGAGGCACAATGGGCTGTTTCTGCAAGATTTAGAAGCTTTTAGGAATCAAAGTCAGGAACATGCCACACATTATCTGCTTCCTGTTCCTCCTCAGAACAGAGAATATAAAACAGTGAGAAATGGAAGGAAAAAGGCATGTTATGGAAGAAAATGTGTAAACATTGGTTAAAATTTAAAAGGATGTGAAAACCCTGCTTAATGTTTTACTCCACATTTTTTACTAAAGTCCATTCATTGAGAAAAAATTATAATTATTTGGTATGTTTCCAATCTTTGCAGCAACATTGATCCATAAGTCATATCCCAGTAGAAGAGTTTTTTGCCTGTAATGTGTGCAGATACACATCAATGTGTGTGTCCTTCTCTGCACCTAACTCTGACAATATTTAGAGGGAGATGACTGTGACCTTTGCATCTGACTCACTTAGACTTGGTCTAATCATCCCAAACCAACCTGTTTTCTCGGAAAAGTAGTTGGTTCAATATATGTTCCATAACACCAAATTATCTTGATCTTTAGTTCTCAAACTTAGTTCTGCAGTTATGGAGACAAACCATTTTCTTACTCCTGCATAGCACCTATTTTCTCTCTGCCAAAGTTTCTCTTCACCTGCCAAATTGATTTTGACCACAAGACAAATCCTGGAAGAGGTCTGGACAATAAATTCAAGCGCATGTGCAGAATTCCAGGATGCCTCGCGGGCCCTTTCGTGAAACTGTAAAACAGCCCTTAATGGTTGCCCAATCTTGACATTCCTCGCTGTGCGCTCAGTGTCAGTGGCTGAACTGACCACTGACATTACTGACTTAGGGTACTGGAACATCACCCGGGTACTGGAACATCACCCATATGTGTTGATGAGAAATTAGCAATTCAAATCTTAAAACTTTTCTGAGGAGAAAAACGCCTCAGGAGAGGACATGTCACAACACTATTACTTCTGCTGTACCCCGGAAAGGCAAACACCATGTATGCAGACACATGGTGAAAAGAAACACTACTCAGCCAACGTCAGCACACAAAGATTTCATTGCACACAGCGCCTTGACCGATAGAAATGCGAAAGTCTGAGAAAGATCCAGGAAGAACCAATGTAAAATATTTTAAAACATGAACTGCATCTTCACACAACGGTGATGTCGTGTAACCCCACCTGCTCCGGCCCTGTCCGGCCCTGCTCCGGCCCTGCTCCGGCCCTGCTCTGTGTGGTGGCCGTTCCCAGCCTGAGTGAGGTTGCCACTGCTTCTTTCTGAAGGCCGCAGTTTGCAACTTGGGAGAGGAAACGACTTCAATTTGAATTGCAAATTTCTGCTGCAGCCATTTGTTTTCTGCTAATATTTTGTAGGGTGACTTGAAATTTGGTCTGTTTCAGCATTTCCTGATGAAATACATCACTCTTCATCATAAGCACTTTGAAACACAGCTAAGAAGGGCTTCAGAATCCGTACCTTGATTACATAGTAACCAAATGTGGAACAAATAGAAATTTGTAGCTGTTTCATTATCAAATATACTTCTGCCACTTTCTCCCTAATAACCATTCTTTTAAAAAATATCTGTGTATTTCAATGCAAACTAAATCTGACAAGTTCCCTTCTTTTTACCACTGAGCTAGAATCATTGAAATGTGACACAGTCTGGCGCCTGCTAGGAGCCCAGTGTTCTCAGAAATGTTTTCAGAAAGTCCTCTACTCTTATGCTAAATGAAAAATGGAAGCAGTTACATCAACATAATAAACTCTCTAGTATGTTACTTGCTTAAGAGTTTGGCTACTGTTGGGAACAATGTCTTCTTTTGCCTGAAAGAATAAATGAGAATAAGATGAGAAATAGTTCTAATGCAATAAATGATTAATGAAGGAAATTTGCATCCACTGACTCGGCCCTCATTCATCAGGTGTTATGAAATCCTGCATAAAATATCAGAATTCCTTCATCTGTTACAAGAACCTTTCGCATGAGCTGGGAAAAGTAGCAGTGCAAGTAAAGAACAAACTGCTTTTTAATTACATAGCAATTAAATAAAGATCCCAGGTATACACTCGGTAAACACATTGTAATTCTGTAGCCCTGCTCACAGAAATCGCCTGCTTCCCAATTTCTTTCCACAGTAGGCATTGGTTGGACACCATGGGACGTTATTGACAACCCGTCTAAGTAAATGTCTATCTATATATAACCAGTTGAGGTCATCTATTTACTCCTGTAATATAATATCCAAAGCAAAAAAAAAAAAATGTGTAAGTAGTATTCCCTATATCCCTTTAGTCATTATATGGAGATGAATTTTCCTTTATTTGGCAATTGGTGATGGGGGGAAAAACAGTATTTCAATGTTTTGGAAAATGATCTAAACTCCAAGAGTTATTTCCCAGGCATTGGTGCTATTTCCATTTTTAATAACAATGATATTTTTCACTCACAAACTGACTCTCATTGGGAGATCCCAAAATACTTCACAAATATTTCTTGACTCTAGCAGCTTGAGGGTCAGGTCGAAGGAGGCAGGTAGACCCTTTTATAAGACTGTTTCTTAGGAGACAACACAATAGGCCAGACCCCAACAGCAGAGTGTCTTTTCACCATGGTTGAATCAATCTCCAGATGCAGAGTTTTTTCTGCGGTTATTTTTGAATCGACATTTCAGCAACTTGTTTCAAGTCACTGAAAACAGAATAATAAAACAACCATCCAAATGTAGGTGAGGTTTTGTTGTAGAAAAATCACAGAATTTTGGAGACATAGCCAGAAGAGTATTCAAAACCCTTGATAAATATGTAAGTATTTTTGGAAAAGCAATTGCTTGTCAAGATTTCTATAACAAAATATAAAATTAAGTTTCAGACCAATGTGACATCAAAGAGCTTGCAATTAGGGTGCCTATCTAAGTAGACTTTTTTTTTTAAATGGAAGCCAAAAGATAAAGAAATAAAATGTAAAAGAAAGCAAAGAAGCAAATGACAATTTCTTTTGGTGAGAGAGAGTAAGTGGTTATTTACAATAATGTGATATAGTCTCCAAAATGAACTATATTAATTTCACAACACCAAAAACATGCCCAATCCTTTAGACAGAATAATCACTTTGTTAGCAATGGGAAGCAGAAGGCCTTGAAATGTTACATCCCTTCTAAAGATGACATAGTCTCCAAAATGGTGCCCGGGCCTCAGGCAATAGAAGTGGAGACAGGATAGAAGAGAACAAGATAGGTTGAGAGCAGATATGGAAATTCATAATGTTAAAATTATACTTTCAAGAAAAACTGCAACTTCAGGATACAAAATTACTCTGGCCCTTTTCCCTTCTACAACCCTCACTAAAAATAGCAATAATAATAATTCCCAAGGGTGTTACACCCACTAAGACCAGGCCCCGTGGCTTCCCCTGCTAGATAGCCTCTCCTAGAGCGGTCCATTGCCTCGCACCTCTCAGGTGAGATTTAAGCCTCTGGAAAGCTGTTGCCAGGGAAGCTTGGCTCTGACACTGCAGGGAAAAGAACCCTCTTCTCAGTGGTTCTTTGAGTCCTTAATGAAAGAATTCAGTCAAGACGCATAGGCTGCCCAGACCTGTAAGTGCATAAGCTTGTAGAGCAGACACAGAGAGAGTCGCACCTTCAAGGAGAAGACAGGCAGTGTCGGGCAGGTGTGTACACCTGAGTGGGAGTTTGGGTACATTTCAGTGCACCCAAGGGTTACCCTCAGGTGCCAGGGAACTTGGGTAACTGTAGTACTTATTAATGCTTTACTTAGAAGTTACTTAGCCATTGCAAAGTGTCTACCTGTCCTTTTTAGATGGTTGGTGTTTTCTGGGGCTTTAGTCACCTGAGGAACTTATAAAAGATTTAATTCTTTTTTTTTTTTTTCATCTTTTTGAGACAGGGTCTCGCTATGCAGTTCAGGCTGGCCTTGAGCTTACTGTGTAGATCAGGCTGGTCTCGAACTCACAATGATCCTCCTGCCTCAGCCTCCCAAGTGCTGGGATTACAGGCATGAACCACCACACCCGGCTCAAAAGGTTAACTTCTTAACATAAACCAAATCCCAGTCCAAAACTGGAGGGTCTTTATGCCATGGATAGGTACCAAATACCCACGATGAATGTAAACATTATATGTCATAAACATGAGCTAAGAATATCAAGAAGATCGTAATTGGGGAAAAGAGAGTTAGAGAGGAAGAGGGTAAGAAGGGAAAGGAAATCAAAAAAGCAAACTGGTACGTGTACCTGCTCCCCAAGACAAATAAAAACTTCATGGAATGCAAGAGTGTGCTAACAAGTTTAAAATTAAAATTTAAAAAAGAACACTTCCTTTGCTGATAGCATCAGGTGGGTCTCTGTGCCAGCTAGAAGGCAGCATGTCTTGTTCTGGAGTCAGATAGCCCGATGGCCAGGTGTCTACAGGGACATGCGCAGTGTACAACCTTAGGACACAGCTGTGCACTGTAGGGTGCTTTGGTGTGAGCGCTAACAAGTGATTATAAATGCATTATGCATCCATGTATTTGTTTCTTTATTCGGTGGGCAATACATGCTGCTTTAGACCTCAGCCCATTTGTCCCTCAGGCTTGCTAATGTTAAATATCTGCCTAGCAGGCCAATGCCTTTCACTTGTAAATTGAACTCCCAGTTTCCATGGATCTCAGCCCCCAAATCACATCTATTTGCTCATCTCCAGGCCATAACATTTCCCTCTCTCTCCCTCTCACTCCCCCATTCTCATTCTCTCTCTCTCTCTGTCTCTCTCTTTCTCTCTCTCTGTCTCTCTCTCTCTCTCTAAAGGACTACCCTCTCTTCTGAGTGTGTACTTCCAAAATTCTGTCCAGTACACCACTTTATGCCTCTCACTACTAAGTCTTGACAATTCTTTTTCTGTGATGAAAGTCAGCAAACTCACAACTTACCCCTAGGTAGGGTAAGTGGAGGTTCACAATCTCTGCTTTAGGTGACCTCCTTGAACACCATGCAGTGACAGAAGATAGAGGATTGGAAATCGTTTCCCATATTGCTTTGCTGCAAGTACTGTCTCCTCTGCATGCAAATTAGGCAATGCAGATGAAAACTCTGGAAAGCTATCACAAGCGTGGGCGTAAAGATCAGGAAAATAATATCACTGGTACGAGGGTCACTTAAAGGGCATGCAATTCATTCATTAATTAATTTAAAAATGTGGTTTCCACAGTCATGGTTCACTGCTCCTTGACCTCATTATATTGTAGCAAATAAAATGCTGGTTTTATTTCTATTTTGTCCCAAATTTCTGAAAGATTTTCAACTGCTTCCACTAAGATTATACAATCTCTTGGTATCAACTTGACCAATGAGAGAGGATGGCAAACTTATTAAAACTGTGCCTATTGGTGGACTTAAGTCTTCCATGCTTATCTACTTATTTGTCACATTACATCTGTACTTCTAATTACTTCATTTCTAATTCAGTTTTTCTTCCTTAGGATTAACACTTTTGTTTATCTATGCAGGTCAACCCTTGACAACCATCTTTTGAGCTTTTTAATCTTTTAATATTGAAAATACATGATCACAGAAAGTGGAAAAATGCAGAATTTAACATGTACAAGTAGAAAAAGGTTTTGTTAGGTCTTAGAAACCTGCTATCTGCTATCTGCTACACAGATCTAACTGAAATAACTGGATTTTCCAGTTACCTAAATACCCCAGAGTAGTTTTTAACTTGGGATAAAATCAGTTGGTTCAGTTTAGAGGTGATACTCTGCATTACTATTAAAAATCAGCTAAATGAATTATTTAGCTGATTTTTAATAGTAATGATTTTTAATGGTGGTAATTGGCATTGGACTCTGATGTATTAGTTTGGATAAACTCTACCTAAAAGTTAGAAATAGATTGTGATGTGCAGAAATATCTTGATGACAATTTAGCTCTTACTACTTTTTGAATGACCTACAAGTGTGAGACACCTGCTTCCCCAACTTCTTTCTCAGCGTGTGACAACTGTCAGTGAAGGGGTCACTTGGGAAAAAAGTATCAGAGATAATTATAATTACTGATTTTAGAATTAAAACGTAGTAGTCAGATAACAATACTGGATCTTTCTGCTCAATGACAGAAATAGAAAAACATTTGGAATGGAGCTGAAACAATATTGCAGTGCTGGGAAACAAATACAAATACATTTCTTAAAGAGTGTCTGACACATCAAGTCAGTGAAAATGATACAGAGAGTCGAAGAGATCCAACAAAGATCACTCAATTCTCACAGCCCTGTGAGGCCAAATGGATACAGAGTAATTATTTAATATACCTCACATGTAGGAAGCAAAACTGAGATGCTGTCTAAATAAGATATGGGGAGGGAGTGAGCTTCATATTTATAGTATCCCATGGCAGCAGGGTCTAGCTTTTCCACAGTCAGTTAAGACTGACTCCAAATCCTACTCTACATTGGTTTTTCTTCTATTTCACATAACCCTGCCTGCACAGTCACACCCTACACAGGGTCTACTGATCTGCTGTACACGGATAGCCAGTATTCACCTAAATGGGGAGAAGCAGACACCCAAGAGTACTCTGAGGCTGTTGGACAGTCCCAGAGTCAGTGGTTCAAGTTAGGAGGGCCAGAGCATCCCGCCCAGCCATGTCCAAGAGCACAGTATGTGTGGACCTGTGGTTTCTGCTACTGCTGTGTTCTGAGTTTAGCCAGGGCAGCTACTACTGCTTAGATTCAAAATCTAAGCTCTTGTCATTGCTCAAACAGATTTGCAAACATATCCGATCCTGTAAGAATGGATGCTCTCTCTCTCCAGCAGAATGTAAGCATCATGAAAACAGTGATTATCCTTTTTCCTTTTATTTTACCCCCATATCATCCCATCAAGCAGCTGTCCAGATAATTTTGGCTGACTCATAGGCTCATGTAAACTTTATTTCTGTCAGTGTTACCTTCTTGATTTTTGCTTTCAAATCATCATTATTCTACTGAAAAAGCTCTTTTGTACCAGGCCAAACTCTAACATTTCCCCAACTCATCATTCGCTTTATTCCAGATGTCTGCTTCTCAGTTGTGTTTACAATTTTTCTCTGTCCTCCAATACCATATGGGAGCTCATATCACTGACTGGCTCCTGTCACCTCGCAGTGTGACTGTGTCACTTTCACTGTCCTTTGGAATGTCATGACAATCTAAACACCAGAGAGAGCATTGATTTTTTAGTTCTATAGTGTATCCGATACACCCAGTCAATACTAGTAAATCAAATTTATGCCACTTTGTCATTTCTCAAAATAGCATCGTACATCAAAGAAAGAATCATTTGCTGGATCCTGATCCTGTTCAGGTACAAGATCACTTTTCTTTAGGAATTTAGTAACAAAACATGGTGCTTTGCCTTTTAAGTGGTTTCATTAAATTTACTAATCTTATAACTCCAAGTGCAGCGCACACTTGCATGAGCTTAAATGACTGTAGGACAAGGAGGTGCCCTAACCTGCTCATTGTTAAATGATATTGGTGGTGTCCACTAAGGGAAGCAGCATGACTGAAGCTTCCTCTTCCAGGAAGACCATCTGCAGAGCAGCACTGTAAAAACATCTGTCCTCATTTCCTCATTTCCTATGCTATGTGTCACAGAGAACGCTCCTTCTGTGATGCAGGGACTCGAGTGAAACACTGTTTGTGTCACGGGACGCATTGCAGAAGATGGACCTTTGGAGACACGCTCACTAAGGTTGCTGTGGAAAGCAAGAAGCCACAAGCTGTGTAGCCAGGGTAGATAACTGAGGAGTCCGTAGATCTTCTCTGGGCTTGTGGATGGTTATGTGTGTTTCAGACATGTGTGTGGAGACAGATTGGGTGTTGTTAGGACTCAGAGACAGACTGAAGCCATTACATGAAAAGCTGTCCTTCCTTAATAGAGAAAAAACCCCACTACTTTCCCTTTCTTTCTTCATATCCTAATGAAAGGAAAATTAGTTTTTACATTTCTAAAATCATAGTTCTTTTATGGGACCATGCATGTTCCAATTGCTAGAGTTGAGTGGTAGAACTTATAAACAAAACAAAATATTCTTTGATGTTATCTTTATATATTTTAGGATGTCTTCTAAAGAGGGGATATATGGATTAATAGATACTTTTGCAGGATGTGAATTTTAAAGCCAAAGAGATTTTTGCCAGCTCTAGGAAAGAGGAAAATTTTTATCCTTCAATTTTCAACTTTGAAAACCTTCTACAGTCTTTCTATAAAGGTTTTATTCAAAATGCGACAGTTTTACGATGGTTTTCACTTTACCCATTTGTCTTACAATCAGGATCTGTGCCCTTTACATTAATTTCTAATAATGCCAATGTTTCTTCATTACAGCTGTTGTCTCATAAATCATTACATTTAAATTAAATTCTAAGCGTTTCCTGAAGATATGACCCAGTCCCATGGCATTCAGAAAACTTATTTCAGTTTCCCTAAAACAGAGCCTTAGTCATGGGTCCCAAACTTAAAAGCTTGTTATTATGTGTTTAAGGCTTCTATTTTATGTATGTCTTAGCATTGCTGACAATAGCTTTATTTATGAATCTTTCTTTTATAATCAACAATAATCATGGCTGACAGTCTAGTGGAAGACAGGATATGGTGAAAATTATGTATGCTAGGATTTGAAGAGTGAGAAATAAAGCATTAAAGTTGCAGTCGTACTTATATATCAATTACTGCTGGCTGTAAGCATACTTATTCACCTTCAGCTTTTAAGATTTCAGATGTGACCTAAGAGTCCTCAGCAAAATGGAGAAAAACTACAACAGCTGAGATAGTGTCAAATGGATGTGTTAGTTCCTTCAAAAAAATTAGAAAATTCAGCCACTGATGTATCCCTTATCTCCTTTCCAAACATAATCATCAGATCTAGAAACTGGGTTCAAATTTTGGGTGTCTTGGAATTCTGCTAATTCTCCTCACAAATCACATGACATTGATACATGTCTAGTAAGAAGTTTTAGATGTTTTAGCTAAATCTAAATACCTTATGAAAGTTGTAATAATTTTTATAGATTTTTAGAATTCAATTAGATGCCCCAAGTGAGCCTCCTTAAACAATGGGTTAGGAAACATTGCAGTGAAGATCTCTCTGTCTGTCTCGCTCTCTCTGAAACGTCTCTTAGTAAAAGTATTTCTGTAGTTGCAGGTAGTAGTGGGGTTCATCAAGCTGCACTCTGGTCTCCCACCTGTTCCTGTGACGGTTTTATTGTAACCCAGCCCTGCGTGTTCGCTAACCTGTTATCAGTCAGTGCCCTCATCTTGCAATGGCCCAGTTACATAGTTGAACAGAACCACACGGCATCAGGCAGCCTAAAATATTTACTATCTGGGTGATTCCAGAAAACCTTTCCCAGCTCTTGGTTTAAGTAATGTCTTTCCAGGTAGAAGCATCTGCCTGCAAAGTGTCATTGTGTTTCTCCGGTCTCGGTACCCCTAGGTCTTCAGACAGGAAATGATGGCAGGTGAAGTACTTTCCCCTCCTGTTTTGATCATCTTATTCTTAGTGCATAGAAAGGATTTCCAGAAGAGAAAAGAGGAAGACAAGAGGAAAAAAAACTTTTCTGTTGCCTTTAATGCAGACTTTATTTCCCTTTTACGATTCTTTCTTGGTACTATAGCTTTTTATACATACATTTTCAGAAAGGCCTTTACATGAACTGCAGAAAGTTATTTTCGTTTCAATTATTTTAATCAATTTTTCTGGAAATTCTGCACTTTACTGATCAATGGAAAGGTTATTATTCTAAGCTGGTGATAATGTTTGCTGAGGATCAGCCACTGGGCTTGTTAACATGCAAGAAGAAGGACAACGTCTTTGCCAAAATGAATTCTTTTGTCTTTTCTTTACTTATTTCTATTAGTACTTTTTTGCAGTCCTTACTGCTTACAGTTCTTGTGTGGAATTGGTGCACATACACGACACATTTTAATTCCATATTTTATGCCTGTTTCTTCTTCAAATTTCCCCTCCTTCCTTTATCCTCTTCCGCTCTGAGAAAGATCACTCTCCCGACTTCCTGTATCTATCTTTTATTTTTCTCTTTATTTATAATTTGAGTTTTGCGCATAAGAGAAACCATAGGATATTTAAGCTGGTGTGACTGATTTATTTCACTTAGCACCTATTTTCCTACGAATGACTCAACTTTAACTCTGTTTTAGCACACCTATCCCCCCCGTGTGTAAACACCTCCCTTTTTACACTCATTCATCTGTTAATGGACACATAGGCTACTTTGACGATTTGATTATTATGAATTGGGCTGCTGTCCATGTCTCACTGTTTTATAATGTCTTTAACTCTTTTAGGAAGAAATCTAGATGGAAAATAGCTAGACCAAATGGAGTTTCTGGTCTCTGTTTCCTGAAGAATCTCATACTGATCTTCGTAGTGACAGTAACAGCTTACATTCCCACTAACAGGGTCCCTTTTCACCTGCAGCCCAGCCAGGTTCTTCATGCAGAAGCTTGTTTCCAGGCTTACTAAGCTCTGTTTTCTCTTTGTTTGTCTGTTTTTTCAGATGGGGTCTTACTATGCAGTTCAGGCTGGCCTTGAACTCCCTGAGAGTCTCCTGCCTCAGTTTCCTGAGTGCTGGGATTATAAGTATGCACCACCACACCCAGCAAACTAGATTTTTAAAAGTTCAATTTTACAAAACTTCTGCTTTCTACATCTTTCCATTTTTACCCAAAGTGCAAACTTTTGCTTAAAGTGAAATTTTATAGAGACCAACACTCTTGCAACTCATGAATATTGATGATTCAAAATATCTTACTTCATTTACAGATACAGTTGGCATTTTATGCATCATTATTTCATTTTCTTACATAAGAATGATTCAGGTTCTATATCTGAAGAAAAGGAAGAATGAAAGGGCTTATAGCACAGATGCTTTCCTTCTGATTCTGTGTGCAGCCCATGATTGTCATGGCAAATTTGACCCCACTCCCCCTGAGGGGTACCAGTGACCCTGGTGCTATGCTGATGGAGCAACCTCTCAGCTGTTCATAAATAAAAATTATAGCCATCAGTGTAGTGAAAAGAGTTCAAGGAGGAAGAATATTGTATGTCAAAACATCTATAAGTCTCAAAAGCTGTTCATTTCTATCAAAAATGAAACATTAGGCACATTTGTAAAATATCATTACAGTCTCATTATAGTCTACTAATAATCTCACCATTAAATCTGCAACATAAAAATGTAAAAATTAATAATTCAGAAGCCTCCTTGGTAGGATAACCAAGAAAATGAGACAAAAGCCAAGAAGATAAAAGAATTTATCTCAGACAGAGAGATGCTGTTCTCCTGCACAAATTTTCTATACTAGTTGAAATTAACTGTTCTATATTGGCTGAGATGTAATTCTTCTTTGAGTATTTTGTTTAAATCATGAGTTCTCTTTGAAAGAATCTTGATCCCATAAAGTTTTTATTCATAAATAAAACTGTACATAGTATATTTCTCCTCTGAAGCCCTGTAGCTCTCTATTGCTGCCCTGTCGAAGTTTATTTCCATGTGGCATGTCTAGTTCTAACTTTTTGGCTGGGATTCTGCACCAGCAAACATCATTATGATACTATTTTACACACACACATACATACATGCACACATCTGACCACTCACTGACACCCACATCCACACATGTTAAACACAGGGTTTCTTTCTTTTCCTCTTATTTTAGTCTTGATACTTTTATCTTGCAAAAGATTAAGACAGTTTTCTCCAGTATCCAGACTGTAGGTGAGGCAGCTTGGATGAACTGACACCAGGACCAAGGGGGACACTGACTCTCTTCTCAAGTCTTCTCTGTGGTAGCATTATGGCCGAGCACATCCGAGTCTATCTTCACGGGCCTAGAAGTCAGGTGCCTATCTTTGCTTGAATTTGCTGAAAGTAGGGAGGAGAAGTCAAGTCCAGCAGGGGTTAGGAGAGCAGGGATCAGAGATCCTGGGAACTCTTCAGGCCTTCTATGATGGAAGAAATGTCCTCGGGAACTAGCAGAGCCTCAGAGCCTGTAAAATCCACAACTATGCAGTCACAGGGAAGGTCAAGGCAGTGGAGGCTTGAGTTCCAGGACAGGACCATGGATGTCAGGTCTGAGAGTAAGCGTCCAGATCTTCTACTACCCCAGTGAAAAACGTCGGGTTTCTACACACTGAAAAGTCACCGTCATAGTCATAGACGATTCCAGGGAAAGAGTTTGAACGTGCATTAGACACTAAGAACAAGGAATTAAACTGATGGCCATAAAGGGGGAGATTCAAAAGGACTCTTCAGGGCAGCAAGGTCAGAAAGCCAAGTGTGTACTCAGGAAGGATGCTATGGTTTGAGTGTGGTTTTCTTCCCCGAGGTCCTGTGCTGGGGTAGGGTGTCCCCGTGGGTAGTATTAGGGTGGGGAAACTTGAGAAGTGGGATGTGGGCCATAGGGGCACCACCCTTATAAATGGATTAATATCAGCCTGAGAGAACACTGGTTCTCTCACGAGACTGGGTTAGGACCGTAGGTAGGGGTTTATCAGCAACCTTGGCACCTCTTCCAGATCCCTGAATTTAATATCTTGTTTCCTGGTCTCAGGCAGTTTGTTAGAGTCACACAAAACACAGGAAGACAAAGTATGATAGACCTGGCACTCTCCTTGGGCACATACACAATGAGACAAAAGTTCCAAAAGGAGCTTACATTTCAATAAGAAATACAGCTCCAATGAATCATCACACACACTTCAGATAACTTCAGTTAGGAAGATAATAAAACCATGAACCAAGGCAGCAAGAGAGGAGGTATTTCAAAAGTGTAGCTAGAATGCTCAGGAAAGGCTTGACCTTGTAAGAAACTATGTAAGCCCTCCTGAGAGTCAGCATCATGTGTGGGTCGCTGCAGGGAGAACCAGATGCCAGCCTGTTCCTGTGAGTAGGCACCATTCGCTGGCTACAAGGAAGGAGAACAAGAAGTCTTCCAGTGTGTGGTCTGGCAGATGAGAAAAGCCAACATCTCCCAACTCCATAGGCAACTGGCTGATCCAAAGAAACACAGGCTGCAATGATAGTTATTGAGGTAAAATACAACTTAATGCCTGTAGTGTTTAGTGTTTCACTGACCTTGCAGGTCTAAAGCCGGTAACCTCATCATCTATTCAGAGGAGAACAACACCCAATGTAGCATCTGTGGGGATCTCCTTCTGAGGGTGGTGGCCATTGTTAATTCCCTGTTATCTTGTTTTGAAGTCCTGTGTCACTTTCATTGTTTTGTTTGATTGGGTTCTATTCTGTTTTGTCTTTTTTGATTTTATTATATCCAATGGCATCGGCAGGTATTTCAAAGATAGCAAGATATATTATGGTAGCCATTTGGGATTTACTATTATCTTGTTTTGAAGTCCTTTATTGCATTCATTGTTTTGTTTTTATCAGTTCTGTTCTCTTCTGTTTGATTTTTTTTCTCTGTCTGAAAGTATGGGAAGCTATTTTGAAGCCAACAAGAAGTATTATGGTAACCATTGTTGATTTCCTATTATTTTGTTTTGAAGTCTTGTATCACTTACACTGTTTTGGTCTGATTGACTTTATTGTGTTTTATTTTGCCTGGTTTTACTCTCTTTAAAATAGAAATTACAAAAGAAAAGAAAGAAAAGGAACTATATGTGAGGTGAGATAGTCCTTCTGAGAAACTGGGGGGAAGGGGCAACTCTCTGGGGAAGGTGGGAGGAGCCTGGTATTTGAAGACCCGCCCTGCCAGGGCTGCAGCTGTGAATGGCTGTGGCAGGCGCTGAGACTGACCGGAAGCAAGGCCAGACCATGTGAGCTCTCAAAGGCAAGAGCTTTAGAAGTCACTCTAAGAGTGTCAGGAATCCACTCCAGGGATGACAAAGAGGAATGGCTCCAGATTTTCATTTTCAAAATGTCCCTCACTTACTCTACAGAATCCTGTTGTGGAAGAGGTAGGGAAAGAAAACTGATGAGTCGTCACTGCTGTAAATCAGGTGAGAACTGATGGTGATGTATATTACGGTGACAGAGGAGGTGAAGCAATGCACACAAAATAAAGACATAGTTGAGTAACAGGACTACTGAAGTCTGAGAAAAAGTGGAGAATAAAAAGTAGAAGGCACCCATATGTAACTGTGAACACAGGGGTGGAGTGTGGATTCATTTACTCAGGTGAGAAGAGCAGAGAGACATGTTTCTGTGGGAAAACACGCAGAAGCAGCCACACGTGAGATGTTTGATGTAAATCTTACTTAGTATTTTACTGTTTATTTTTATATAAAACCCGGAGCTCAGGGGAAAGTGCTGGATTAAAATCTGAGAGTCATCAGAACAAATAAGAAACTAAATGAGGGGCTTGAAGATAATAAATAAATAAATAATAAATAAGAGGATTTGTGGGGAAAATACTGAAGAAATCACGGTGAGAGGAGACTAAAAAGGAAAAGACACCTAATAAATAAGTGTGAATTCTTACTCAAGATGGGTTTTAGGAAAAGAAGGGAAGGGAGAAAAGGTAAGGGGAAGAGAGAAAGATTTAGAGGGAAAAGAGAACATAAGAATTGTATTAAATGATGTTACTGTGATGGAAAACAAGATAAATGTAGAGAAAGGACAAGCATTGGGCTTAACCATTGAAAAAGCAGTTGAATTGGGGTTGGGAGCAAACTACAGAGTGGTAGGGAAATAAAATGGAACAGAAAGTGGAAGGATGCATTAGAAGATGATTATTCTTTGTAGGGCTTTCAGAGTCAAAAAGATTAATTCATGATCGTATTCCTGTCAACTCCATAAAAAAGAGAGATAAGCCCAGCACGAATAACAAAAACGTCAAGCCGTAAATATCGGTGCTGATTTCTAGGGCACCTGGCTTATGTATGTGGAATCAACAAAGCACTTAATGGAACATGGTGATCAGTCTGTTAGAACAGGGGACTTGGTTTGATAACAGACGAATTTTTCTTGGAACTGTGCAATATCTACCTGATAACTCTTTCAGAACAGCTCTTGTCATTGATGTTTATGGGAAGTTGCTCAGAACTGAACAGAGCCAGTGGTGAATGTATGAGGAAGTCCTACCTGTTACAATTGATAGCAAAACAAGGAAAGGCAGAATTAAAGAAAACATCTTGTAAAATACATTTGTTCACATGAACATCATAGGAATCATAAGTAAGGTATTATATTTCAAAATTTCCTGATCAAATATTTTCCACAATGTGTTAGTAAAGAAAAGGGCAGGACTGACCTTCAGAAAGCCTCTAAATTCAGACACAGCTTGTCCAAAGCAAGACGATTTCCCAACACATTGCTTTACTAGCATAAAGCAAAGTCCCTTTGCCTGATACATAGTGATGCATTTAGACCAGTCCCATAGACTTTATGCTTATGAGGGTGAAAGAAGACAATTCAGTAGGACACAAACTGACAGATATAGGTATTTCAGGAAAGCACAGGAGATGAAAAGAATCGCAGACAGTAACTGTAATGTAGACACTATTTTACTGCACTGGATTCAGCCAAGGGAAATTCATGTGTGATACCAGCAAACACCTCACACAACACTGCAATCTGAGATGAATGTTTATACATACAATCACTAAACCTGAATTTTGGAGAGAAGATACATTAATTTACTTAAAACTTACTTGTATAAAAAAAAGTGAGGAAAAAACCCGCAGAATTTATGAACCTGTTTAAAAATGTTCGTACAGTAGACACAATGAACAGATTTTAAAATTCAGGAGTATTCCTCAGGTATTTATTGTTTACTGCCTTTTGCCTCTTATTGAATTTTGAATAAAAGCACATACTCTTCTCGGAAAGAACTAGACAATCTGGGCTTGAGGTGGAGTCTTTTGTTTGTTGTTATGGATGATGAAGCTGATGGAATTGCATAGGTTTCTGGGGAATCCAACAGGTCAGTTTTCTTGGTGGTCTGTGCAGGTGGAAGGGATCTTATTTGTCTGCTGAGTAGCACACACCTTTTTAAGTACTTCTCTCTGTCTTTATTGATCATGGATATGATCATTAATGAAGATTATGATGGTGCTATTGAACTGCTCTTTTTTTAAAAAAAGGAATAATTCAAAATCAATGTGTTACTGTAAGAGATCTCACACTAAATTTTCATGTTATTGGAATGTGTTTTTCTAGATAAGACTTTAACAGAATTTCTTATAGGGAAATAAACACACTTGTTTGGCAAACTCTCTAACATTATCAGGATGATAGTGGTAGGCGTTATGGTAACAGGAAGCAAATACTGACCTTCTGCTCCATTTCACTGAGCCCATGAATAAGTATCTTTAATCCTTAGAAATACTTTATGAAATGATTGCTTTTCTTATTGTTCACTTATAGTTGAGTACTCTGCAGTTTAAATAGGTTGAATGACTCACCCATGGACATTTCACTGTCAGACAGCAGAGCCTAGAGTTGAGGGTACCTTTTAGTATACAGCTTACACATTTCACCTGGCCAGTCCGGTGCAGCATAAACTTGATTGGACATTCGGGTCCTAGATAAAGACTATGTGGGTTTGAATTCCATTTTGACCACTTTCTGCCTCTATGACTTTGGACAACACAGTTAATTTTCATGGCATTCCACCCATCTCATAGGTAGAGAATAATAAAAGGGAAAGCATTGCTGTTAACCTTAGAACTGTGTTGATGATTCCATGAAGTAATACATGTAAAATGCCAGGTATTTAGTAAATGTTTCATGTGTACTGAGTTTTACCCATGAAAATAATACTAATGGTGGCATTTCTACAACTTTTGGAAATTTATCTCAATCATCAAAAAAATGAGTGTCCTTTGGAAAAAAAATCACAAACACCCATTTAAAAAGTGAGGGTCATTCAATAATATGGATTATGAATCCCCAACTGAAAGAAAAAGAATGGATCTTCCCTCTGCCCTGCTAAGATAATTCAGGAGAGCTAAATAGGATTCCAAGGTTCAGCGCAGTCACCGTGGCATTTTCTAGCCCCCACATGATTTCAGCTTAAACATTTCTGGAAGAGCTGCCTGCATCAGATGCAGAACACATGAAGCAACAATGGTCCATTCCCTGAATAAATTTTGAAGTGGGCAAACATGGAGATTCTATGAAAGCAAGAAAGCCTCCAATTAGAACTTAACTTTCATCCAAATTAGTCAATTTATCTAACCATGAAACCACAGGGAGTCTATTTCTTCTTCAAACCTGCAATCCTTAACTCTGTGATCCTTAAACATTTACTATCAGGGCTAGGGATATAGCTCAGTGGCATAAGTGCCTGCCTGGCAAGCACATGGTCCTGAGTTCAATTCCTGGTACCAAAAAGAAAAAGAAATACTTTAAACAAAAATTTACAATCAACAAACATTGAAAAAGAGAGAAATATTCCCTTTGGTTTTTCTCTTCTCACTCCCATCAAAGGTTTGACGTCACCAGCCACCTATCCAGTTGATTTTGGCTCACACATATGGAACAAGTTCACAAGCATTTAGCAGTAACCTGACATGACAAATCTTCCACTGATGCCCACTCTACTCACTGCTCTCTTAGGGAATGGAGAAGGATTAGGAGTAGGTGTCCTTACAGCCAGAATTTGTCACAAAGTTTTAAAAAGTGATAGTTCTTAAAAAGCTATACTAGATGCAATACTGAACTTTTTGTAAGGATTCCTGTTAAAGAGATTAATTGTGGGTTTTCCTAGTGCTGTATTAACTATTATGATGATCAATTACAGTGAGTAGATTTTGAAGATAAAAATAAGGATATTTTCCTGCATAAGGCATCCAAAAAAAAGTATAATTACCCACCCTACAAAATACTCACCCAAAGAAATGCTTAGAAGAAAGTCATTAAAATTTAAAAAGGAGCTTTATGAGCCACAAATTGAAACTATATGTATTATAGATCCCTAGTGGAGATACAGGACATGCATCAGCAAATATAAGGCTCTTGATAGATTTTAAATTAAAATAATCTATTTCAACATGTCTAAATACAGTCATTTCAAAATTTAGTTTCCATGGGATCCTCTCTCTCCCTGAACTTGATTAATATCCTGTAGATCTAGAATTTTCTGAAATGTGTTTTGGGAAATGCAATTTTAGTTAAGAAGGACACTAAAGGGAAAAGACAGGCTCAAACACAACAGCTCTGTCATGTGCATTTATTACCATAGGAACCGTGACATGGCACTTAAAATACCACTGAGAAACCAGCACTGTATAGTTGAGAGGAGAGGGTAACATTTTCAGGAGAATAACTGTCTTTGTAGATAATGAGAAGAGCACAAATTAACAAAGATTAAGTGGGAGTGAACAAGCGTATGTATTGTGCAAACTACCAATATTCCACTGTGGCCTGGAGAATACCTGATCAAGGATATTTCATATTTGGGTTAGAAAAATAGTTTGGTAGAGGAGTGGATATAAAATGAAATAGACCTCCAAATCTCACTAAGGGAGTTAGCTGTTGGTAAATTACAAAATGCAAAATTAACTGGAAACATAATGACTACATAAATTAAATAGGTTCAGAAAGTTTTGAAAAGTAAAACATAGAAATGAAGGAAATAATCTTGAACTTAAGTGCTCAGACATAATTTCAATGATTAAACAGTTTTCTTTATTTTTCTCTTTCAAATTTATTCAATATAAAAAGTAGGAAAAGGTACTATAAAATGATATGGGCGTCTCCATAAATTATTTGGAACTCTTCACAGGAAATGTTTCTGATTTCTCCCATAAAATAATCTCTGATTATACATTATATAATATGAGGTCATTTATTTTATACTTTGGGTCATAACCTAGACTGCTTTATCAGTTTCGTTTAGATTGTGATCGCTTTTCCCAATAGAAGCTCACTTATCTCCATTGATGCAGAAATTTCTTTGGATTCGTTTGTATTTTCCATTACTATAAAATACCTCCTTCAGTTTATTTTGCTTATTTCCTGTTCCAACATGAGAATTATCCAATTTGACATGGAGCTCAGTTGCCTTATGTTATGAAATAGTTTTAGAAATGAAGACCTACTTGTTGGGATTTTTTAATATGCTAGAAAGTAAGGAATTTGAAGGACTCTGAAAGAAACAAACGTCAAGGTGGTGCCAAACCTTCTTAAATAAGAAAGCACATCACCTTCCTGGAGGGAGCCCTTGTCTATGCTTCACCTGGAGGGGTCGGATGAGGAAAAGGAGGAGGAGCAGAGCTTTCTGAGGCTGTCTCTGGGCCACCACGCTGATGTAAACCATAGCAGAACAGATCACAGGTCTGAGTTTCCTGTGTGTTCCCTGAAGCTCTTTGAGCAGAGCACAGTGGAAGATGATCGTAGTGCTACAAACTACGTCATTAAGATAACTGCAAGGGACACTGTGAGTCACTTTATGCTTATAAACTGAACAGCTTTGATAAAGCTGATACCTTGCAAAATGAAACTTAATAAAAGTAGCAGAATGATAATGGAAACAAAAATAACTGTCCTGCGTCTGTTAAAAATGATAAATCTGTAATTATAGACCATCCTATCAAAATAAAACAAACCAAAACTCTTGTATGGTAAATACCACTAAACATGTAAAGTGGAAAAATACTGTTTTCAGAGCATAGAGAAAAAATAAACTTCTATTTTTATCCTACAAAGTTACTGTAATTTATCATAACACCAACTAAATTTTAATCTAAAACTATAAGTGAATTTGGCATGAGTTTCCTTTTTTGGGGTGGGGTACCGGAGATCAAACGTACAATCTCACACTTGCCAGGCAGGCGCTTGTGCCCCTGAGCTAAATCCCCACTCCCCATGAGTTTCTTAAAAATAGCATATTGTTGAGCCCATTTTCAAAACTCACCCTGCTAAGCTCTCCCTTTCGGTGAAAGTAATTTGATCATTTAGGACCCATCAGTTCATGAGCAGCTTTGTTTTTAATTTTCAGCCAGTTTTCTGCACATCATTCATTGCACAGTCCATACACTGCTTTCACGATCTTCCTGTATTCTCTACCAGAAAGTCTTTCACACTGAATCAAATGGGATTTGTAGCAATCTTTACCCATCTACTCCAGAGCCAATGGGAAGCAGGGAAGCGGCAGATAACCTGAGGGGAGGGGGTGACCTGTGAACATGCTCAGTGGACTTAGGTTTCGTTTTTTTGAGCCTTAGGTATCATTCCCCCGAAAAAAGGCACGGAATAATAATTCCAAGAGTGAGTTCCAGCAAAACATCAGTGCATTAGAAAATGTTGAGGAGGGGCCGGTCCCTGTGGGGAAGTGAGAAGCCTTTCCAGAGCAAGGCTGGCCTCTGAGGGGAGAGGAGTGTCCTAGACAGAGGAAGTAGGACACCTGGCCAGGAAAACCCAGGCCCAGCGGGAGTCAGGATGACCCTGTAATGGGCACCATAAGATGGACTTAGGGCTAACAAGAGCCAGACCTCATCCATCAGGCTCTGGGCTGATGAACAAGGGTTCTACGTTACCCTAGAGAGATACGCCTGTCCAGCAATGTGATAAATGCAAGGTCACCAGTAACCAGCCCCACCAAGCCTCTATTCTTTCTCTTCTGGAGAGTGTCTTTGTTCCACCTGTGCTGATAAGTTCAGAAAAGTTCTAAATAACAATGCTTGCAAAAAATAAGCTTGCTACGTTCCCTGAGTTCCTAACAGCCCACTGTAAGTCAAACTTTCCTGCTGGTGCTTTATCAAGGCCCAGGATGGTGGGAGAGGTAGTTCTTTTTGCTGAAAAAAAAAAAAAAGAAATACCCTAGACAAAGAGACCCTGTGGAAGCCCATTCAGGACCACTCTCAGGACTGGGAGGTTTCTGCTTCCACTCTGTAATAAACACTTGCAACAAACACCTCTGTCTTGACTCAGCACTGAAATTGTCTCTTGGGTTGAGAGAAGAATGCACCAGCCAAGTGGCAACACTATCTTGTCCCTTTAACCTTTCATTTCAAAGTGTGGAAGAGTGTGGAAGTATGGAAAAAGAGATATGTTAATATATTGTAAGTTTCTGAGCATACATCTAGCCGTACAAATGGGTGAGTCCAAACCACTATCATCAATTCCAAATCCTTTTTATATTCCTCATTACAGAAATACAATGCTTCTGTAACTCATTGATTCACAGAACATTTCATTTTTCTTCCATGACACTTTTTAGACTTAATTTTCCACAGAATAACTATATATGAGTTACTGGCTTACAGTTAATTAACAAGCAAAGTACATATGTGCCTTCTGTGCTCAGCTAATAATCATTAATCCCCTTCTTCTCTACCCATGTCTTCACAAATAACTTCTAATGTGTTAGAAAGGAAACCATGAGAATTTCGGTAAAAATGTCACCTAAAAATCATCTTTGTGGAGCCTAATTTCCAAGAACAGACCACAGTTTCAAAGAATAATCTGTTCATAAATTCTAAGATATCACTTGTCCCATATTGATATATTTGCAGAAAAGGTTTTTCTGTTTGGATGGAAGACTTCCTGAAGAGCTCTTGCAACTACATATTGATTCCTTAATGCATTTATTCCCTTTAAATCTACTCACTTGACATGGTCTATCTCTTTACAGCAAAAATGTAACTGTGACTGTCCATTGGTTGACAACTTTGGAGACTTTTAAAATTTCAAGGACTTCTGGTTATCATCTGACATTAGATAAATTCATAATTTTTCTTCTAAAGTACATAAGCAACTGTTTTAAATTAGAGATTCTTTTATGAAGCTAGTTATTTCCCAGAGATGCTAAATACCATTGATCTATGAAGACACAATCTCTAATGTTTTGACTTAATGACCTTTAAGCTTTAAGATTGTGTGGAAGAGCCAGGTGTGGTAGTGTAGCACTGTAATCCCAGCCCTTGACAGGCTGAGGCAGGAGGATTCTTGAGTGTTCCAGACCAGCCTGGGCTACAAAGTGAACTCAAGGCCAGTCTGAACTGCATAGTGAGACCCTGTCTCAAAAAGACAAAAAAAGAAAAAGATTGTGTGGAAGTAAAACAGACTCAGTAGAAAGCTTACCTCGAGTTTCATATTTTGATTTGCTTTATGCAGTGCTGCCCTGTTCCTGGTGTCCTGTGATATCAGTTGGCAGCAGTGAGCCACAATTCCCACTATATATACAGCGTTTCATATATCAAAGGCAAGTGTTTTATAAACTGAACCAGACCACTTAGTGTATTTGCTGACTCTTTCATTTCATCCTGTTCTCTAAGGTCAATTGGTTTAAATGTCGATGTAAGATATAAGAGGTTTGGGACTCTGCTTTTGTGTGGGGCTCTTCAAACTTGAGAATTATATCTTACATCATGGTACGAGGGATGGGAGACCCACACCTACTCGGACAGAGACCAAGGTAATGGCCAGGGGTAGGTCCAGACCAACGGGAATTCACCTGTTACAGTACTCACTCAGATCCTTCAGGCAGCCAGCAGCCTAGCTGACTAGGAGCTCTTTGGAGTGAGAGCTTGGCGAGAAAGACAACTGTGCCTATCCTGGATGAATGGAGAGTGCTGTGCTGAGTCATTCCTTCTGCACTGAAGGGAGAGGCAGAAAAGTACAATACTAGCGGGCTTTGCTGTTTTTACAACAAGAGTAAGGAGACAGTGGAAGTGACAAAAAGAACTAATTTTCTTTTAAAAAAAATTTTTTTTGTTTGTTTCATGAACAATGTTCTAAATGTGTAGGGCAAACACAAAAAAGGTTATCTCTTCACCTGTCCTGACTTGTCACTTGTGTACTTCACCTGCCAACAGCCATGGCCCAATTTATGTTGCCAACTCTAACTAATTAAAAGAGTTTATCTTTCTCTGCAAAGGAATCTGGAAAAGTTGGAATTTGCAGAGACCGAGCTATGCAAGATTCTTCCCTGGAACTAGGTACTATTTTCATATCCTTTCCTCTCCGCTCTGACACAGAGGTTCCAATCCAAATGAAGCAAGCACTGCATCACGGATCTACGAAACCAGAACCCAGGTTTCTTCATTTTTAGAACAGGAAGTTTGTACAGGTTGTGAGTCATCTTTTGGCCTCATGGCCACTGCTCAGCACCACACACAGCCTTTGAGGACTTGGCCAGGTAAGTGCTCTGGCGTCTGCATCCTTCTCAGAAGTGCTGGCACTGACACAGCTTGGGGACAACCTGAGAACTTCCGGCCTGACTGAGAACTCTCTCACTGTGCAGTGCCTCTTTCCCAGGCTCCTCTTGGTGACCAGTGTCAAAGGCTGGTACTGAAACTGCCTGTGGTCCTCATGTCAGCAAGTCTGTCTGCTCTGCAGGTTTCCCTCCCGCTGCTCTGCTGTCCTTTGTTCTCAGAAGCCTCCCTAATAACCACACTAGAGAATGCGGCAGCTCCACAATAGATAATAATGTGATCTCTGTGCCTCCTGATAGCAATCATGACAGACCTGGATAAGCCATGGACTCACAGTTACACAAGTCCTGGAGGAAACATCAGGTGACGGGCACAGCCTCTCTAAAGCTTCAATAAGAAAATCTCCAGAATTTCCAATGAATTTCACATACCTGGGGCCACAGTAATATGCAGGTCACTGAAGAAGTTCCCAGCTTCTGGCAAACTATAGCCATGTATTTGTGGATAAGAAAAAGTTGCCTTAAGGTAAAACACAAAGTGTGGAGTTAATTTCTAAAATGGGGAAATTGATGGAAATGGATTCAATAAAGACTTAAAAAAAATCTCAAGAGTAAGGCTGGGGATCTGAGAATTGTGAGAACCCTCTAGGCAGTTCTCACTTCCTGTCTCCCCCGTAGCCATGTGAGAGTCTCAGGGAGACCTGTGATGCTTGTGTCACTTTGCAGTCACCAGAGAGCAAACTTGTCAGGAAGTAGTTTGGGTAGTTTGGGTAGTGGGGTCTGTGGCAGGCAATGAGCTAAGGTGTGAGCCTAAGGCTCCAGCAGCAGCTGAAGAATGCATGGGGCATCTCAGAGGAGCACCCAAGAGCTAACGGCTGGACAGGAAAAGGACAACTTTCTGGGGCATCTTCACAAAACACAAGGTACCCTCAGGTATGCAAATGAAGAAAGACATGAATTCTTTATGAACATTAATTGCTAGCACAAAAAAGCACACACACTAAAAATGAAATCTGCTTCTGTACTCACAGAATTCCAGAACTGGTGTACATCCTCAAAGACAAAATTCATCTTGCAAAACAGTTTTTAGTGTATTATTTCCTCCAAAGAAACTTCCAAAACACTATATAGCCTCTTCAAGAATTCTGACTGTTTTACCTTTATGGATGAAAATTGTAGCTTTTTCTTATCCAAATTATTATCCAGGACAAATGCCAAGGATCTTAGGAATGCATGTTACCAGTGTCACTCTCCAGGTGGCTAATTTCTAGTGGTAAACTCAGGTGATCCCTACAAAGCTGCGGGTCAGGTTTTCTTATTTTCTGGGAGTAGAGAGGCTTTTCTGGTCTACAGATTACAAGGCCGTGCTTGGAGGAAGAGTTAGATGGCACCTGCACATGCTTCCGCTAGTAGTTTCTCTTGTTGCCAAAGTAGTGACTTCGAATTTGAATCCGTTGCCTTCTTTATGCAGCATAATTCACACAATGCCACCTAGATACAGAGGTCTGTGTAAAAGATGGCTTGATCCATTTTAAGGCCCTAAATGAATAGCATAGGGAATGTTATCTTTCACTTGAATGACTGAGTTGTTGACCTTAGATTTAGTGAATATAGCACTGTGGGTTAAGGATTTAAAAACATTTTCCGGGAAGTAGCTGTGTATGGCAGTGCACATCAGCAGTTCCAGCACTAGGGAGGGGAGGCAGGAAGATCATCACAAGTTTGAATCCATTTCGGACTGAACACAGTGAGTTCAAGACTACTCTGAACTACATAGTGAGACCATGTCTCAAAAAAAGAGAAACAAAAAACATACCAAGAGCCTTGGCTTACATAATTAAAAGAGATTTTTGCAATGACTTGTACAACCATACTTTTACGTTCAAAGGTTGTTTTGACTCTTGACAATTTTTAATCAGGATTCCTATGAGAATAATAACCACTTGAAATTTGGGGATCATCAGGAAATGCTATTCTTTAGGATCCTGAGGATTTCGAACAAGCACACAAATTATTTGAATACAGAATTTCTCAAACATGGTACAGGGATTGGTCACAGAGTACGTAGAAACCATTACTCTGAGGACAATTGTAAGCAGTGACTTTCACTGACAGTTCTTTAGTAATACAGAGCAGCTCCCTCTGATGTTGCCAAAATACTCGCTAACCCCTGATTTTGTTAATGTTAATAGTATTAAGTTTGTATTTTGCCAAGAAATACCTCTTCTTAAATCTATTGTGACACAAGCCAAAAGAAGTAAGTAACTGAGTATCTGTAAGTATGTGCAAATGAATGGGTGAATGTACAGATTAAAAATAAAAATAAACAAATACATGAATAAACAAGCAAAGCAGAAAGAAGATAGAATTAATAAACATCTGGGTGAAGGATATTCATTTTATGTTAAGAAGGTTACAGAAAATATCTCTGAAATAGTAGCCAGGGGATAGTAAATATTGGCCAAAGTACTGACAGGTACACCAGTAGATTCCTTAAGGAATAAATATTTTTCGCACAAGTAAGAAAAGAAGAATCAGGGGGCAAAGCATAGCTAATGTGATGGAAGAACAAAAGATCAATGTCGGTGTGAGTAGAATGAAATAAAGGAGAGGTACATAGGATGCCAGTCCTAGTTCCATAGGAGCCAAAATGCATGGGGTTCCCTAGGCCACTGGAAGGATTTTGGTATTTATACCTCAATAAATAAACATATATTTTACTTTTAAAAATCCACGATAGCAGATGAAATTAAAGCTTATCCTTTCTTTGGGACTAATTACAATCTGGTGCATACTAATTTTCTAGTAATGTGTGAATGTGGAACTGTCTACTATTTCTAATCTGACCCTTTCCACTGCCAAAGTTATTATTTGTTGACTTTAGATCTTGGCAGCTATGGAATGAAACGAAATTAACTTCAATTTAGTACTGAATAATAAGCATATAAATGCTAACCTCCTTCAGTAACCCATTTACTTCTCTGTTATCTTTCTTTGTGCCCGTTTGTGTGGTAGGAATTAAACAGAAGTCCAGGAGGTTGAGACGTTTTGTCTCCCACGCTGCATGGCTGTTGCTATAGTTGACCACTTGGTAATACGCACAGAATGTATGAATTAGTTTACAGATGGGATACGTTTGAAAAGCATATAATTGTTACCTAATTTTATGGAATTCGTAGTCAAATGGGAGAGAGATTTGTAAATAAAGACTAAAATATTCAGTCAAAAGTGTAATAAAGGAAGGATCATTTCATAGTGGGTAGTGATTAATCAGTGCAGAAATTACTATCAAGATAGTAATTCCCATCTGTCTAACAAAACAGCATAAATAAAAATCAATGAAATACTGATCTCTGCTCCTGGAGAAAGTCGGAGGGAAAGAACTAAGAGTACAATTTTTAGAGTATTTATTACTTGCTTACAAATCAATCCGCTGAAATGGTGAGATGCAGTTAACAAAATTAAGTTGACATTATAAATGAATGTTTATTGGATTTGCTTGTAAATTTCTGAAAAAGTAGTCTAAAATTTTGCCAATTTACCACAAAGCTAATTTTGTGAACACACCCACAAAAACGCAAATCTGTTACCTCTGCATCTTCACTCAGAACAAGAGTGGGCACAAAAACTCAAGAGTAATCCCAAAGCAGATGCTGATTTGTCCCATATTCTTCTCATAGATAATTCATTAAAGGCTTGCACATGTCAATTTGTAAATCAAAGCCATACTTGTATCTTCAGGTTCTCAAATTTAAAAAGAAAAAATGCATCCATGTTTATGTAAACTATGCCATTTCAATGCATAATTAACTGTCAGCTTTCCAGAAAATGAATATTCAAAGACATAGGAAGAATCATTCATACAACAAAAACATCACTGATTGTTTTAGAATGTGTTGAACAAGTTGTAATTTACAAATTTTAATATGAATCTAAAATTATATAATGCTGTTCTTGAAGAATATTGAAGGCGAAATAGTCTTCCCTACAGAATCTTGGCAATGAGAAGCAATGTTCATAGTTTCTTGAGCAAGAGTTGACAAACTACTGACTACTCTAGTAAACAAAAGTCTTCCAAGCTGCAAAGCATTCTCTGTCATAGCTATCAACTGTACCCTTATCATGCACAGTAAATATCCTTTGCTAAAAAAAAAAAGCCTTGGCTGGTAGACCTTTACTTACAAAATTAGAGAGGAGACTATATTTATCTCAAGGATTGTAGTTTGCAAACTCTTGTTCTAGAAAGTTCTCAGATTAAAGAAATTCTGGTGTTGCTTGCTAGAGTATTTACCTCATCATAACCAGATGTGTTCCAAAGTATTGAATTCTACAGTGTCTCATTTGATATCTATCCTGGTGAATAATTCCTATTCATGTGAATCATTAATAACATAAATTATAAACCTCTCTTGAACTTTCCATAGGTGATACAGTTGTGAACATGCGGGAAAGAAATTGTTCGAATGAGAGAAATGAATCCATAAAATGATGTTTGAGCAAGGGAAATGAATTAATCCAGTGCTTTATACCTTTTTTTATTTTAAAATGAAGAAACAATAAAAATGATGCATAATCTCAAAACAAGCCAGAAGACTAACAATAGTTAATATGTTGTGTATTGTTATCTTCAAAATAGTTGCTCATATTACAAGATATAGGTTTTAAACTTGTTGAAAATGTAAGCACAAACTTTTACTCAGTGAACTAATATAAATTAGTAGCGTTACTATCCTAAGTAACCCTAACCCAACCCACTTCCTCCTTCCCTTTGAACCCCTTCTTCCCATTTCACAGCATCTACTATACATTTTGGATCTCATTTACTCTTTTAGCTTCTTACACTAGGGAGACAGTACCATGTCTACAAATGCATATCTGATTTATTCCGCTTCATGAATGTGCTCTCACATTGCTTTATATCTTTTCCAGAGAAAATTTCAAAAAAGCATAAGAAAAATTAACATAGAATTAAAAACATCTGGATTCTCCTTCAGGATTTGTTACTAAAAGCTTATGACCTCAACCCTGCAGCTTTATTTGCAGTTAAAATAAAAAGAAAAATTAAGTGAACTCGTTGGACTTTGTAATGTTTTTCAAACTAGAAATATTGATATTACATAAATGAAATGGACTCTAATGAGATTGGCAATATTAGGAAGCCGCTGCAGGGAATCAGTAGGAACTAAGAGAACAGGAAGTCCACCAAGCAGAGCCACTGTGAGCACAGAGCAGGGAAGCCTTGGTTGCCAAGGTCCTATTAATTCCTTTGACAGCAGGATGATGGGATGTCTGATGTGGTGGTGGCAAATCTATGGCGCCCACACTGCAGCAGATACACAGAGCTCTATCTGTGGGTGCACAAGCCAAGTCACCCTCGCATCACCCCAGCAGCTGAGCATTTAGGTTTAATTGCAGTGTTGGTGCCTTGTGATAAGGAGGTGGGTTTGGGGTTGCAGTCCGGGCACTGTGTCTCTGAAAGGTTCGCCATGAAGGCTGGAGTGCAGGCCGTACATCCCAGGCAGCTGTTCAGCACCCAGATGAGCAAACACAAATGATCGGACAGGACAGTACAAAGACACACAAGCTCCCGAAAAGCCAAAGCTCTCTGCTCTGCATAGTAAATCACTTCCTGCGACGCATTTGGAGCACAGCCTCCTACACAGTGTGTGTTAGCTTCCACATGTTTCCTTTCTTTAAAACGTCCCTTTGCAGCTTACCATGTTGGATTACGAAAGGGCAAAATGCAGTACTTAACTGTGAATCTCAAATAGCCACAATGCAAGGAATTTTTAAGTTGGGGAAATTCAGGTTTCGCAAACCTCAGCAGAGACAAAATATTGATGGAAGACTATTTAAAAGATGCATCAACACTTGACTATACTTGGGTTCTTTAAAGTCTACCTTTTCACTAGGTCAAACACCAGAGAAAGAAAGTTCTCTAAAAAGTTTATGTTTTCATAAATTTTTGTAGGAACAAGGCAGATTATAAATAAATGAATACAAAAGTACAAAAGAAATGGTGAGATGAGTCGATATTTCTCAGGTCTCCTCAAATCATGCTGAGAATTCACAAAGCTGAGCTCCTCTGGTTTATGTAACAATTATTAGATATGAGCCTGTGCATTGCATTAGAAAATATCATAC
This sequence comes from Hydrochoerus hydrochaeris, assembly GCA_004027455.1. Classification (NCBI taxonomy): domain Eukaryota; kingdom Metazoa; phylum Chordata; class Mammalia; order Rodentia; family Hydrochaeridae; genus Hydrochoerus; species Hydrochoerus hydrochaeris. Next base: position 193,203 of record PVLA01001788.1, on the reverse strand, counting down.
TCTGCCACCCTCTTAAATTCTATATTGTTCAACCTGCCCCACACACTTGTCATAGAATTGATTCTCTACAATTTTACCTCACTGTGGTGCTATAAACACAAATGTAGGATCCTTACATTCAGTGAGGTCCTTTACTCCAGTTTGCCTGAGACAAGCCAGGGTTATACCTGTGGTCCCAGCGTTACAACTAGTAACGCTTTAGGGCACCGTTTAACAGGGAAGGAGAAAATGACAGTAAAAATCTTCAAAACTCCCTCTTATTTTCCTTCAAATGACTGAAAAGAAAAAAGATCCTTTGCCACTAGGTAGATCCTCCCTGTCCTAGAACAGATACGGCAAGTGGTAACACAGAGGGAGGAAACCTAGTGATTTCATGATTTTTGGTCGGCATGTGAAACAGATCTTGGATTGTGCAACCACAGGGAAGCATGGCTTCCGGCAGGCAGAGCAGCCGAAGGCCCTGTGCTGTCACCTAGCTCATCCAGAAGAGATGACAACATGGCCTTCACTTTTTGAGGGCCAGTTCCCATCTTAAGAAGCTAAACATTCAGGGCTTAGTGTCTAACCAAAAACAACTCATCGATCCTTTTCGAATGTATTATTTCTCTTGAAGGCACAGACACGAGCACCTGAGTCCAAACAGCTGCATGGTAAGCTATCAGCTCCCTGTATGTTTAACCCACTGGGACACCAAGATGAACCAACAGAAAGAGTACAGCACTTATATAGGAGGACTCGAGCCCCAGAATATGACCGTCCAGCTCCCCTAATTTATATTTCTCAAAGCTTGTTCTCTTCACTTTACATTATCTTCCACTGTCTCTGGAATAAGGCAGCTTATAAATAAATGAATATAACTGTATGACTGAGACAGTGAGAGGGGTCGATATTTTTCAGGTCTCCTCAAATTGTGCTGAGAATTTTTGAAGACAAACTCCTCTTGTTTATTTAACAATCATTAAGTGTTAGCCTGGGCACTGAACTAGAAAGTATCATATACTACCATCCTCTTAAATTTTATGCTTTAAGGTGGTCATATTTACTTCTTTTCCTTTCTCCAGTTGTAAAATGAACCTCTTCCTGTTACTAAGATTTTTATATGAATGCATCATACGTATGTCCAACTTATGAGCCTCAGGAAGCAGGTGGCAATGGAAGCCTTTGTTCTATCCACTGAAAGTTCTCTGGATTAGGTGGTGGAACAGTTACATTGGTCTCTTCCCCATTTTACATGAAGCATACTCATCTGTCAACATAACCTGAAGAAATCTCAGGCTAAAGAGAAAAATGGCAAAGCAGTGTTATGAGGTAAATTGTGCCCTCCAAAAAGAGAAGCTGAAATCCTAAATTCTCTTAACTGTATATGAGGCAATGTTTGTAAAATTGTATATATATATATATACATATATATATGCACACACAGTTGTATATATATATATATATACATATATATATATATGTATATATATGGAAAAATATAACAAAACTTCAAAATAATAGGAGAATAACAATAGTTAATACATTTCACATTGTTATTTTCAAAGTAATTTTTCAAGAGTGTAAGATATGGGCATAAAAAGTTCTCCAAATGGAGATGGGCAGCGGATTGTGGGGAGTACTTCCCTAGCCAGTGCACTGCAGAAAAACTGTAAACAATACCAAAGGCCTGGAGTCCTCCACCACTCACCCATCTGAAAGAAACCAGAAAAATGACAAGACAGAGAAATAACAAAAGGCCTCCAACTGCAGAACCAGGGAAAGTGAGTCCAGGAGAGGTAAATGTGGAGGAGGTTGAGGGCAGCAAACATGCAATATCAGACATAGCCTCATTGGAAATAAAGAAATACTTCTGTGACCTCATCCATGAATTTAAATCTGAAGCTCTAACTCAGGTGAAGCAAGATATAAGAATATTAATAAAAGAAATGCTGAGTACCCCTCAAGAAGACACAAATGGAAGAATGGAAAAACCCAGAGAAAGGAGAGTAACCTTTGATGAAGAATATAAACAAAATCTAGAATACATGAAACAAATCCAAAAAGAATATCAGGAAATTAAAAACTCTATTGAAAGCTGGCAAAACTTCTTAACAGAAACTAAAGACAGACTTTCAAAACTTGAAGATAGATTTGCAATGTATGATCGCGAAAGGAAGGATCTCTTAAAAATAACAAGGAACCAGGAAGTAACAATGCAGAAGCTAGAAGATGACAAGAGGATTTATAACCTAAGAATAAAAAATGTGAACAAAGATACAGGGACAAATACAAATGAAATAAAAAGTCTATTCACAGAAATACTTAGGAAAACTTCCCAAACAGGAAATGGAAGTGATGTTCAGATATATGAGGCATACAGAACTCCAGCAAACTACAACCCAAACAGATCTACACCCAGACATATAATAATCAGGATCCCAGAAATCCATCACAAGAACAGAATATTAAAAGCGGTCAGAGAAAAGAAACAGATCACCTATAAAGGAAAACTCATCAAAATCACAGTGGACTTCTCAATGCAAACTATCAAATCAAGAAGAGCTTGGAGCAAAATATTCCATGTCCTGAAACAAAATAACCTCCAACCCAGATTGATGCACCCTGCAAAACTGTCTCTCAAAATTGATGGAGAGACAAGATATTTCCATGACAAAGAGGAACTGGGGGAGTTTGTGACCACCAATCCAACCCTGCAAAGAATACTGAAGGACATTCTAGAGAGAGAGGAGAAAATCACTAAGGTTCCAGGAACAATGGCAGAAAGGCCTCAAAGAAAGGGGCAGACAGTGAAATGAAGGAGAAAAGTAAACAACAGTAACAGAAAAAAAGCATAGCAGGGATGAGGCAGAGAAGATTGGCTCTATTGCTGTTTTTGTCTTGACTGATTTTATTTGAATCTGGTATGCTTGAGAGTATCAAGGCCGAGAGTAGAGGCAACTACTCTGAAGATGACAAGATTCAATAGGATACCCATTCTGGTTTGATTATTAAATGCCTTTGAAATCCTATAATATCTCCAATGTTTGGTTTTTATTAATAGTGTTATGTACTGCTAAGTTTAATTATACTATGTCTGACAATATGGACAATTTTATTGAAAATAACAAGACACATCATAGTAACTACTGTAGATCACCTTGTATTGTGGATTTATATGTCCTTTTCATGTTTCTCTAGGAATTTGTATTGTTGAGTTGTTTTGATTTGTTTCTCCCTCTAATACAGAAAGGCTAGGTATACATGTAGAGACTTATACATGTGTAGAACTTCAAAACAGTTTACAAGAATGGATTATAGTTATTGTAAAGAAAAAAGAGAGGAAAAGAAAGTATTCTAAAGGATATAACTGCATGTATGTTTAAGTGTGTAGGATTGATGACCATATTACTAAGTTTTTGTTGGATAAACAGAGCTGATTGTAGTCTCACTGTTTAAATGTCTACTTTGTATGCTTTATTTTTGTAAATTGAACAACTACTTCTAAGAGGAAAATATGAATTATCAACTAATGATTTCTTACCATTTATTTATTATTTCTGGGGTTTTTTGTTTTGTTTGAAATTTTGTATTATTTCTACCCTCTTTCTGTTTCATTTGTTTCTTTAAATAAAAAAAATCAAAAAGTTCTCCAAATGATATTTTCCATGAACTGAGAGAAACTAGTAATGTAACTATCTTGTATATTTTTCCTTTTCCCTTCATTCCTTTCCCCCTTTCCCCACTCTAATTCCTTTCTTTTTGAACAGCTTCACCCTGTTTTGCAATATGTATTGCACACTTTGGTCCTTATTTACTCTTTCAATTTCTCACACCAAGGAGAAGATAATGACGTTTACACACGTGAGTCTGATTCATTTAACTTTTGAGTAGGTCTCATATTGCATTCATGAGCTGGTAAATGTCTCCAGTGTGGCCTCCTGTGACATTAGACATACCATGATGATGAAGGCCATGGCTCAGGGAAGTAGATACAGGACTGCAGCAGTTGCAGGCCAGAGCTCCAAGGATGTTAAGCATGTGCCAGAGCTGGAAGAGATGTGGAAGCAATCTTCCCCACAGTGTTCAGAGGCAGCATGGCTCTGTTAATACCTTGATTCCAAATGGATAGTCTCTAAGACTACAAGGGAATAACCATCTTTTTATTTTAAAGAGAAAAAACAATGAAACCAATGTTCCAAAATTTCAAAACAAGATGGCAGGAGAGTAACAATGGTTGAGTAACGTTATCTTCAAAGTAGTTGCTGAAATTCTGACATATTTATTTATTTTCCTTTTCCTTTCCTTCTTTTCTCCTTTCCCCATACTAGTTTCTCTTTCCCTTTGAATGCTTTCTTCCCATTTCACAATATCTATTGTACATTTTGAATCTTAATTACACTTTCTATTTCTTAGACTAGGGAGACACTAGATATTTACACATATGAGTCTGGTTTATTTCACCTATGAATATGGTCTAAATTGGCATCCATTTATGCATAAAAGCCTCAAGTTTACCATTCTTTATAGCTGTATAGTATTCCATTATAGGAAAAATACCACATCCTTTTGATTCATTCTGTGGTTGATGGGCATTTGTGTTGTTTCAACATGGTTGCACATATGTCACTGTGGTACAATGTTTTAGACAAGCCAAGGCTCACTCCCAAAGTATGGCAACAGGGTCTTGTGCTGGGCTGGGCAGAACTCACAACCTCTGGGGCCCATGTGCTGGGACACACTCCCGAGGTGATGCTGGGAACTTGCACTGGAATGGGTGGGGCTTGGAATCTCTGAGACCCACAAGACTGTCTAGAGTACTCCTTGGATGGATAGCTCCTGGGCTTGTATTGGGCTGGGTGGGGCTTGGTACTTCTGGGATTTGTGTGGCTGGCTGGGATGGTGCTGGGATGGTGGGCTGGGTTGAGCTTGAATCCACTGGGACCCATGCGGCTGACTGTTGCACAACCCCAAGGTGTAGTGCCAGACCTTTGGCTGGGCTAGCAGAGCTCACAACCTCTGAGACTCAAACAACTGGTCATAGCACTTCCCTTAAAGAATGGCTCTAGGGCTCTGCATTTTATATCATACTACAAAGCTATAATAATGAAAACAGATTGGTATCAGCACAAATACAGACACATGAACAGAGCAGAATAAAACAAGCTTATTAATATGTTTATGAACTTATATTTGACAAGAATACCAAGAATACCTGATGAGAAAGGATAGCTTCATAAACAGATCTTAGTGGGAAAATTTGACATCCACACATCAAATAATGTGATCTTTCCTTTTTATTATCATATACATTTTTCTAAGAAAACATAAAATTACCAACACATATACTAGAAAAAATTGAAAAAATTATCAGTATCACTAGTTATCATGAAAATGGTGATCAGATCACAGTAAGCTATCACCACCCATCTGTTCTTATGGCAGTTACAAAAAGATAAGTGCTAGCAAAAGAATGGACAGACAGGATGCCTTGAGTACTGTTGGAGTCAGCTGGATGCTCATTCAGAGTAGGTTCTGCACTTTCTCATACCAGGGTTCTTCTCAGGGAGAGGTACTACACCAAGAACCATGGAAATAAAGCTCCTCCTTTAGACCCAGTCTTGATCCTGACATTGAAAATGTAGGACCATCCCAGATTGACTCTTGTTCAATCATTTGGTTTCTTTGTTCTTCAATAACAAAAGTGAGAAACTCTTGGTATGAGGTTGGCACCAGGAGTCAGATAGCCTGAGTCTACCATTCATACCTTTGAAAATGCGTATGAACTTGGTGGGTTAGCTCAACTTCTCATATTTTAAATCAGTTTCTCCAGCTGTAAACTGGAGCAAAAGTAATGTCTGGTATAGAGCCTTATGTTGAGACCTAAATCTGAAGGTAGAAGCTCATGGCACAGTCTTGAGCATTTACGAAACTGAATAATGTTAGTTTTTAAAATAACAATGGTGCTTATCAAATGTTTTCCTATCCTTCCCCTTCCCTCTCCCATAACACGTTCCTTTTTACAGTAATACTGAGAAAACCTGTTGGTATTTGAGAATCCTGTGTTTCTATCAACATCGTAGCCAGGGATGATTGCAGTGGTAACTATGTGCAGAGTAGAGCTCAACATCCGTCTCTGACTCTGCTTTGGTGTATTAAACCCAGTTGATCCAGCAGTAGGAAGTTTCCTCTGTATCTACTGGGGTTGATGGTGGGAGAGGGGACAGAATCATGTTACACTCAGAGGGCAGAATGCTAAGAGTGGAAGGGATATTCTAGATGGAAGCTCTTAGTTAACAGATGAGGGACAATGGAGCCAGAGAAGCAGCAATGTGCCTGACCCAAGTCTGGATTTGCCAAGATCTCAAGGTTTTCTCTCTCTTTGTTCCCTTTCCCTGCATACTCTACCTCTCTCCATTCCTTAGAATTTTTAGTCATGCCAGCCTGAAAGAAGCAGAAGTGAGTTCCACTAACCAGGGGACCCAGTTCCGTGAAAACAGATTATTCTGCATCTTTAGCTGATTAAATGAGATAAATTTCAATATAGCACATCTACTTTCATCTCTGTCACCCCTTGGAGGAAATTTTGAAAAAGAAAGAAACAGAAACTATTAGCAAATTAAACGTTGAGCAAAACAATCTTCTGTCTTAAACAGAACATTTTAGTCTTTTAAATAAGAAAATGAATATGAATGCTTTAAATGAAGATCTAATTTTCTTTTGGCATTTCAATTTGCACTTTTTATTAGCCATAGCTTGTTATTATTCTAGCTATGTTAATTTGGATCTATCCAGTTCATGTAGAGAGATAATGTCAAGGGCTTTCCATAGTGAGAAGAAGAGATTATTTTGTGAGAAAAGTCCCCCTGCCCTCCAGATCATCAGAGGCATTTGCAAAAAATCATCAGTAGGGGTGAAGTATTATGTATTCCTTCAACAAAGTCCTGCTAAGTAAGTACTGTGTCAGGCATCATTGCAGCTATCTGGGATACCAAAATAATGTTCAGACCTTGTCCAGGACCTTGGAGTCTGGTAGGAGGCACTGATCTGTTAATTATCAGAATGCCAAAGTAAATGTATTGCTGTGGTGTCCTCTCTGTGCTGTTCAGGTTTTAGAAGAAGTCCTTGAAGCATACCCAGGCTAAAAGGAACGATCCCCGAGGAACTGATGCTTGATGAACAAATTGATAGGGAAGGAAAGTTTCTTGAATTAAAGAATCTGAAGGGCCTAAATACTTTGATTTTAAATTAATAGATAACAGGAAGAATCTGATCTAGCCTTGTCTTGATTTGTAATGAGCAACTTATTAAAATGATGCAAATTATTATACTCTAGGCATATTCATTAAAAAGGTCTAAGATTCTGTAGGGAATTTTTATTAATCTTAGACCAGCTGTAGCCTTACGGCCAAATATTTTGAGAACATGGGAAGAAAGCATGGTCTTTACAGTTCATCTCCCAGTAATAAGACTTCTATTTCTGAACAAAAACCAGGAAACCTGGAAGCATTTGAGGCGCTAAATGAACCTTTTCAACAGCACTGGTTCCCATCCTATCTTCTGCTCATATCACGAGTTTAGTGCTTAACAAATTAACCAACATCAGTGTGTGAATTCACCTTTTCTCCATGAGGGCTTGTTAAAATAATAATTTAAGTTGCTGAAGACTTAAATAGGACATTTATTATGTTTAATGTAAAGAACACTTGCTAAATTAGGAAGACCATCCACCTCTGCCACCAGGTTGGGGCTGTGGAAAGTTTCATAAGCAGGCATGCTACACACACTGACTCCAACCGCACCACTGACTTCTAATCACAGAAGATTTACAGTTTAATTCTTGGGTTTCAGTTGGACTGGAGCTCTCCCTCATAATTCATATGTAAAATTTAGATGTTGATTGCAGTGACCACAACTTACTTCTTAGTTTGGATCAACTTACCAGTTAAATGCAGTTATTCAAAAATTATTTCTTGAACACCCACTTTATGCCAGGCACTGTTCCAAATTCTAGCAGGTATCAGTGAAGAAGACAGCTTAGGTTGCCTGCACACTGATTGTTTCCAGAGACCTGGGAAACTGTCCATCATAATGTAGCACAGTGCTGACTTGTCAGTCCAGTTGCTTGTCAGCTCTACTGTTCCTTAAAAGTAATAATGAATTCAACTTTTGTTTGCCCTTCAGGAAATAAAAGTTTGGAACTGGTCATTTCTATTGCAACAATGACAAGTGTTAACAAGGGGATGAGAAAGGAAAGAAGCTGAGGGAACAGCAGATGTGGAGTTCATACACAAGGCATTCTTGTTTCCGGTCGTGGTGCACCTGCTGAAAGCCACACTGCAACACGTGCACAGATTATACATTCATACCCAACGCTGACAAAGTGTTTTTAATTTTTTGAGATTTCATTTTCTTCTTACATGTTAATGTAAACTTGTAATAATATTCTGAGTTGATATACTTACCACCATTTCATGTTTAACATTAATGAATATATATTTAAACCTGGTGGGGCAGTGCATACTTGTAATTCCTGCACTCAGGAATTTGAGGAAGATTTTGGGTTAGAAGGCATATACATAGCAAGATCTTGTCTCAAAAGTTGAGTTAATCGGTCAATAGAACTTTAAAGATAATTCTATAGTCTTTAATAATGGCAAATTTCAGGACCAGAAAGAAAGAGCAGTCTCTCATGAAGAGAAGTGATCCTTGAACCTATGGCTGGAGCTGGGCAGGTCAGGGTAGTGAAAACATTCAGTTTTATATATGATATTGTGATTATGAAATCATGACTTTAAATAATAGAACAACTAGAAAAGCAATCTCTCACATACATGTATATAACGCACACACAAGGCAACCCGTTCAGTGAGAAATAGACCATGAAACTCCTCCAATCTTATCTAGAGACCAGGAATTAAGATTAAAACAAAATATTCCCACAGGGAACCCATAATTGATACCCAAGTTTATACAATACACATAGTTCATGAAGTAAGTGATGAAAACTTATTGTTATTAAATCCAGGCTTATTAAGTCTTGACAAAAAAATACTCCAGGTTCCATCAGTTAATACAGAAATTACTATAACTCAGTATGAGCAAAACTCCCACAGGTAAGGCTTCTTGCCAAAGATAACACTGTATCAAAAACGCCAACATGTAAGGAATTGTTCCCACCTAATAGAGAATCTGTTGGTAAAACTAAAGAATTAGAATCACAGAACTTGGTGGAGTGGGGAAATCTAAGAGAGGTTATAAAATGAGTAAGTTAAAATGAGTTAAAGGAGGATCAAGAGGTGAAGAAAATAAGCCACATCAAAAATAGAGAATTTAAAATATAGAATTTCTATAAATGAAGTCTTCATTGACATTTGAAATGTAATAGATTATAAATAGCCAATCAGACATAGCTGAAAAGAGACTTATAAAATGAAGGATAAAATTAAGAAGAGTGTCTGATATTCTCGACAGAGACTTGAAAGAGATTTCAAAGTGAAATTCTCCTGAGAACTTGTTAGTGATAAAAATTTTGAACTCTACCCAGACTTATAAAATTAGTGATTGTGGGGGTGGGTATCAGCAGTCTACCTTTTAACATATACCCCCATATGATCTTGATAACTGATAGATTAGAAAAGAGCTTTGGAATATGAATGAGAGGCTAACATACATGGATATATAAAAGTTCAGTAATGTTCCTCAAGTGTTTCAGGGTTAATGGGTAGAATGAGATTTTTTAAAGTAATACTTTTAACTACAGAGGCTAAGGACATCACCAAATTGTAAAAAAAGAAGAAAACATTCAGGTTGAGAAAATAATTGTGATGAACAAGATAAATGAAAGTCCAATTGCACATATTAGCATGAAAATGCAGAAAAAATGAGGATATTATATTAAAGAGAACTGATGAGACTGCTCCTGGGGTATTGGAAGCATGCTATTGCCATGGTGGCATGTGGCCTCCTGTCTCTCCAAGTTAAAAACAAAACCATTTACCTGATTAAGACACTTAAAGACAACCCATTTAAAGCTTTAGAAAATCATCTTCATCCATATTTTTAAAAAATGTACTGGTTCCACATAAGGAAAGCATTTAAGTTATGCTTCCCTGTCATTTGTTATCCTGCCTTATCCTCATTTCTCCAGATCAGCATGATGGAGTGTCTAGTATTCCTGAAGCCAAAACGATGTAACCTCTTGTATACCCAGCTTCCAGTCTTGGGCCATAGTTTCATTCGAGGAGAGGCCTCAGTCTCTCCCCACCCATTCCTGCTCCAAATTGCAGACATTTTATCCTAGCAAGCTATGAACAAGGATATGGGTGCTCTTTCTCTCCTTGAAGATAACCCAAGGGGAAAACTCTCCTATGCACAACAGGACATGGTATGCAGAACTCAAATACCTTCATCCAGCTTGCTTGTAGGATCTCTTGGTGTATTTATTAAAACACAGATTGCTGATGCCCACCCCCAAATCTCTAACAACAGAGTAAGCACATCTATCCACAGGCCATTTTCCTGTCTAGTGCTCCCCTTCTTTGGTAGGAATGTCACTTTAGAAAAGTGGGCAACTTTCTCTATTTTAGCCCCAATGCAATATGTTACGGTTTGTGTTTAAAAGTCCCTCCAAAGCCTCATGCAGCCATGGGGGACTGGTCTTTTGAAGGAGGCTGAGTCTAGCATTTGTGATTGGTTCATTGTCTAGTGCTGCGATTGGGGGTGTGAGTGCCACACCTCCCCAGGGGTGGGTAACCAGCATACAGCATAAGGGGGCAAAGGTAGGCATGCCTTCCCCTCGTACTCTTTCACTCTGATTACTTCTGGCATCTGCTGCAGCTCCCATGTTGCCCCTCAGCCACACTACCCTGCCTTGGAGCCAGCCGATCATGGACTGAGACCTCCAAAACCTAAATAAACTTATCCTTCCTTCATTTTGGGCATCAAGTATTTTGTCCCAGCAACAAGAGAAAAGTAACCAAGACACTATGGCAAGATATGTACACATAAATTATTACTTGTAGGTAGTTTGTAATCTATATAAACATACATATATTACATATAATTTCATTATTTCTGTTGGGCATATAAAATAAAAAATAAAATATATTGGACAACAATAGCACCAAGTAGGCCCCAATGCCAAAAGGGTATTGAACTATGCAGGCAATGTCAGGTGTAATTTGAATCCACAGGAAGAAAAGAAGACAACCAGACATGGAAAATGAGGAAAATAGTACTGTAAACTCTATACATATACACTTGACTTCCTTTCTTTCTTCAACTTCTTCAATAACAATAAAATTGTATAAAATGACAATTATTCCAACCTAGGGTTAAGTTTGTCATACATATGGAAGTATTACATGGAACAATCATGAGACTAAAAATAAGATGGAACTGAGCTGAAGAAGAAGAATGTTTCCACAACTCAGCACAATTGTTAATGCTAATATATAATACACTGAAAACACACACATGATCAGCCCCGACCAGCCGTGGCCAACCTGAGGCACACACGCTACTGCCAGCTTTTTTTAATATTGAAAGTTCTAAAATGTTTGCCATCACTGCCCTAGACCAATGACTGAGAAAATTACTATTATTTTGGTGCTGGTGTTTGAACCAAGGGCCTTCCTATTGAGTCACATTTCCATCCCTTTTACACACACACACACACACACACACACACATATATATTTTTTTTTCTTTTTAATTTTGAGGCACGGTCTTGCTAATTTGCTGTGATACCTAGTCTGGGTTCTAACTTTCAGTCCTCCTGGGATTAGTCATGTTCCACCATATCCAGCTAAAATAAATTTTGAAAAGTAAAAGAAAAACAATTCATCAAAATGTTATATGAGAAAGTCTTAATTTATTGCTAAAGAGAGGTTATAAAAGGAATAGCAGAAGGAAAGCAAGACAGGGTTTGTGTAAGATGTGCAGAACATACTTAAAAATTGTTCTTGCACAGAGGCTGTGTGTCTGCCACGGCGCTGTAGACCGATCACGTGCCCACTTGGTCAGGTAGTAAAGCAAGATTGCTTTGAATATTTATTTTCAAATCTGAAACACAGTGTCCAGAAAGAGGAATATCCATCCACATGATACTCATATTCCCAAATTACCAAAGAAGGAAAGAACCTCACTACCAACTTCATAGAAAAGATTAGAAAAGTATAAAAATTACATGCCAATAATAGAATAAGTTGGATCAAATCTATAATTTTCTAAAGAGACACAAACTGCCAATACTGAGTTAATAGGAAGTAGCAAATATTGCCAGAGCCATAACAATAAAACTCACTGAGTTAGTAACTACAAAATTTTTCACAAAGAAAATCCAAGATATGCCAACTTCACTGGTAATTTCTCCAAAATATTTTAAGAACTATAAGCCTTACAAACTCTACAAAAACAGTGAGAAAATTGTCTACAAATCTTTGCATGAGGTGAAGTTTAACAACACTAAAATCACACAAAGGTAACATAAGGACATTGTAGGTCAGTGTCTTCTATGAGTATAGACACATTAATATTTAATAAAATCTCAGCTAAACAAATCCAACAACACACATACATGTGTACACAAAAGTATTACATACCATGACTAAGTGAGGTCTGTCACATGCTGTGAGGTTGATTTTATATCCAAAAAGTCACATAATGTAAAACACCACATTAATATAATGAAGTGGAAATATATGATCATCTCAGCTGATGCAGAAAAGGAATTTGAAAAAGATCAAAACTGTTTTACAGTTTAGAAAGCCTTCAACGAGATAAAAATAAAAGGGAATTTCCTCAACTGTATGAAGCATGCCGATAAAACCCATATGTGACATCACATTTGTTGGTAAAGACTTGATACTTTACTCTAAAATTAAGAATAAAATTAAAAATAAAATCTACTACACTATAACAAATAGTAGCAAAGATGTGTTACTTTAAAGTGATATGACTGTCTCTAAAAATGGAAGAAAATTATATTTAAAACACAAAACAGGAAAGCATAGAGAGTCATGCATGAAACACTACAAATCATTATCTATGTAATATTCCCAAACAGTCAACTTCTTCGTATCCATTTTTTTTTTTTTTTTGAGAGACAGCATCTTGCTGAGTTGTCAGTCTGGCCTCAGATTCACAATCTTCTGCCTCCACCACCCTGGTACCTAGGATTATCAGATGCCAGCGAACCTGGCTTCCCATAGGAAAACAATGTGTCAGACCTAAAGTCAGAATCCATAAGACAACACCATAAAACGTTTAAAAGCCTCAAATAAATGGAGCAATGTATCATTCATCTGATAGGAAAAAAGTTGAATATTTTCATAATTCTCTAAATAATGTACATATTAACTAAAATCTCAAATCCTGATGGCATGTTTGGCAAAATTAATCCACTTAAAAAGTGTATTGTTTAAAAGATTACCTGTGAACTTCTAAAAATATTTTAAAGAAGTAGAGATGGAATATTTGTCTTAGCAGATATCAATAATATTTCAATAATATTTTAAAATTTCTACAATATGATGTCCTCTGGGAAATGCAGAGACAAGCACTTCCAAGTATTGAGAATAGAAAACCACCTTGACCTCAATGTGGCCTTTCCTGAAGGTCATTGCTAGGCACTAGTACTTACTGCCAAGAGAGGCACATGTGATGTGAGGTTGTTAACAGTTACAGATGAGGTAAAGAGCAACTTTTGGCCACGGTAGGTTTGCGCCCATTTTAGTAGGACCACACCAGTCTCAGTGCTGGCTTGTATAGGAGGCTGATGTGAACTGCCTAAGATTTCTAACATGATGGGTCTGGTGATGGAGCAAGACACTGAAACGTGTTACCCTTTAATGAGTCACTTGGAAAGATGAGCACCAGGGACCGTAACCTAGAGACTCTGCCACTTTGCTGCAGGCAGAGCTCTGGAAACATCATTTCTGGTAGCATCGTTTTTCAGTGTCTTTCAACTCAAATCTCACAGAGATAGGAGTCCTCTCCAACTTGTATTGGAGAAGTTCTTCATTGTGGTTGTTTTGTTTTGTTTTTGGCCAGGCGGTCTCAAATATACTACATTTATGAACAGAAGCAGAACCCCATTGCTAGATCTCTACTACCTTGTTCCCAGTTGGTAGAGAGCTCATGCCCTCTGTACAACTCCTTCAGTAAGAGTCAGTGAGTGTGCTGAACTTTTACTTAAAGCAATCTGCTCATAAAGGTGAGGAGTCAGAACTGCTGCAAGGGATGCACCAGTTTTGGCTTCTGTGACCAGGAGATGACTAATTTGATTATCACCTGTCATGTATACAGGACACACCAGCACTGTTTCAGCTCAGCCACAATCATGGGACAAGTGACCAGAACATTCTCTTTCCAGATGCTCAAAGACACTATAAGCTCTGAACAAATGACATAGAGTGAGTGGGACCTGGTGTGGATGGCTTTCTGGACTCATGGCTGTTATCATCAAGTCAAAGGATTTAGAATTTGTTCTCTCCCATCACCTGCGGTGAGGATGCACCCTGATATTTCCCTAAGAACATGGGGAAAGTTGACTTGGCCAACTGGGTGCTTTCTTTCAATCCCATAACATTTCTGTAGCACCAGCTTCAATTTTAACTTTCTCCTCCTGACACACTAGTTCTTTTGAGTCATTCTCAGTTTAGCTTTTATGCACATACACACACAAACACACACACACATTTCTCATTTTGGAGAAAATTTGTTTTCAAGTCAATTAAAGCTAATAACCATTTTTTACAATTCAAAAATCTGAGAACCGCAGTGAATTGACTTGCTTTCATGTTTTTCTTATCAAGTGTGTGCAAATGATCCCCAAATTCCCGCCTCACTTTTAGAATCCCAAAGAAATAAAAAGAATAACTGCAGAAGGCAGAAAAGAGCTTCCTCTCAGAGCCTGGCATTTTGCCAAGTCACTTGGTTCGGCCTTGAACTAGACTCTCAGCAGTGTGCCTGGTCTCTGGGATGTGGGACAGTGTGTATTTGTCCAGATCTTTCAGAAGGATCTGACTGGACTCCTGGACTATTCTCCTTGGTACAAAGTTTTTCTTTATAGTATGCTGAAATTAATATCTTTGTTACTTCTCCACCTGGTTTTGAACCTAAGCCTGGAGCATTAGCAAACAAGAAGTTATGGCCTCTTTCCTGGGAGACCCTTGTAGCACTTGTCCCATGTCACAGGGCCGTATATGCTACATCTCAGGTTGAGTCTTTTGAGCAATTACCTGTACTTTTCTCATACCGTGACCCATTAGATCATACTGCTAAATCACGTATGTAGCATTAGGTGACAAGATTGAAGTTGTACTTCAGGGGATTCAGGAAATATGCCACTGAGTTACAAAAATTACCAAAAATTGATGCAAATGTCTCCTTTTTGCCCATTCCTGCCTGTAACAAGTGCACAGCCACAACAGACACAGTCACGACCTCTTTTTTATGGGGCCATTCAATACATGTGATTTTCGGTAAAACCGATTGGATCTCAGATGAAGCTTTGCCCTATCGAGTTGGCAGAGCAGAGACGATTTTAGAATCATTTTCCCACGCCGTGAGTTATTGCTGTGGTTTACCAATTCTTACTCTGTGTCCGCGTCTCACCGTAAGTTCCTATCAGTCTGGGTTTCTGTATGGTGGTGATATGGTCTCAATTCCTAGTTATTTTCCAGGAATGTCTCTTCTTGTCATGTATTCAATTAGTCATTTTAAAAAGCACATTTATCGCGGTAAAGCAAGGCTAGGATTAATGCTGACCTATTTCTTTTTCCTAGATTAGTGCATTTTTCCTCCTGATGTGCCACAGTACACAAATTCTGCATTTAGTTATTAAAGAGAAAAAACACAACAAAAGAAAAACGTTGGGTAACTTCACTGCATTTTGTTAAATCACATTTATTGCAAAGATTCTATCTGCTCTCTATCCCCTCTTCATATCTGCAGTGTTTATCATATAATTTAGCAAGACATTTTCAGCACCATTTGGGTTATCCCTGACATAAGTAATCATTCCAATTTTTAAAAATATGCTTTGTCTTACAAGCTTGGTTGGTGTTAGAATCTGCACTTTTGTTAAGTCATAGTTAAGGACCAAGAAGTCAAATCACTGCTTGAATCATTTTGAGGCTTTAACATAACTGAGAGCAAGAGGCATAATGTTCTCAGGATGGTCTACAGTAGGCTTTTTTTGGAATTCAGCTGTATCTTTCCTCTAGTGAGGGCCAAAACTGAACAGTCTCATAGACAGACAGGCCCGTGTGTGGTCTGATACTAAAATAAACTCTGCTTGAGACTATACTGACAATATCCTATTCCCTTTAACCTTATGTGCAGCAGCTGAGAGATAACAGCTGTTCCACTGAACATCACATCTTGCCCGCAGGAGCACAGGCAATACTCTTTCTGTATGTATAGAATTTCTCCTGGTTTCCTGCCCAAGCACATCTGCCAGAGGGCCATGACTCACAAACGCAGTGACACCTCTGAGCACCAAAGGGAAGCAGGGTTGGCACTGGGACCGCTTTGCTTCTGGAGTCTTTCTCTGAATTATGTATTGAGAAAGATGCTCATGAGCTGGGTCTGGTGAGGAAAGTCCCACGCTAATAACACCACCGGCTTTTGAGTGGTATTTTAGGATTATGTGTTGGGGATTCACAGTTGCCATCTCATTTAGATTTTACCACAATTAAACACGGTATAGTAGTAGAAAATGTTGGTTACCTCTTCACATCTACCTAGGAGTTTGTCATTTCTGATAACTTCAATTTTTATCAGGGAAAATATATAAATGCTGGGAACATGCCACTCTACTAACAGTAGAGAAAAATTCATAACTAAATCTAAGCCTATTAGCATATCAAATTTCCTGGTGATAGTGACTGGTTCAGTCACAGACAGATAACATCTGCTGGTCCAATCAGGGTAAAGCTCAAAACATTTTCAAAACATCATTGGATGGAAACTTTGCCTCTTCGGTGTTGCATGTAAATGGCAGTTTGAGTGTGGAAACTATCGGGGAAGCGAGGGAAGTCAGCCACTGTCACACTGGACGGCCAAATAGATTGATGAAGAAAACTCCCATCTTTGGAACGTGATAGAAACGTAGGGCTCTAGATTCGTGTGAAGCTAAATCTTTCCCCCTGGAAATTTTATTTGTGGAGATCAATTAAATTCTTGTGTTCTTGGATCGAGCTTAAATTGGGATTTTTGTTACTTACAACTCGAAACAACTTGGTATGATGAGGTCATCATTAAAGCACTCTACAAATGATGTCTCAGGCAAGATATTTGGTGCAGGTGGTTTAGTTAGGACAAAATTCAATAAAATGATGGTTATAGATGTCCCTTCCACAAAGCCTCATGTGGTCATAGGATTTTTTTTAGAGGTGGCTGAATCTAGTGTGTGATGCTGAGATTAAGGGTGAGTGATTTAGTGATTGCTAAATCAATCCACTGATTGATCTGGCACCATCCTAATCCCAGCAGTCTAGGTAAAATAAAAGGGGCAGAACAATACTTTTAAACTCTCTTGTTGCCTTTGCTGTATTTCCCGACCATGAACCATTGCCCTCTGCCATGTACCATCGTGGCACTTGGAACCAACTCTGAATACAAACCTCTACAAACCGTGAGCTAAATAAACCTCACCCTCTTTAACTTTGAGTATTGGGCATTTTGTGCCATGAGAAAAGAAACTAAGATGGTGACGAGACAGAGACCTGGTACTTAGAGAAATTCAGTGAAGGGGAAAAGGCAGTTGGAACAGTATTACTGGACTACTGAGGACAACTGCAGGTAAAATCCCAGCGACTCTGTGGACATACCTCCGGTGTGCTGCACATTTGCCCACTAACTCCCAGCCCAGTTGGTGGAAAGGTGCTCTCAGACCTGTTAGCTTGCCAGAACTTTTAGGTTACATCTGAAGTCAGGCTGAAGTTACAGAAAAGCCCTGGGGCAGAGCAGTGAAGAGGAACCCCAGGGCACTGAAGAACGGAGCTGCCTGCCATAGAGGGCTGAAATGAATAGCTGATTAGAGGCACGGGGAAGGGAGAGTGGGAGTGGGACCATCTGTCCCAGGAGGCATTTTAGGAATTGAGCTTCAAAGTAAAAAACAAAAACAAAAACAAAAACCACCCGATGGGCCGTGGCTATGACTGAACCGTCCTGAAAATTGACATTTATTGAACGTCTACTAAAAATAAGAACTTGCTAATTTCCATGTATTATCTCATTTCATATTTAAAATTTTCTTTTGAGATGCTTATTATGGTATCCAGTTTATACAACAAGAACCCTGGGTAGGAGCAGAGTGTAATTTTCTATAAGCCACATGCTGACCATGTCAGGGGTAGATCCCAGACTCAAGTCACCCTGACTTCAATGTCTGGTACAGCACTGACTCCTACCCAGGCAGACAGCAAGTCACCTATTGCAGGGGTAGTGTTATTATTAAGAGCTGTGTCTTTGAAATTCCTTCAGGAATTTAAAGAATTATTTAATTTAAAACTAAAGATATTGTAACTGTTTAACCCTTCCATTTTTATTATTTTGTGAGAAGAAAAAATTGTACTCCCCATTCATTAACAATCCCAGTGAGTTTTAAATCATCTGTTTGTCATACACAAGTATTTCAGCTCTGAGCTTTGAAATATATGTGTGTCTGAGAAGTATTATTATTTCAGTGCTAGTGATCAAACTCAGGGCCTGGTGATTACCAGGCAAACCTTCTGCCACTGGGTAACATCCCGGCGTGAAATAGATGTGTTTTCTAACAAGTACAATTGAAGCCTGTTTGGGGACTTTTCATGACTGCAGGGAAAACAAAGATTATTTGAGGAACAATTAAATATAAATACAGATTAATGGCCCCCAGTCTTTTAAGGTTCATTATTGACTATCTGTTGTAGTTCAGGTACTATGTAGCTATTAAAATATCAGGGGAAATAAATGCAAACTAAAACATGGCCAAGAATTGTTAGCAACAAATTGCATGTCACTAAACACGTTTCTTTCCTTGAGTGGGAGAAAGGTGGTTTAAGTGGAGGTCCAAAAGGAAAAGCAAATAATCCAATTCAAATTTGCATTTCAGTTTTTTCAAATCTCGAAGCCAGTTGGAACATTTTCTAGAAGGTCAATGTATTTACAAAAACCTGGGGATACACACACACACATAGGGGTAATGGAAAAACCACTCAATATGTTTCTAAAGAGCCTGTTTAACCTGACACATTTGGGAATGATATGACACAGCTGTTTTCTAGCTGGGTGACAGACAAGTCCCTTTACTTGAGTCTGCATTTTTTTATATTTTTAAAAGACTGTTTTTAGACTGAAATTTATCAGCTAGAGTTGACATACATACTGTATCTGACCTGGGTACTCCATAAAAGAATAAGAATAGTAATGATGATGCTAAACAGTAGTTAGTTTATCTGAGTTATTTTATAAATCCGCTAACATACAGGTTTTGAAAACTGAAAAATAAAATTTCTACAGCCTAAATTAAAAGGAATATTGGCTTTTTGAAGTTTTTCAATGACACAAATTATTCTACTTAATTAATGACCAATGAAATATCTTCTAATTTAATGAGTGATTTTCCCTGAAATTCAAACATTAATTTAGAAAATGTTGGTACTCACGCTAAATTCACTTACATGTAGGAAACAATTCTCCTTCAGCAGCTTTCTCCTTTGCTTTAATTAAATACATACACATAAGTAAAGACTTTACAAAGTATACATATTTTTTAAGCTATTAAAAATGTCTTGTTATGGTTTGTGTCTCAGTGGTCAAAGTCTCAAGCACTTTTAGACAATGCTTTCTTGGAGGTGGCTGAAGAGAAAGGGTGTAACTGATGGGTGGTGCAATGCTGGGATTATGGGGCTGAAATTCAGGATGGGTGGCTGCTAAATCAGTTCACCAGCTGGACTGATGCCCTAATCTCAGTAGGCAGGATACATCACAAAGGACACCGACTCTTGTCTCCTCTCCTCTCCTGTTGCTTTTGCAAAAAACACTGAATCAATTGTAAAATCAAAAACAATCTAAGAATTTGCTTTGAATAAATAGTAAAGATGTTTTTTTATCTCCTTTACATATCAAGTATTGTAGTCAGGTATGTACAGGACACATAATTTATAGTATTATTTATAATGGTCACCTAAGGAGTCAAATGCAAAGAAAGTTCAGGAAATCTGTCCACAACACTAAAGACCTAGAAAACTCAGCTGGAAATCCCATGCCAATAACCTACATGAGTTCAACTAAAGACCTAGAGCCTGCAACAGTGACTCCTGCAGTCTGTTTCATGGATCTGCTCTGGGAAGGCCCAATGGTCAACAGTGAAAGCTAGAAAGTCTATGCCAGTGGGGTGAAGAATCTGTGCCAATAAGTCGAGTGTTCTGCAGTGAAGCCAAGAAACAACCCTCAAAATAAGGACGAGGGCTCCCCTGGAAAGTACCACAATCATTTCAGTGACAGTGAGGTCCCAAGCTCCTCCAATGATGAGAACAACTGAGTACATATAAGGAAGCCAGGATGACAAGTTTCTCCTGAAAATTAAACTACCCCTCTGGAGCCAGAAAATGATGCTCAAAGTAAGGACCAAAGCTCCCCAAAGTGAACCACAGCCACTCCCAACAAGGCCCTGAGCTCCTCCAATAACAGCTTAGTTCACATCAGCAGAACCCAGCATGACACACTCCTCCAAGAGAACCAATGTCTAGAAACCACACTACCACTTAGGAGAACCCACAACCCACCCTCCCTCTCCAGGTCTCCTGTCTATGGCAGCAGCAGTCCTCAGGTGGGCCACCCGTGCTAGCATCATGCTGATTCAGTTCAGCCGGTGTTTAAACCGACCACCACTTACCAATCTGCTACAGGTGTTTAAAGATTGGCAACTGTTGGATGGTAACTGTTATGATTTATGTCTAGGTGTGCCCCCAAAGCCTCTTGCAGTTTTATTTTTTCTCTCCCTTGTTGCCTTTGTTGTTTTCTACTACATGTTACCCTTCTGCCATGTACCACCCTGCCTTGGAGCCACATGTACTGAAACCTCTACAAACTGCAAGCTAAATAAACCTTTCCCCCTTTAACTTTGGGTATCTTGCATTTTGTCTCAGCAATGAGAGAAAAGTAACTAAGAATTTGATTCAGAGAAGTGGAGTTGTTGCTTTGACATTCACTGACCATGTGGCTCAAGAATCTTTGGAATTCACTTGTGAGAAGGAAAAAGGTTCAGAGCTGCTGGCTGAAAAAGTAGAGCTGGAACACCCGAAGCCGTTCTGTATAGGAGATTTTGGTCAGAGCTCAGAAGACCAGAAAACCAGGAAAGACCAGACTCAGAAGGTTCTCCTGAGAAGAGACTGCATTGGTTGCTGGACTCCAGACTGTGTGTTATGGCTTGGCAGGAAGTTTGTCTGCATTTAGTTCATGTACAGAGACTTTGCCTGAAACTGTGATTAATGGCAGGGGACTAATTATTCTTGTAGAAGAAATTTCAAGTCAGTCAAATGTTAAGATGGTGGCACAGCTACTGTTGGGGACTAGTAGTCAAATCTATTTTGAGTATCAAGAGCAAAGAGCCCAGAAGAGTGATTTAAAACATTGTGAGTTTGTCCAGAAAGGAAGCTCCCATAAATCTATGGACTGCAAAGATAGAGCAGAGGAGATCTTGATTGCTGAGAAGGAATAGGAGAACAGAAAAATGGGCTGAGGGCATCACAATAAGCCACAGGACCCACTCTTCGCAGTCTCAAAATTACAAATATGTAAGGCTTTGCTTTGAGAAGAGAGCCCCAGAGCACCATGTTTGAGAGGGGTGGTGGTCTAGAGAATCATTTCTCAGAATTGGATTTAGAGTGCTCAGCAATCCAGGCACTTAGCCCAATAACCAAGAGAGAGGGAAACCTGGTTACTGCTGCAACTGGTAAGAGACCTTCATATCATCCACGTGGCACTTGTTTTAGGGACATGTAGAATGGAAGAGTTGTGGGAAGAGGAAGGCTTCCACCCAGATATCAGAAGAAGACCTGGGAGGCCAGGCAGTGAGCCCTTAAGAGGGCGGTGTGTGGAGCTGTGAGTGGGAACCCCAGAAGTTTGGAGAAGTGAGGAATGTGGATCATCTGAAGAAAGCAATAGAAAGAGAGCAGCATGGACCCAAGAGAGAAGTCAGGGGAGCTCCAATCACCAGAAGTGCCACAGGGGTGGAGCCATCCAAGCCCTTTGGGGATCACATCTTACCACCAACTGTCTCACATGCTGCACATGAAACTATAAGACTTAACATTTACCCTAGTGGTTTGGAGGCTGGCTTGGGTCACATTCTTTTGTATCCCCCTGTTTGTAACTTTTGGAATGGAAAAGACTGTCTTGTGCCATTGAATGCTGGAAGTGTTTAACTTTTCATTTGTACAGGGGTTCACAACTAAGAGTTTGCCTTAAATCTCAGAGGAAACTTGGGACTTGGACTTTTTAGCAATGAGGAAACTGTTAGGACTTTGTTAGCTCTGAGAGATGGACTAAATGCCTTTTGCATAAAAGAATGTACATGAGCCTTTTGGATGCCAGGGTAGAATGCTATAGTTTGTGTCTAGATGTCCCCCCATGCACTTTCAGGTGAGACTTTTTTGGAAGTAGCATAATCTAGAGTTTATGACTGACTCATAGTTGGATGCTAGGATTAAGGGTGCTGTGACTGAGGATGGTGATTGCTGGATCAGTCCTCTGATTGAACTGACACCGCCCTCATCTCAGTAGACCAGCACAGCCTAAGGTACCGGTGTCTCCTCTCTTGTTCCTTTTGCTGTCTTCTGTCACCATGAACTGTTGTTGCCCCTCTGTCATTTGCCACCCTGCTTCGGAACCAGTCAACAGTGGACTGAAACCTCTATAAACTGTGAGCTAAATAAACCTTTCCCCCTTTAAATTTGAGTGTTCAGGTATTTTGTCTCAGCAACAAGAAAAGTAACTAAGACACATCAGTTATACTCTTAAATCACTGAGCTCAGTTCTGAAGTCTACATTTTGGAAAACTGTCCACACCAAAGCCAACTCATACATGTGTCCACATCATTTCATCTTACCGTGTGTTAATTTAATTAACATTATCAAAATTCAAATAATCATACAGAATAAGGCTGCCCAAGAAATAGATATGACTTACCTAGTTTCCTTCTAATACTGATGAAGATAAGTTTCCTTCTAATTACTGATGAAGATATTTAGCTACAGTCACATGATTTTCTGTCTATAATTCTTCACGTATAAATGTTTTAGTATTTTTCATGTTTTGTCATTTCTTGTCAATATTTGTATTAAAACCTGACTTTTTTAAGTGCTTATGGCTTTTCTACCAGTAAAATCGTGAAGTCTCTGGCAAAAACTATGTCTCCTGCTGTTTCTTTTGCGGGACCTGAGGTCCTGTCCTGTGCATTCCCCATGCACATCAGAAGCTGAGAGTATAATATACCCAGTGTTTGGTTGATTATTTTTCTCATCTCTATACGCATCTGAATCTCCTGGTGCTGATTTATTTCTGCTCTGTAACCCTGTTCTCCAATTTGACCTCCCCATCATGGTACCTGTTTTATTGAATTCCCTCCTCATTTTAAATCAAATCAAGTCCTTCTGTTTATTTTTCACTTACATTACTGCCTGAAAATGTCTATCAGATGTACTTGTACTTAGGTTATTTATGCTGGGGCTGTAATGCATTTCAAAATACCATATGTATCAAAGATGCTTCCTCATGCAAAAACGCTCCTCATTTTATTGCATCTACTCAATTTTGTGAGCCCAAGCGCTTCCCTACTGTCATTTCCACAGTAACACTAGAGAGACACTGGCTGCATGACAATGTTAAGGGACACCTCTTGTCTAGCACATGTTTTTAGTTGCTCAATTCATTTATTTAACACTCTAGCCAGCCCCTGGTCATCACCACCCATTCTATCTTCTCCTGCATTTGGAGTTTCCATGGGCTCCTCCTCTTTTAGTTTAAATTCAGTTCATCCTTAGACATGAACTTCTCCTCGTGGGCATTTTAATGTGCTGGTGCAAGTGCCAAGAAAATGTTTGGAAACATAAGCGGGCTGCTCTATCTACATTAACAGAATCCAGGAAGTGTTGCTGTTTTATTTACACCTAGGCAAAAGGCAGGGAGTGCCACCCTAGCCTGTGACTGACCTGTAACTGTACACTCCCCTGTCAGTGTGACAGCCAGGTAACCTTCTTACTGTGTCCCCAGTGGTTTGGGGGAGCAGCCTCCTTATTTGTAAGGGATACTCAAACACTATGTAGTTTGCCACTTGCATGATACAGAAAATATATAGTTCTCTACCGAAAAACTATTTACTTCATAATCATCCAAATAAGAAAAAAGACTTTATTTAAAAAACTGACTTGAAGAACCAGAATGAAGAGCAGAGGACTATTTTTGGTGTTGCTTTCTCTGATTTGAGAGTTCAATTTCAAAAGAAATGTCTCAAGCAAAGGGCACATCTTTTGCCTGCACCAGTTATAAAGGAGTCCGAGCTGATAGGGAGGACTTGTCCTTCAAATACAGCTGACAGAGCCTTGTCTTTGTACTTCCCTTTGGCCATGAATAGGACATCTCCTGGGGCCAGTCCTGAACTTGAAAAGGGGCCACGTGGCTGCTGCTGATGCCATGCACATTTGCTGGAGAAGTAATTCAAGTTTACCTTTAGCAGAATTATTTTAAAATCCAGAATGTGGTCTCCAGAAATGGAAATATCCATATGATGTTATCAAGGTAGAGAAGTGATTTTTTGTGCCAGACACTGTGGATAGAGCCTCTCTGCAGTCACCTTGCCAGAGTTCTTGCGGCGACCCCAGGTTCAGTGACTGTGGGATTCTAGAGAAGTAACGCTGGACAGGGCAACTCCAAGGCTGATCAGACCTGGGGTGGAATGTCTGCTTCCCCCTCCACACCTGGGGAGAAAACCAAACTTAAAGTGACGGAATCAGAATTAAGGACTTCACACGTTTATGACATGAAGGATGACACCTTGTCAGTGACCCACGTGACGCACTAGGCCATGCGAGCTTTCCAAACTACCTTTGGGAACTTACTGGGCTTCTTAGGAAGGTGGTTACAATGGACCTTACTTGAGGATGATATGAATTTAGGCGTATCTTGTGAGTGCCACCTTGTGGTAGCTAGCGGTAAAGGTAAGTGAAGAATTCTCAACCAAACATTGAAGAGCATGAGTTGTGGAAATTGACCTAAAGATTACAGGGAAACCAAATTATTTTCTATCTCAATATCCTCGTGCAAGAGCAAAAAGTATGTTGTGTAATATATATGTATGATATCGCCATATATAAATATATAGAGACATTCATATGTAGTCTCTTTGGTGTATTTGTAAAACACACAAAAACAAAGCTCAGTAAATATTATTTAAGCTATAAACCTGAAGTTTACCTTCTGCCTTCACAGTTTTGTTCAGTCCTTCCTCAGTCCCATGCAACTATTAATACTGTACAGATTCCAAATCTCAGAAAAAAATGATTGATTTTTACTGGGGACTGTGGTGTGGACAGAATATGGCACCACAGGAGCCCTTGCCGCTGGCAAGCTCTGGTTCAAAGCATGCACGGTGCTAGTTAGCACATGCAGCCGGGCGGCTGGAGGGGAGAGCTTGGCTCAGGAGGTGTCTGGAGTACTCCAGTCTCTTGTAATCTGTGAGTCAGGTGTGATCTTTGACTTTGGAATAATAAGCTTGAAACAGTCAAACCTGAGCAAATCCTTCCAAATAAATACTAGGGTTCACGTTTATATCTGCAGCTGTTTCATATTCTTCCCATTTGTATATCTTACATTTATCTCAATGAATGACTGCTCTGAACACTTCAGAAGAAAGAGGACATAAATACGAGCGAGGGCTTTTAAGTAATTAATGTACATAAGTAAATTTGGCTCTGTTTTATGGATCTTAATTACATGAATAGTAAATAAAACAGCTGAACTTCATTCCTGCATCCAGATGGAAATACCCATAGATATACAAGGCTGCTTTGTCTCATTGTCACCGCAGTGCGTGTATTTGCGTTCTCTCCAGCCACGCACTGGGACTCTGAGTCATCCCACGTCCCTATTTCCACCTGTCTTGCACAAATCCACAGGTAAATGTCACAGGGAGAAGTCACGGATCCTATAATTCACCATTTGTTTTTGTCCATCTCTTCAAAGAATTCGTTCTTCATACTTAGCATTCTCCTATAAATCTTTACCTCACAATTAAACCCTTCCTTATGTAGTGGAATTTTTGTCCTCTAATGGTTTTGTAAGTGTTAGTTTTATTTCTCTACTATACGCTGAGCAACTAGGGAACAGGGGTTACATATGTTACATTTTAAAGTCCTGCACAATAGCTATGACAGGACACCACATACCCAGTGTTCCACAAATATTTTAAAGTAAAAGAAATGTAGAGCCTAGCAGGCTTTGTCCTTGTTCTGTTGGATATCTGAGGAAATAACTTAGCCTAGAAGGAATGGTTTTTGAGTTTGTACAGTTCCTTAGGGAGGGAGTGGGAACCCAGCCTAGTGAGGGAGACAGCTACTGAATAGTCAAATAA
This sequence comes from Hydrochoerus hydrochaeris, assembly GCA_004027455.1. Taxonomy (NCBI): domain Eukaryota; kingdom Metazoa; phylum Chordata; class Mammalia; order Rodentia; family Hydrochaeridae; genus Hydrochoerus; species Hydrochoerus hydrochaeris. The sequence goes on along the minus strand of PVLA01001788.1, from coordinate 166,603 downwards.
ATAGTCAAATATTGGAAATAACTACAGCTGAGAAATTTCAGTGGAGCAATAACTGCCTGAAGGAATCAACAAATATGGAGAAGCAACATTTGCACCAGAGAGAAGGGCATTCCAGCACAGGAAGCATGTGAAAAGCAACAGAATACATAATCATTCAGAATTATTTGAGGAATTGTTTCCTCAGGGAAGCAGAAATGAAGGTGGGCAGGTGAGCCTTGTGATGTGTTATGGCAGGAAATACAAATTAAATGCAGAATGTAAAGAACTTTATTTATTTTGCAAATGACTAGAATTTAAGTTCATGGAGCTGTCTCAGTTTTCTTTTCTATTTTGTTCCCACCCCACCACTCTAGAGTCCCTCATTCTGTCTTGCATGAAGCTGTGGGGTAAGATCAGAAAGATTCTCCCCCTTCCTAGATTATAACAGCATCAGTCACAACTCCTCACAGTTAAGTAGTATCAAGTCACTTGGCACAAAAACCACTCATGGTTTTCCATTTCCTACCAAATTGAGAATAACCTTTGCATGTAGGTGTCCTCAGCAATAGGACCAAGACCTGAATACCTAGCATCTTCTAATCTGTTCTGAATGAGAGAATCAAAGGCAATTCTCCTTGTCTCCCAAAATTATTTTTGTCAGTAGAAATTACTATTGTTTCCTGATCATGAATGCTTTGCATATCATCTGCTCTACCCTCTTAACTGTACCCAAATTCTACTTCCTTCAAGTTCTACCATGAATGATAAGTTCTTCCTGAGTCATCACCAGAAGCCCACAAAGCCATTACATTTCTTCCTCTTTTGCACATCCTGTATTTTTATTTGTTTATATCCTGTATCTTTATTTATATCGATGACAACTTGTCTTAAGTCTTTGGTCCTGTAACTGTACACAGGTTGTTTGTGCTCTTCTCTCCACACAGTCGCTTTATGTGCTGCATCAGTTCCTTCCTTGAGAAAAAAGATGCAGATTATTGTCATCTTCACTGACCCTGACACAGTTGGCACACAATCTTGCTTATGCCAATTTTGAGCATTCTACAAATCCATTTTTGCTTTTCTTTGGTCATGATGTGACAAGTTGACATGGGAATGTTTTAGCACCTGATTCTGTATCCCTCACAGAGCCCACAACATAGAGAAAGAGTTTAGTCTGGATGTATGCAAAAAAATAAGATAAAGAATTAATGTGGGGAACCTGACAGAACTGTTAAGAGTGAGTGTGGCATGAAACGTTCTGAGAGTGAAAACAAAGTGAAGTGTGCTGGAGAAGGCACTGAACCTTACTTTAGAGGTTTATGTAGTGGACTAAAGTGATTTCCTTGCAAAAGCATGTAGAAGAATAAATTTGATGAAAAGGGATAAGGGACATCCTAGATATTCCTTACAAAGATCCATCCATTGAATAAAAGGATTAACTAGCTCCTCCTCAATCACAGAAGGATCCCTGATTTTCCTTCATGCTTAAAGAAGTATTATTATTGTAGAAAATTTGGAAAACAGGTAAGTATCAATACCTACTCTTTTAAAAATTATAGTTATATTATTTGGAATATTACGTGATCTTGTTTTAACTCTGGTCTTTTTTCCCCACAGAGCAATATGGGAAACGTTTCTTTATATCATTAATTTTTTAAAAAATGACTGTACGGTTGTGTTCTATGCTATTCACCACACCTTACCAAAGTAATCAAGTGGGACCACTTTTAGAATCTTCTAGCTTTGCAATGAGAAAAAAGCAGTCATCTGTGTTTTCCAAATTGGAATAAATTCAAAGTACTTTGGGGGAGGAAAATACACCACCAGCACTGGGCCTCACCACAAAAATACTGCAAGGTGTTCTAATGTTAACAGTATATTTTTACTACTTTTCTGCACTTGTGTTTGACAACATAACCAAACACAACATGAGATGGGTCCTCAGGTGAGACACGGTGTGCTTTTTTGGAGTAAGAGCACTTTGCTAATTCAATTACAGTATCTTAAAAAGCAAGCAACAGAATGTGGAACCTTCCCTGAGCATCTCATGGCTGAATGAACCGTTGACTCCTTTGGAGAGATTGAGCACAGATTCCTCGCCACAGAAGGCCCTGCAATGGAGTAAATCCTCTCTTTCCAAGCCCTTCTTTTCTTTGCACTCTTCTTTAGCAGGAAGCAAACTCTAGCAGCACTGAAGAGGCAAAGACCTTTAACCATGGTGCCTTGGTCTACAAGCAGGCTCCTTCATCTCTGTCCAACCTTACTTAGAAAATTCAGCTGTTACCCACTCTGAATAATTAACGTGGAATTTTTAAACCAATAATTCTGCCAACAGTAACAACTCACCTTCAAGCTTATAAGGGGAGGAGAGAAGTACACTCACCTAGCACCTGGTAAGTGTAGATATTTTGGTGGAATAAAGTATAAGTTCTGCCTGCATCTGGGTGCTAAGAAAACACATTTGTAGACGAAAGGAGGTCAGTAAAAGCATGTACATAGACACAATCCAGGCTTATTCTCCTAACAAATTTTATGTTTGAGTTAAAGTCCTAAGAGTTAGTCGCTACATACGTCAGCTACAGATGTGTAAGTATAAATGGAAATGCATAGATACGATGTACACATAAACATAAAACTGAGTGCTTAGCTAGCTACAAGCCAAAAACTGTGCACAGTGGTTTGTATACCTTATGTCATTTAATTTAGTAACCCAAGGAAGCTGATTATATTCCTCGTTCTCTAAGAAAGAAATGAATTCCAGATTGCCATTGACCTTGGGTTCAGCCTTGCCCTCCCAAGTGCTCCATTCAGTTAAATGTCTCCTTGATAGCTGAATCATTACCATTTATTGCTTAATTGAGATCTATTTACTGTTCGCTTGACATAAGCAACCAACTGATATAAGCCATTTCCTTTAAACTCCATGTTGCCCTGTGACTTGAGTCTACTGACCAGCACTGGTTTGAGGGCTGCTCTTTACATAATTGCTTTTCTTTTGTTAGAGAAACTTCGACTCTTTCACACAGTTCTCTGGGGACACCAACAAGAGGCAACCGCTCCCCTTGAGACAGTGCCAGTCATGGGACTGGAACCACTACAACCAGATTCTGTCTCCTGGAAACGTGAATCTTAACCACACACAGGAAGGAGGAGGAGCAGTGGTCTGCTCTGAAGCCCCCATCTCTGTTGCTGTTCTTACTCCTCCCTGCAGTGCTTAATTACGCAGTTCTTTGTCCCTGCGAGACATAGTAAAATCATTTTTCTTTGCATCTTTTAGGTAAAATTATTTTTGGACATCAGTTGTTCACTTTTTTTCTTGTTGCTTTCTTTCAAGTTACTGCCCTCCAATTCCAAGGAGGCTACTGAGGTTAAGATATAAAGCCATGATGAGGGAGATTTGGAAAGAACAATGGCAGAAACTCCTCCAACTAGCAAGTATGCTGTAAGCTCAGGACCACCTCCAACCTGTGTCCTGCTGGGCAGCTTTGCCTTCAGATAGTGCTGCTAATCTGGCCCCGGAGGCCTCCCATAGAAGGTAAGTTTCCACAAGTTGGAGAGGTCAGAAGACACTGTGAAGATGAACTCCATTGTTATCAGAAGCCATAAGGTTCTGCATGAGTTCCCCCTGTTCGATGGGATTTCTTTCATAAAAATCATTAATTAGAGCCAGAAACTTAAGCAGATGAATTGGACCTGAGGGGATTGTATACAGTGCATTGCATTCCCAGACAACTTCACTACTTTAATTACTTAAAAATATAGTTTGCTAGGGTAGGAATGTCATCTCTCAGTCTGAACAATAATAGTGGCTGGGTGAGATGACCCAAATCGCACCCCTTTTAGATAAATCTAATCTTTTTCTCTAGCAGCAGATCCATCCATCTTCATATGTAGACAGTATATGTCCTTGGAAGTTGCTGAGAGGCTGGGTCTTTGGACATGGACAGTGTTAGGAATTGGTATTACTCTAAGCATACTATGTACCATTCTATGCTCCATAGGCTAAGGACAGCACTAGGCATCAGAGGTACAACAGTGAGAAAACAAAGTTCTTACTTTCATGAACGTTTATAAGAAATTTATATTATGGCTACAGTAAGAGGAATAGGAGAAAATAATCAAAACCAAATATTTGGACAGGTACAGTGCGTACACTATTTCTAAATGTTGAAATGTAACAGAAAGTGCCCCCCAACCCGTCAGTACACTTCAGTTTCTTAGTTGCCCAAGTAATAGTTCCCATTCCAGTTCTGGTTGCTTCTATCTCTAAGAAACAGCTGATTGTTGTGAAGTATGGCTGGTCACTGTGATGCACATTCTATAAACCAAGCTCCAAATGACAAGCCAATCTGCCTCTGTACTTCCTGCTTGTTCATCTCAGGTAAGTCCTAGACCACCAGAGATCAGAGCCTCATTGTCTGGGAATAATCCTGACCAGCGCCTGTCGAGATAAATAAATCTGCTTTCCAATCCTGGTGTCATTTTGACTGTCTGTTTGCCATTGCAGAAAGAGAAGTAGGAAGATCTGGAGGCAGATAATAGCCAGATAATTCAAGGAGATAAGAGACAATGTAGGTCCCCCAAAGTGGGAACAGGCTTGGCGCATTCCAGGATAGAAAGTAAGGCAGGCTGAGCGGACAGGCAAACATCATATTATCACAGCTCAGCCTGGTCACTGAGTAGAGTCCACCGGTTTGGGAGGGTTACTTTACATCTTTCCCCTTCTGTTTCTGTACTACTGTGTAGTTAGTAATGCTTCCATTACAAGATTTTGGAACGTTAAATCACAGTTTGTATTTGGACCACTGAGCAAATAGCAAGATCAAAATAAATGATATTACTTTTGATATGGTTATGATTGTCATTAACTTTTAATGCTTTTCTTTTTTCTTTTCTGGTGGTGCTGGGGATCAAACCCAGTGCCTTATGCATGCAAGGCAAGAACTCTACCACTGAGCCACATTCCCAGCCCTGCTTTCTACACTATTCTAAACTCCAAAGTGAATCATTATTCTAAGAATGAGCTCTTTCTTTTGTCTGTGATGTCCCTGCTCACTCTGAACTTCATGCGTAAGACATTCTCCACCCTCAGTGTCACCGTCTTTTCTGAAGTTCCATCATTCTTCATGACTTGGGGACCTTTCCTTCACCTTTGATCATATGCTAAGCAATCAGTTATATTCCGCGGATCCCAGGTTACATCTACATATCATCGATGTCCAACACACTTCAGTAGATCTCAGGATTTGGTGGTGTCAATGCTCCCAAGGTCTTCTGCATGGGCTGTGTCAGAAAAAGCAAAGCTCATTTTAGGTAACTAGTAAAACAGGAAACTGCTTACAGTGATGTGGAAGGAGCTGACATCCCAGAGTAGATGGAGAGGCAACTCCCACATTAGCAAAAGCAGAAAGTTGCTCCCACCTAGACTACAAGGATGAAGTAAGAAAACGAGACTTACAGAGGGCAGGAGACTGGTTACCCGGAGGGGCAGCAGTGGGAGAGGAGGTTAAGGCTCCCGAGCAAGAGCAGCTATGCACCTGGAGCAGGACACGAAGGCCTGTGGTCCAGGCTGGACACACTACGAAAAATAACAGAATGAGAGAAAACTACCCAGGTTTGCTTTTCTCCCTTCATCTAAGACCCTGCTAGTGCTTACCATCACCCAAACCTACTTGGACGCCAGCTGGACAGGGAGTTCTGGAAATACAAGCACAGGTTAGCTGCCCACGGTAGTGAGCAAACAGGGAGAGCAGGAGTGTGCCCGTGCACACACAGCAAAGGGACAGAGGAGGAACGGATTCCAGGGCTGCCACACCAGGCACAGCCTGAACTTCCTGCCCTTGCGCGGGGCGCACAGGTGCTGGGAAGTGTGTGGACCCCACGGACTCACTTCACCCTTAGGCGGGGGTCATAGACTCATGCGTTTTCTGAGAGAGGTACTTTGTGATGACACCAGGCTGCCTGTCACTCAGCTTCCCTTTCTGCCCTCAGCTGGGCCTCAGAACACAGGCCTGAGGCAGAGGAAAGGTCAGCTACATCCAAACCTAAAGAGCTCACTCACTGAATTTTACAGTACGAGAGGCCTCAAGCAAGGCCTGGAAGCCACGAACCTTAGAGTATGACACAGAGGTACAGACGGGATTATCTCCACAGCCACAGAACTTAAAGGGATTTTGGCATAACATTAGCACTCACCCTGTAATAACAGAAGTGAGTGATTTTCAGAGGCATTTTCATGATCAGCCCTTCCCCATTAGACACCCCAGTGCAGGTGTCAGCAGAAGTTTTATTACCGCCAGCTGTGGGAGCACGTGACTGGAATCCCAGCACTTGAAAGGCTGAGGCAGGAAGATCATCTTGAATTTGAGACCAGCTTAGGCTATATAGTTCAATAAACAATTTTTAAAAAAATGTTTGATTAGGTCTCACCTGCAAAGCCTAAGTCATGAGATTAGGACATGAGTATAAGATACCTGTGCTTTACTGAATCAAGAAGAAAAACAAGGGCTGGGGATTTAGCTCAGTGGCATAAGCACCTGCCTTGCAAGTGTGGTTTGAGTTTAATCCCTGGTACAAAATGAAGAAGAAGA
>PVLA01001788.1:0-159934 GCA_004027455.1 Hydrochoerus hydrochaeris | reverse complement strand
TTATATATGATAATAAGAAATAACTATCGTGAACTTAGGCACTGTATCAAAGGCTTCTGTGTTCATTAATTTTCACAACAAATATACGTGGGGGTAAGGCTGGAGATAGTGTTTTGCTTTCCATTTTTCAAATGAAAAAAATGAGATTAAACATCTTACCCAACATAATACATTTATCAAGTGGTATAATCAAAATTCAAGTTTCAAAATCTCACTCTTGTCTGTCTGCTTCCCCTGAATATAACTGAGAGTTTTAAATAATTACTGAGGTGGGAAAAATCTATAAAAAATAAAGTTCAACAGAAATACACATATAAATGTATATGCAGGACACTATTGAGTGGAAGATAGGAATATTTAGGATTTTTATTTTGTGTGTGTGATGGGTGCACACACGCGCATGTGCACACACACAACCCCACACACACACCACATGGATACACTGTGATGTGAACGAAAGAAAGCTGGGATCCATTTGGGACAGGATTAGATGTAAGTGTTTAATCATAATAATGGCTGCATTTTGTGGTGGCCAGGACTCTGGGTGTCTCATTACTCTACACCCGTGACACTCCAGTGACTTCAGTAAATACTTTCTCCTGGAGTGAGTAAGTTAGGAAATTGTGTGTATACACTGGCTGCTGGAACAGTGAGGCTGGGAAGACAGCATTTCAAAGACCGTGTTATGTTCAGTCAGACTCCAGCTCATCCACACAATGACAGGTAGAAGCAGAAAAATATGCCAATTAAAAGATCTTTTTAAAAAATTATTCTGAGCGTTTTTGAAAAGAGGGACTGTCTCATATATTTTTCACTAGCTAAAGTGATAAAATATTTATTCAGAACTTACAATTAATCCTTATAAGCAGACAAGATGTTTAATTATTCAGTCACATCTCTCAGTGGTCTTGTTGGTTCCATCCCCATGGCTAGTGGAAACCGCTTTCTGAAAGGATGGGGACCATTTCTACTCAAGTGCATCAGCTCAAATTCCTATAATTACACATTATGGTAAATATTAACTCACTCCAAATGCTTTCCTCATTCCCAAAGCACCTTCTAAAGTGGAAACACAGGCATTCTTCTCCTTCCATGCTTACTTGAAATCTGTTTTCTTATATGTTCATCTAATGCTTGCTTGTTTTGCCTTCTAATTAGCTCTGACATTCTTTGAGTTAGAACATATGAAACAGCTTTGAAGACTGAGCTATTAACTTGACATGTGGACAGAGTCTTGATGGGTAGCACAGAGAGGAACAGAAGCCCTGACTCTGTCATCACTGGCTTTGATAAACTGCAGCTCCCCACTAAGCTAGGTTTCCTTATTTCAAAAATGTGGAACAATCCCTTCAACTTAAATAAATTGCATTTGCCTGTGCTCTATTAATGTATAAGTGCAAGCATTTATAGTTCAAATTAATTCTACAGAATTCAAAAAGTAGTAGAGGTTTGAACAAGAAGAATTAGGTTAGCAGAAAAAGAATCCAGAGCCAAGGTCTTTCTATTCCTAGTAGCTGAAGGATTTTGGTGACTTGAAGTTTGTTCTGCCTCCAGAGCAAAAAAAAAAAAAAAAACTGCCATCAGCCTGTGTCCTTAAAGGACCCAACACAAATGTTCTGTTTTTCTTTTGTTTATGCATTCTGCATGTTTGAGTTGGCAGGCTCATCTAGGATACGCAAGAAAAGATCATATACCATGATTTCATCTTTAACCTTTGCAGTTCTTATCTACATGTGGCAATTGCCTAGATAAAACTTCTGGAGGGAAGGAGAGGTGTAACTTTCAAATGCAGTCTCCCGAGCTGAAAAGATGTTTTAGATCAGTTGGATGTGGTTCTTCTTCCTCTGTCCCCTTATGTCTTCAGACTTCTCTGGTTATGTCACTTAAAGGAGAAGAAGTTTTAGGAGATAGGTCACTAGGAGAGTGGCCTGGAAGGGTAAATTCCCCTCCCTAATTCTCCTCTCTCTCTGTTTCTTAATTTGATGTCAGTGGCTTTACCACCACTTCACCCTCTTCCATGCTGTTCCTTTTTTTCAGAGGCTAAGTCTGAACTGAAAAGAGAGCCAAAATAAACCTCTCCTCCTTTAAGTTGTGGGCATGTAGTATTCTTTCTCAGTGACAAAGAACATAACTAGGACAAGGTGAGAACCCTTATGCTCAAGCTTTCTTCAGCTATTTCCAAGTTTAGGGGCAACTTGAAAATGAACAACTGTAGTGAATACATATTCTTACAAGCTGAGATATCTTTATTCTTTTTTTCTATTTTGGTTTTATTTTTTTCTATTTGGTTTTAAATTTACCAGTGAGTCTGATATCTTGTCCTCTTCTTATAAAATATGAATTAAATTTTCAGTCTTGCTATAAGTTGCCTCAAATCTATTGTTAGTAAAAGCAAGTTTTTAAGTATAATGCTCATGTGAGCCATTTCCTTAGGTAAGCTATAGCTTCAAATAATACATTCAGGAAAAATGCACTTGAGCAAAGATAAAGTCCCAGGGATAGTTATATGCACTAACCTACTGGATAAAATATGAACATATTTAAACATTCTATGTAATCTGAAAATATTAAAGAAAATGTCCCCCCTTTTTGACATAGGAAAGCATTTGTATCACCCTGGGACTCAAATTGAAATTTAAGAACATCACTAACTTGCTCCAAGGAAGGCAGGGAAGGTGATCTATTTAGTCCTAAACACTGGTCAAGAGCTGAGTTCTATGGGGAATGCTTATGGCCCTTCTCCACTGCCAAACTCTAGGTGTTGAATTCCAATCCCATTTGATGACATTTAAAGGTGAATCTTGAGACAATTACCAGATCATGAGGACAAATCTCTCATGAATGAGGTTAGCACCTTAATAAAAGGGATCCCAGAGAAATTTCTCCCCCTTTCTGGAACAAGAGGACATAGTGAGAATACAACCGACTTCAAACCAGGAGGCAAACTCTAATCACTCCAAATCCCCAGGTTTACTGTGAGCATCTCAGCCTCTAGCAATTGAAAGAAGTAAATATTTGCTGTTATGAGCCATCATATTCTGTTTTAGCTGCCCAAATGAGCTAAGACCACTGGCTTTAACTTGTTTTTATGTCCCTTATCCAGTTGTCCCGATTCCAGTTGTCTCAATTTTGTTACCTTAGAAATAATATTTCATAAAGTATGGACTATATGTCACCATGTCTCTCTTGAAGAAGTAATATAAGGAATAACCTCACTTAAAAGTGAATAATGTGGCTTTTCCATGAATCCTGCTCCACCCTTACACACCTGTGGCCCTTTCTTCCCAAAAGAATGCCCAATAACATTTTTGAGAGGTATTAGTGCCTTAAGAATACAGTTGGAAGATATCAGACAACCATTGTCACAGTACTGTGAATTGCGGGATTTTAGTTTTAGTCCTTACAGTATTCTGAAGAATAGTCCTGCCTGCCTCTCCTAGATTCCAAAGTCTTGCTTCTGTTATAAACAAGTTTGGTCAACTCATTCTGGCATATTAATACGGCTCTCAAAGCCTGCTTTAACATCAATAAAATAAGAGAAACACAAACATTTAAAGCTATATTTAAAATTAAATGAAAGAATGTACATAATTTTCACCATAGAAAAGTAATCCAGTTAGCAACTGTTTTCACTGTGACTTTCATTTATGTTTATATACTGTCGGCCTCTGTCATGACAGCATCTTACAGTCATTGGTGGCCTCTATGAAACTAATTGGACCTGTTTTGCCACCTATAACAAGTGAAGGTCATTGATCTTTGCAAAACATCCCAAATTCTTGTCATTACTAGCACTGACCTTCCAGGTGATACCCTGACCTTGCAAATGATGTAAGGAGGGTAATTACCCATGCTCTTGGCTCATCCAGATCATCACACCAGCCACTTTGATGTGGTGCAATAAAATGTGCTTTTTATGAGGCTCACCCTGAAGATTCAAACTATAAAATGTGTGTAGGGAGAGAGTGGGGGGCGGGGGAGTGCTACCTGAACGTTATAAAATAGGGCCCCGGTAACCTAGCTCAATCCCTCTATTCAGCTGCAGAGACAAGGTTAATACCATAGTTGCCTGCAACAAGAGCATGCACAGAAGGATCTCCTCTCTTCCTTTCTCTTTTTTCCCTTATTTACCTTTCAGACTTTAATATGAGAGCCTCACATAAGTAATTGCAAATGCAGTCTAGATATATTCCTTCATATTGATTAAAAAGAAGTACATATATAATGAGTTAATTTTAAAAATAGTTTTCTCCCATCAATGATTAATAAATTCTATCATCAGTTCAAATCTGTTTCTATGAGTAAAGTGTGGGCCAAGCCAAAGATTTAAGATACCTAACTAAATATGCTTGCATTTTCTGGTATTTTTACAATGGACTTCAGAAACTTTCTCTCCATCCCTCATTAAATAGTTTTATTTTTTGAACCTGTCTTCTCACAATTAAATTGCCAACAGTCACCAGATTAATATATCCTATTTGCTGTTTCTGTATAACCTGGAGATTTAAACTTGCCCCATTGATTCTCTATCATGCAAAGTATTTCTATAAGCTATTGACTCAGATCACATCAAGAGCTATTAGTAAGCAAGATATATTGGCCAAGGTAAACTAACTACTGCAGATGAGTTAGAAAAAATAAACAATTGATGTGTTTATCCGAATTCTATCTCATCTATTGTTCCTAGGTATGTTCCTAAGGGTATAATGGAAGAATAAAATGCTGGTGCCTTAAAACACAGGATGATTTGGAAAACAGTAATGGAAGCTTTTTATAATTTTACAATGCTTTTGAATTGAAAGAACAAAACATACAAATATTTAAGTAGGCTTCAATTAATTTCTTGACTATTAATTCTCTCTGAAGATAAGTCTCTTTTGTATGGGCTAACAAAAAAGAGTCTGAGTCAATTCCCAGAAACTAAAAGTTACTAGATATTTTAAGAGAACAACTATACCAATCTAATCACCTACCTTCTTACAAAGAGACCATCTTTCCTGAGGAAACCCACTTTCTTCCTTTGGGTCAAGTTTTAAGCTCTGAGTCTTTACTGCTTAGAACAATGATTCACAAATGGTCTATTGACATGGGGAACACTGTACTGTTCCGCAGATTAATTCAAACTCTAGTCTAAATCTTTGTTCAAAAATCAGGACCATGAGCTAAGAGTATCAGTATCAAAAGAGAGTTTATGAGAAATTCAGAATCTCAAGTTCCTCCCCAGGCTAATGAATCAGAATTTATACTTTAGAGATGTCCATGTTGATTGGACATTAAAGAGTACAGATATTATCTTGGTTACTTTTCTTTCATTGCCGAGACAAAAATACCCAAAGCCTAAATTTATTTAGTTCACACTCAGCCTGCTGCAAGGGAGGGTGGCTTGGCAGAGGAACAGTAGCTCATAGTGGCTAGAAGACAGCAAAAGCAACCAAAGCCCCCCCCCAAAAAAAGTCATGAGAGAAGATTCTTTCTGTTCCATATATTGTATGTAGGTTAGTCATCCTATGATAGGTATAGCACTGACACCCATAATCCCAGCATTGGACCATGAATCAATCATGAACTCTGGAAGCCTACCCCCATGACACAGAGGCTTTGGAGGGACATCCAGACAGAAACCATAACACCTGCCCCTAGCTTTCCAAAGACTCATGCACATCCTTTATGCAAATAAGTCTATCTCCAAGAGTTGTTAAAGTTCTAACAGTTTCAGCATTGCTGAAGAGTCCAAGTCCCAAGTCTCCTGTGAGATCTAAGGCAAGTTTTTAGCTGTGAGTCCTTATACCAATGAAAAGAAAGTTAAACACTCTGACATTCATTGTCATAAGATAAACATTACCATTCCAAAAGGTCAAACAGGGAGATACAAAGGATGGGGACTGAAACAAGTCCTAAATCTACCAGGGCAAATATTAAGTGCTATAGTTCCATGTGGAACATCTAAAGAAATCTGTAGTAAGTTGTGAGCTCCAAAAGCCTTGCATACCTCCTCTCGTATGGCACTTCTGGTGGTTGCAGTTCCCCTGGCTTCTCTCTTGGACCCACTTTGCTCCCTCATTGCAGGTTTCCTCAGATGATCCTTATTCCTGGCTTCTCCAAACTTCTGAGGTCTCCACTGAATCTCTGGCTTCACACTCACAGCTTTATACATTACCTCTCAGGGGCACACTACCTGGCCTCCCAGGTCTTCTGAAATTGGGGTGAAAGCCTTCTTAACCTTATACTCTTACATTCTGCATGTACCTACAACCAGCACCATATGGATGATGCCAAGGTCCACTGCCAGTTGGAGCAGTGGCCAGGCTTTCTTCTTGGGTGTAAGGGTTGAGTGCCTGGATCATTGAGCACTCCAAACCTGATTCTGAGGGCTAGATTCTCTATGCTGTCACTATTCTGGAACCTGGTGCAGCTACCACAGTTAGAACATGGTACAGTTGCTGCCACCATTCTGGAACATGATGTTCTACAGCTTTCTCCTCAAAGCAAAGTCTTTCCCTTTTACGGTTTTGAGGCTGCAAGAGATGGAGACTTGCTGCTTCTTGTGATGATCTCAGGCCATTTTTTATATTGCTCCTTCTTAGCAACTGAGATCTCCTCAGCTTTATCTTTGCAGTCCACAGCTTTAAGGAGCTTCCTTTCTGGCCAAACTCACAATGTTTTAAGTCATCCTGCTGAGCTTTTTGCCCTTGAATTATAACATAAACATAGCTAAAAGTCCCAACAAAAGCCATGCTACAGCCTCAACATTCAACTGCCTTGAAACTTACTCTCTCAGGTTAGGCTGCTCCCTTAATCTTAATCTCAGGAAGTCTCTGGACATGAGCAAAATACAGACAATCTTTTGCCAAGCCATAGCACACATTATCTGGACTCCATCAACCAATGCAGTGCTTCTTCTTGGCAGAATCCTTCTGAGCCTGCTTTTTACCTGCAGGATTTCTTTCAGTTTCCTGGTCTTCTGAGCTCTGACTAGAACCTCTCATACAGAACAAACTAAGACATTCCAGTGTCACTCTTTCAGGTGACATCTAGGAGCCTTTCCAAACTCTCCCTACAAGCCATTCCCAAAGGCTCTTGAACCACAAATTTAGGTACAGTCACAGCAGTGATCCCATTCTTGGTACCAAATCTTGTTTTGTATAATTTTCTCTCACTGCTGAGAGAAATAATCAACACCCAAAGTTCAGGAAGGAAAGGTTTGCTTACTTCAGTTTGTAAAGGTTTTAGTTCATACTTGGCCTGCTCCAAGGCAGGGTGGCATGGCAGAGAAACAGAAGTTCATGGTTGCTGAAAGACAGCAAAAGCAGCAAGAGGGAAAAAAATAAGGGACATGAGAGGAGATTTTCTGTTTCTTATATATAGGCTACCCACCCTAAGGTGGGTGTAGCACTGACACCCTTAATGCCAGCATTGGACCATGAATCAATCATGAACTCTAGAAGCCAACCCCCATGACACAGAGGCTTTGCAGGGACATCAGGACAGAAACCATAACAGATATTTAGGTTTCATCATTGGGCATTCTTACATGTTTTGTGCTGAGGTTGGGCCATAGTTTTCAAGGTATCTTCATCATCACATGCACCTATGTTAAAATGCAAATTTTATATGAGGTTATATCCCTGTTAATCAGCTCAACTTAGCAATTTCATGCTGTCCATGTATTTCAAAATGTGTACACTGTCATATAAATATATGCAGTAAAAGAAGAATATACAAATTATTATCCCACATCTACTGAATCAGAAATTCTGGGAGTGAGACCCAATAATCTGTGTTCTAACAATACAGGTGATTCTGATGATGCTAAGGACTGAACCTGTTGCTCAAGGCAAGATGTCAAATTTATCCATATACAACATGATCTATTTCCTATAGCATATAGTTCAGAATGGGTTGTAACCCATACCTACAGCATTACAACAATCACGAATACATATAAAACCAAATGTGAGACAATTTTGTGACCCAAAGAATTCTCTACATATGAACCAAGAACCTTGTGCCTCTTGAACCATGCCAACTTTCAGTCATACTGACAATTTAAAACAGTGGTTCATCAGTTCACGAACTTAATTCACTCTACGATTCGGGGAAGATAGCCACTTTGTGTTTATGTGGAGAAGACAGCCACAGTTACATTTGTTATGGATGTGGAGTTGGCAAATGGAAGCAAAATTTTGTCAAATGCTTCTGTTTGTGAGCTGAATTAACTGTTCAAGAACAGAAGCTTTCATAAACTTAGGTACATAAACCACTGTGTCTCACCATACTGGATTTCCTGGCTTCCTTTTTTTCTAAACTAATAAGTTACCTTATAGATTAAGTGGGTTTGAGTAGGTTTATCCTTTCCTTGAAAATTAGAAAATTCTGGTGATGGGGCTTTTGACACTCAGTGGAAAAATTAGAAGACAAAATCTCTGATGAGAGTTTGTCCAACATATGTTCTCAAGCCCCCAGTGCTAGATCTTCACGTACTTCAACGTCAATCCATTCTAATTTAGAAAATGATTAGAAATTCCTTACATACTTTAAGCTGAATCCAGAAACTATTCTATTTTACAATCACCTCAAATGACTGATTTTCTTCACCACATAATAACCCTTTAAACATCTGTAGGTACATTTGATGTCCTCCAGAAAGTTCTTAATGTAAACATCAAGATTTATTTTCAATTATAAAATGATTGTGAACACTTCAGCCATCCTAATTGCTCGACAGTGAGTACTTGGTACTTTACCTCTTTCTCTTCATGCATTGGACATGGATGTTATATTACAAGTGAGGTCCATGCAGAGAACATGCCAAATCATCTCTTTCTTAGATGTTATCTCAGATGTTACCTTGAAGCACACATAACAGAAATGCATTATCGGGCTGGGGATTTAGCTCAGTGGCTTAAGCGCCTGTTTGGCAAGCACAAGGTCATGAGTTCGATCCCCGGTACCAAAAAAAAAAAAAAAATATATATATATATATATATATATATATATATATATATATATAATTGTTTTAATTTTATTTAAAGAGAAAAAAACAGAAAAAGAGGTAGAAACAATACAGAATTTCAGAAAAAAATAAACAGTAAGAAATTACTAGTTGATAAATTACATCTTGTCTTCTTAGACATAGTTGTTCAAGTTACAAAGTTAAAGCATATAGAGTAGACATTCAAACAGTGAGGCTGCAAAGAAGTTCAATGATCCAATAACAACTTAGCAACATGGATATCAATCCTAAACATTTAAACATAAATGCAGTTATATCCTTTAGAGCACTTTCTGTTCCTCCTTTTACTTTTTTTTAAATTTTTTTTTATTTAAAGAGAAATGCATGTCAAGGGTAGAGATAATACAGAATTTCAGAAAAAAGATAAACAATAATAAATCACTAGTTGATAAATTACATATTGTCCTCTTAGAAATAGTTATTCAAGTTACAAAATTAAAGCATACAAAGTAAATATTCAAACAGTGAGAGTGTAAACAGCTACGCATGCATGAATCTTTACATGTATTTCTATTCTTTCTGTATTAGAGGGAAAAACAAAACTTAGCAAGACAAAACAAAACAAATTCCTATAAAAACATGAAACTAAAAAGTTATATAAAACCACAGTACAAGGTGATTTACAATGATTATTGTGTTGTTTCTTATTATCTTCAATAGAATTGTCTGTATCATCAGACATAATTGAATATAGCAGTATAATTGAATATAGCAGTACATAACAATATTAGTAAAAATAAAACATTGTAGACAGTATCAGTCTTCAAAGGCAGGCAATAATCAAACCAGAGTGATAGCCTAGTGAATCTTGTCATCTTAAGTGCAGTTGCCTATATTCTCAGACTTGATACTATCAATCATAACAGCTTTGAATAAAATCTATCAATACAAAACAGTGATCTAACAAACCAGATTCGATTATGATCAGCTATGGTAAAACTGTGTAGGTTTTACATAGGTTTAGATTAACTTAATAGGAAATTAAGGATGATTACCATATTATATCCTGCTATTTTCAGGATTACTATCTGTGCCCTCAAATCAGGTAGAATGACTGGAATGGAATATAATACATATAATACATCTAAACAGACTAGTGTGAATAATGTGGGTTTTAAATCCTGGTGCACTATTAACAATATCGTGTATCAAGGCCATCTATGTTAGAGATTCTACCCATCTTTCTCTGCCTCTTTCTGCTATGCTATTTTTCTGCCTGTTTGTCTAGTTTTCTCCTTCATTCTACTGCCTGTCCCACTCATTGAGGCCTTTCTGCCACTCTTCCTAAAATCCTGGTATTTTTTTTCTGTCTCTCTAGAATGTCCTTCAGTATTCTCTGTAAGGTTGGATTGGTGGTCACAAACTCCCCCAGTTTCTCTTTGTCATGGAAACATCTTGTTTCGCCATTAATTTCTAGTGACAGTTTTGCAGGCTACGTCAATCTGGGCTGGAGGTTATTTTTTTTCAGGCCTTGGAATATTTCGCTCCAAGCTCTTCTTGATCTGATGATCTGTGTCAAGAAGTCAGCCATGATACTGATGGGCTTACCTTTATAGGTAATCTGTTTCTTTTCTCTGACGGCTTTTAATATTCTGTTTTTGTATTTAATTTCTGGTATCTTGATTATTATATGTCTGGGTGTAGATCTGTTTTGGTTGTAGGTGGCTGGAGTTCTGTATGCCTCACACAACTGAATGTCATTTTCTTTTCCCATGCTTGGGAAGTTTTCCTTAATTATTTCCATGAATAGCCTTTGTAATTCGCCTGTATGTATTCCTGCTTGTTCATTCACATTTCTTATTCTTAAATTGTAGATTCTCTTGTCGTCTTCTAGCCTTTGTATTGTTACTGCCTGTTTCCTTGTTATTTTTAAGAGATCTTTCCTTTCATGATCACACATTGCAAACTTGTCTTCAAGTTTTGACAGTTTATCCTTAGTTCCTTTTAAGGCATTTTGCCAGCTTTCAATGGAGTTTTCAATTTTACTTAGTCTCTTTGAATCTGCTTAATGTATTCTATATTTTCTTTATATTCTTTATCAGATGTTTCTCTCCTTTTTTTGTGTTCTTCCCTTCTACTGTCTGTATCTTCCTGAGAGATGCTCCCTGAGAGCATTTCTTTTACTACTCTACTCATCTTGCTTTACCTGATTTCATGGTTCGGTTTTGAGCTCATTTACAAGGTCCTGAAGATATCTCTTAATGTCTATTGAAGCCATGTCTGATGTTGCATGTTTGCTGCCCTGAGTCTCCCTTGTTTTTCCTTCTCCTGGATCAGGGCTCTCAGGGTTCTGGGCTGGGGGCCTCCTCTTGCCTCTCTCTCCTGTCATGCCCTGGCTTCCTCCACACAGGTTACAGTGCAGGTCCCAACCCCCTTTCCTGTTGGCCACGTTTCCTCTGAAGCATGCTGTGAGGGACCTTCTCCCCCCTCTTGCCTGCTCTTGTCACTGAGGTGTAGGCAGCAGCTGCGTATGCCTGCCCCTCCCCACCAGGCCAACCAAACCTCAGGGGCGTTCACCCGGTTAGTACTTGCAAGGTGCAGGGATTTGATTTGGGATGGCTCACTGTGTCCCGGCCAGGGGTGTGGCCCAGTCCAAGCAAATCCCACAAATCTGCTCTGAGGAAGGAGGAACCAACTAAAGTCACTGTCACTCCCAGTTCAGGCTCCTCTTGCCCGATTCCAACATGTTGCCCATTTGGTCGTGCCCTTCCCATAGTGGGGCTCTCATTCCCAGGACTCACCGTGGATTAATGAAAGTCCCTTTGCTGGCTCCGCTCTCAGATGGGCTCACCAACCCGTGACTTCAGCACTGCTATGGTTCCTGTGAGTGGCAGTGGGAACGAGTTTCAGGCTGTTGTAACCTTAGCAGGTTGCTGCTAATGAAAACTCTGTGTCCCATAATTTTTAGCTGTTCCAGTTGTAGTCCCGACATATTTGATGAGCTTTTTTACATTTTAATTCCTTCCTGTGTCAAGAGGATCCATCTCCCTCTGTCTGGGTCTCTTCAGGGTGTTTTAGTCTGGCATATGAGTTGTTTTTCCTGGGAGGCTTTGTATTTTGTTGCTCACTGATTGGCCATCTTGACTTCTCTTATATATATAATTTTAAAGAAGTGCATTCTCCATGTTGCTAACAATTGTTTGTCCAGTGGTGATTCTTAATGGGGTAGGAGACAGGTTACCAAAATCCCCTAGGGAAGTTTTTATTTTTTTCTCCCTCAAATTTCATACTACTCTCTCTTATCTTGTGATTACTGATCTTTAAACATCAAAGACTTCAATCTATTATGTATCATAGATCTGATACTATATCTCTCAAATTGCTTCATTGACTATTCCCTTTGTTGTACTTGCAACTTCTTAGCATGTTAATGCAAACTTCCCTTCTCTATCTACTTTTAGCTATTTCCCTAAAGTTTAGTTTCTGCATTTATGATATGTGGATACCACCATCACTCCTTTAGGGATGGAGTGAAGATTAAGTGAGGTAACTATAAACTGAATGGTTTCCATATCTGGTATATATTCAGTGCTCACTGAAATCCTAGCTTGAAAATGGTGATGTGCAGGCCTTTATGAGCTGACTTCAAAGTATCTTCCCAATCTAGCAAGCTTTTCAAGTTTTGTGTCATGAGCTCCAATCATTCTTCATGATGTATTATTTCAGTGACATGCAAATTTGGCTTTGGATGACTTCATTTACAGTCAAATAAAACACTGAAGTCTTTTCACATTATTATGGCTCATTTCTAAAATGTCTATTGAAGCCATGTCTCATTTCTAAAATGTCTATTGAAGCCATGTCTGATGTTGCATGTTTGCTGCCCTGAGTCTCCAAAGACTCATGTGTTTGAAAGTTGACTGCATCATGAGGGCACCTTACTCAAGAGTGGATTCTTCCATTGATGAGTTTAGTAGTTGAGGGTGCTGGTAGGATGGAGGGCCTGGTTGGAGGTAGGTTACTATGTTACTAGGGTTGTTACCTGGAAGGTTTCACACTTGTCCCAAGCTCTTCCCTCTCTCTTTGTGCTTCTTGAGTGCGACTGGTTGAAAAGATTTTCCCTACCATGTCTTTCCACGATGCCTTTGCTGCCTTGGAGTCAGATGGCCACCAACTACAAATGGAACCTCAAATATAAAACTCTGCTGCTTTAAACTGTGTATGTTGACTAGAAAGCAATGAAAACACACATTTCTATTCCATGACATACCCATACTTTGCATTTCTGCTGTAGTTTTTGTGATTCCAGATTATTCAAGAAATTTAATCCTCATTATGTTACATAATATATTAATTTCCCCCCCCCCCGTCATCATTCCTTTAAGCTGGAAGCAGAAACCTTATGGGATAATGTTTCTGATATGAAGAAGTTTTTTAAAAAGGCAGAATTCAACCCCCAAAATAATTGCAAAATAATATACTAACAAGTCAGAACATGTATGCTATAGAATAAATATAGGAATTAGGTATATATTAAATGGAAATATAGGCAAAGGAATTAGAGTAGGAAATTATTGGATGGTAACATGGAAAAAATATTGAATGGTAAACCAAGATTTATTGAGCACTGAGTATATACCACACACTGAAAGTAATGAATTTACATCCACCTCATTAATCTTCATACTATCGTTCAGGTACAAGTGGTGGCACTTGAAGTACTCATTTATGAATTTAAACTGATGAACAGAACCTCAGAAGAAAAAACTTGTGTGGAAGGATGTGGGTGATTGTGTGGAGGTTGAGAGGAACAAGATTTACATCAAGAAGGAACGTGAATAGCAGCTTTCCTAGTTTGATTTTTCCAAGGTTAACAAATATTTCCATTTGGTTTCTTTGCTCATGTTTATCTAAAATCATCAGGGGTTTTGAAAGTATGCCACAGATTCCTATGTGAGCCTTTAGCCTATGGCCACCATTCCAGAGATACCTGGCCTGGAATGATCATGCCTGGTAGAGATGTGAATTCCAAAGAAAAATACAGCCACTATGGGAAAATATTTTATCAAAATTTTTGGAGGTAAAGAAAGAAGAGAATTAAAGTTATGGCTTACCAAAGACAGTTACATGTTTTGCTCTTTTGATTAATCTTCTCTGTGTTGTATCAATATCCAAAATATGCAGTGTACCATCTGGCAAGTTAAGCACAGGAAAAGCTGGAGGGCTAATGTTTTATAAATCTCCCGATTCCAATATTTTTTATTCTCCAAAGTATTGTAAAATAGATACAGAACCAGCAGACTGTCTTTTCTTTTCCAAGTTTCTGACTCATATTAACTAGTTTTTATTATGAAACTTGGACTGTATCTTCAATTCCCTAAAACACTCAGATTAAAATAATTTAAGGAATTAGTTTAACATAGTATAAAAATGATAGGAAATGTTTTTGTATTCAACATTTTTTTATTTTAAAATATATCAGGCAACAAATCTGTGCAAGGTTCTACTAAATGATGTTGAGAATTTATGATGTATTAAGGATAAGATACCATTATCAATAATACATAACAGTGTTAGGTAAGACATAAGGAATTCAAATCCAATCATTATAATTAAAAAATACATGCACAACATATGTGTCTATACATATGAATGCAAGGCTGTGCTTTTCCCATATTTTTCTTCTGTTTTTAAAAACAAAACAGCATATATATTATTCTGTGTGTTTTCTCCAGATTAGCAACTTTAGAATGGTTCTCTTTATCAATAACATAGACACTATTATTTTTATTAGCTGCACCCTTATTTTTAAAATGGAGTACTTCAACCATTTATTTCAACAGTCCCCTATCAGTGACCTCTTCACTCTGAAGTATTTTCAGTATATCTTTGGGTGTATGTCCTTAGGTATTGCTTTTATTTTATTATGATTGGTAATTAATTATGGAATTGCAGAAGGAGAGGCTTCTGTCCTTTTACTCTCATTGAAACAGTGGTTTTAGAAATTCACACATCAATAGTCTACGGGGAAGCATCTTTCCTTACTCATTTCCAGCACTGAATGAAATAAACCTTTTCCATTCTGTCAGTGGAAGAAAACTGTGAGGTTATTGGTTGAATTTGCAATTACACAATGACAAATGAAGTAGACTTTTTGAAAAATGCTTTCTTAGCATATGCATTTAATTTCTTGTGAGTTTTTCTCTTAAAGATATTTTCCATTTTTTTTCTGATGAATTATTATTGAGAAGAAATCTATAGACTTTTATCCATCACAGAAGTTAACATTTTGTCTATTTTATGTGGTTCCATATTTTTCCCACTTTTTTGTTTCAATTATTTTTTGATAAATTTAGCCATATAAAAATGTAACTATCATATGTAAATCTTTAGGGCTTTCTATTTACTTTCCATTTTAATTCATATTATCTTTTTTTAAACCTTTAAAATGAAACAAGATACTTATTTCCACAAAGTTACACACATACTTTCTTCAAAAGGTTTATCATTTTATACTTAAATTCATTTTGGTGTGTGTGGGTGTGTGTGTGTGTCACATGTGATATAAGTTACATGTCTATATTCTTCTATTTGAAAAACTATTATTCAGGATGCTAGGGTGAAAAAGAACAAACAGGGTAAAATAAGGATTAATTACTAAGAGGAAGATACAGTCAATGGCTCTCAGTGAATGCTGTAAAGCACGAGGCCTTCCCCAGTCTTGGTGATATAGGAGGGAGAAGAAGAGAGAGTGCTTATCAGAGCCATGAAGGATAGAATCATAACTAGTTACTGACTCCTAATCAACTCCCAGTCTAGTGAGTAGGTACTTACAGAAGAAATGAACAGCCTCACGTTACAAGCTCATCTCTTTGGTGTCTCTTTTGGGCTGAACTCAATAAGAGACCCAGTAACCAGGAGGTAGAAGGATCAGTCCATGGCACAGTTTTCACCAAATGGTGAGGAACAGAGAGGATCCAATATGTCAACTACTGATTTCTTATTACTGCTACCTAAATGTGGTTAGTCTGAATGGAAATGTGCTGTGCATGTAAGCAAACACTGAATTCAAAGAATCAACAGGAAAAATGAAACCCCATGAATAAAAAATATTCTATGCTGGCTTGGTGGCTCACATCTGTAATCTCAGAACTCTGAGAGACTGAGACATGAGACCTGGAAGTTTGAACTCAGACTTGGCTATTTAGTAGCATAGAGAGATGTTATCTCAAAGTTTAAAAGGGGGTGAGGCTAAAAATGTACCTCAGTGTGAAAGTCCTGGGTTTAACTGCCAGTAATGAGAGACAGAGACAGAGAGATGGATAGAGAGGGGGAAGGAAGAGGAAGAAGAAGAAACGAAGAAGAAGAAGAAGAAGAAGAAGAAGAAGAAGAAGAAGAAGAAGAAGAAGAAGAAGAAGAAGAAAAAGAAGAAGAAGAAGATGAAGAAGAAGAGGAGGAGGAGGAGGAGGAGGAGCAGGAGGAGGAGGAGGAGGAAGATATTTTCCTAGTAATTGTTTTCTTTGCAAATTACAGATATAATGAATTAAATGAAATATATTTAAATAAATTTCTTTACTTTTTACATGTGGCTATTTGTTTAAAATCACATATGGAAATGCAGCAGTGATATAGACTGATAAGTGAGAAGTAATCAATCCATTCTTTTTAAATAGCAACTCAAATTTTAACTAAAACAAAAAATAAAATTAATTAATGCATTTCTTTTATCCCAAATTCAATGGATATATTTTACATATATTAAATTCCTCTGGAAAATAAAACTTCTTATACTGTCTATTCCATTATGCCTATCTTGCTTATTCACTTGCCTATCTTTATTCTAGAGAAATATTATTAATATTAAAGGAATTTTTTGGAAAGTTCTAATATGAAATTAATACAAATGCTTCTTCACTTCTAGCTGCCGTTTTGTTCTTTTTCTTAATAATTACTATATATTTGGGGTTTTTTTGTGTGAAATTGAACATTAGCATACTGTATTCTTTTATTCACTTCCCAAGATCAGTCAGTAATCAGGTTTAAAAAATATGAAAATAAATATATAAAAATGTGTCAAATTATATGTTTGGAAGGAAATGTTATTTTTATTTTTTAATTTAAAGCACAAAGGGAAATAGTTGGAAACACTATTTATTAAGATCTTATTTTATGCTCTTTAATAGTATTTTTTAGGTTTCACCAGTAAGTATCATTTATTTATTAATTTTATTTCTCAATATTTTCTAGTATTTTGGTAACTATCATAAATGACTTTCTATTTTCATCTTTGACTTGTTTGAATAAACAAGTTACCTGAAATTTATATATTCATTTTATTAAAAAATATCAAATTAATAATCTCTACAAAATTAGGTTAATATGAATATTTTTAAATGCAGGCATGTAATACATATTCTAAATTAATACATTAACATGTTACAGTCTATTTTACATTATATTAATTAGATGAACCTCTACTAAAATGCTGATTAATAGTGATGATAGCATTCATTTCTGTTCTGATCCAGATTTTAAGAAGCATACTCTAACATTTCACAATTTAAAATGACATTTGTGGGCCAGGAATTAACTCAGTGGCTCAAGCGTTTACCTGGTAAACATGAGGTCATGCATTCAATCCCTGGTAAAAAAAAAAAAAAAAAAAAAGATATTTGCTAATAGTTTGAGATAAATAAATAAAATTATGGCTAGATAGCTTCCTATTACTCTTTTTGTTAAATTGACTTATACTTAGAATGAATTTGAGTTCTCCTTTAACTTCTTGGCATATTCCTTATATAATATATTGTGAATGTCATTTTTACTTTAATGTTAAAACATGGTTCCATTTCAATTAGATAACTGACACTGAAATTTTTAGCATACTTAATTTTATGTTTCTCATGGTATTCTGTTCTGACATATGACTTATCGATATTTTACTTTGAATTTTCACACCTGTATTTAGAAGTTAATTTGTCTATATTTGCACTCTCTTTACCATATTTAAGACAACTTTTTGCTAGTCTATACTTTTTTGGCTCATTTTTAATGAACACACGTCAATTGTACACATCCGTGGGGGTCAGCAAGGTATTATTATACGAGCACCCAATGTGCACGGACCAAATCAACCCTTTTCACACACGTGTGCCTGGACCCTTCCCTAACCCCGGTAACCACTGCTCTACTTTCGGGCTGGCTTTCTTTTTTAGTTTCTATGAATGGGAGAGAACATGCAGAACTTGTCTTTCTGTGTCTGGCTTATTTCTCTTAACATAATATCCCCCAGTTTCATCTACTTTGCTGCAAATGACAAAATTTCATTGGTCCCTATGACAGAATAATTGTCTTTCCATACAGATTATCTACCCGTTTATCTTGGATGAGTGCTTAGACTGATTCTACAGTTTAGTTATTGTGAATGGTACCATGATAAACATGAGCATGCAAATACTTTCTCGGAATACCTAGCTAATTTCCTTAGAAGATATGTACTCTAAAGTGGGGTGGTTGGGTCATAGGGCAGCTCTATTGTTACTTTTTTGGAGAAACTTTATGCTGTTCTTCATAATGGCTTTACATATTTACATTCTCACTAACATTATCCGAGTGCCTTTTTCCACACAGTCTCATGAGTATTTATTAATTATGAGTAGGATTTGTCACTTCTACCAAAAGGGTACAGTAAAGGTGATAAGATGTCACTCTGGGTTTACACTGTATCACACTGATTTCATCTTGTTGGAAGACTGGACCTAAAGAATCCTGCTGCTGGCTTGATCAAGTAAGTGACCAAATTTGACAAACTCACTTGGCAAAGAATTTAGGGCAATGTCTAAAAAGAGCAGGAAGTTCCCTACACACCGAAGGTCACTTCTGATTAGCAGGTAACAGGAAGCCAGAGCTGGTATTCCTGCCGTCCCACAGGCAAGAGTGCTAACAAAACCCCTGGGCATTTGCAGGCAAAGTCCCTGGTAACCTCCAGACACCTCGAAAGAGGCAGGTAACTTCCCTGCTTTTGTGGGTCCTAAGTAGAGGCATGGGCTGGAACATGTCTGACCTCCTAACCTACAGAAATCAGGAGATATGTTGTTCCCTAGAGTTTGAATTTCTAATATAAGAGAAACAATTTGATATTTGAGCTTGTGTATCTGACTTATTTCACTTAATATTATGGTCTCATGATGCATCAGTTTTCCTATGGATGATTTATGCTTTCTTTTTTCAGAGTAGAGAAGGACTCTCATTGGGTATAAATGCCTTTCCTTTATCTATTTATCTGTTGGTGCACATATAGGTTGCTTCAAACATTCAAAGTAAAAATTGAAAAGAAAAACTGTATCTACTAAAGAAAGCAACTTTTGAGGAAAAATAAAATAATAAACATATTGCTTTAAACTTCTAAATTTTGATAATTTAAGCACTGACAGAAAACTAATACATCCCTGTTCTGAATTCTATCACCATATGTTCACCTGTTCAGAACTTTATATAAATAGAATCATGAAGTGTATGGTCCTTTGCATTTGGCTTCCCTAACTCCACTTTATGTCACTTCTCCAGCTCAATGGTGCCTAGATATGTACAAATTTTAAATTTCATCTATTTTTTCTATTGGTTTTTGAAAGTGTCTCTTAGCCTATACATCTTTCTACCCAGCAAATGCAGTCAGTCCTCATTATTTCTAGAGTTAGGGTCCCAAGCAAGAGGCTGTTAAAAAAAAGTACAAATTAAAAAAATATATATATCAATTGTCCATCTTCTGATTCTCTTCTATTATATTTTATTACTAAATTATAGCAAATAACACATTATAACTTTTATTTACGAGTTTTTATTTAAGTCTGAAATTATGCAGATAAGTTTATCTTTAACTCAATTTGCAATTTTAATATCCTCCCCAGTTATTTTGGGTGAATATTACTTAGAAAATCCTGGGTATAAGAAGCTGTATTTTGCCACGAGCTAATGTGGAGTGTTCTCATAGAGCTGTAAATGAGTTCAGTGTTCATTATGCAAATGACTGCAACCAGACTGAATTCAATGGTTCAGTGTGGTGGTATGATTTCAGGGATCTAATTTGGGGGTTTCAGGCCTCCAGGCTGAGAAAGCAATGGAAATTACTATGCTATGATGCTCTTGATAAATAATAAAACATTTCAAGTAGAAAGTGCATGGAGAGAGATGCAACCTCCAAGAGTCTGAAGGAAGAGGGCAAGGAGACACAGGAGTTGCTCATGGTGATGCTGTCTCATGCTCTCCCATGTCCGAAGGTCACCTGAACGACTGATCCCATTACATGTAGTACTGTGACCAAATTTCAGGCTGCTCTTTAGGATCAATCATTTATTGTTAACAGCCTTTTCCTGATAAACTCGAAAATATATACTCTCAAGTATTTAGCACTTCAAAAGATGGGCAGAGGTACACACACAAATAAATGTCCTAATGTGTTGACCGCTGAACTAAGTCTAAAAACTATCCTGACTAATGTCTGCAGAGAAAGCTGTGCATCCCAACAGATAACTTCAACACTAGGCACACTGATTTCCTCCTTAGTTAAAATAGCGTGGTAGGAAAAGAGTGAGGTAGATCAGAGGAGGTGACAGAGACAACCTTGGAAACTTAGATGCTGCACTTGAAAGGGTATTAAAGAAAATCTCAGTAACACATTCTCCCCACACTCACTGTGAACCTTGCCTTCCTGTGTTTGGAGTTTGAATTACCCCACCCTGTTGAGTATGGATAGACTTGTGATTTTCTTCTACCACAAGAATATAGAAAAATGTTAATATATCACTCATGCTATAATGATTCCAAGTAAGGAAAATTGTTTATCTGAAGGAACCTAGTGATTTGTTACTCATATTTTTAATTCAATTTCAAATTTTCTTGTTTGTTTTACTGTGACACACTCATCCTAACAATATGTATTTCAGATTCAAAAAGTAAGTATACAAATCCACATTCTTGTCTCAAACATGAGAATGCCCAAATGAATCTGTAAGACAGTTGTCAGCTATGTTAGAAAATATAACAGGCATTCTTATGCTGAGTAAATCACCTAATCAAAGAATAATCATTGCTGATCTCTGGATAATGTGTAGAGAATTCTGTACATTCTCTCTTCTCACTGAAAATTGTTGAAGCACATAGAGAGACATCAGTCCATAGGCCGAAGAAAAATACAAGGATAAGCTTTAACAATTTTACACGAAATATGTCTAGCAACAAAAATCAACAAGAAAGTAAGTTTCACAGTGAGGAATGACTATTGGTCAGTTTTAGAAGAAGAAATAAACTTGTAAGTTTTACCTACTCTTCTTCTTATAAGATGTATATGAATGGCAAGAATAAAAAAAAGAGACAATATCTTATGGTTCAGAAAATGTTTTATATATGTAACATTATTTGATTATCCACCAATTAACCTGTGAGGGAGAAATACTACTATTCCTGCTCAATATAACGGCTCATCTATTTTTCTCAGGGAGAAATTTGTCTCAAACTTTCTAATATCATCAAAAACGAAAGGTAGGATAGTCTTTTTAATTGGCTCAGAATATCTAAATAAGACCATCTCTCTAGTGAGAACTGTAATTATTTTGATGAAATTGTCTAAACACCCAGCCATTCTGCCTCTGAACAATTAGAAATAAAAGAAGCAGTTATTTTTCAAAAGCCTCATGGTACTGCTAGGGAACTGTTTTTGAATGAGAAGGAAAAGTCATAATAATTTTTTCCTACAAGCTTTCTTTAAAAGTATTGTTATCAAACTACTTACTTTAGAAGTATTGTTATCAAACTACTTACAGTTTCAAACTAGTCAAAGATAAGCTTAACAAAATGGGGAAGCACTCAAGGCTAATGTTCTGTCCCAGTCCCAGTCCTCAACTAATTTCCTACACAGCTCACACTTCCTAGCCTAAGCCTCTCAATTGTCAAAGTCCCCCAAAATCTACCCAAGGCGGGGAAAAAGACCAATCTTTTTGCTGTTGGGAATTGAGCAGCAAAGTCAACTTATAGCTGGTGCCAGTGGCGGTCACAGAGGGAGGAGTTTATCCAGCAAACAAGTCCAGGTCTCCACCCTCAGATCCCAGTCCTGGTATAATCCCACCTAAGAGCCATTTCTGCTCTGCTGTGTTTTACAACATCCCCGGAAACACCTGCATGATGCACGGCAAAACTGTGAGCCACAGTCCTGACATGGCAGTGCCATTTTAATGAGATATTTCTCCCCAAATCTCAAAGACTGCTTTCAAGAGCTTTATACAAGAATCTTGGCCTGTTGATTTGAAGATAAAATCAGAGAAAAATACAAGTTTCTATAAACCATGGTAGATTTGGGTGAACCATTAGTAAGAACATTTCATTTACCTGGGATCAGGGACAGGAAATAGGTGCTGAGGAGAACGGCCACTCTTCAAGAACGAAAGAGACAACAGACGATCCTGAATAACACAGTGGCAGAGGTCATTTCAAATGGCCTTGTCAAGTTTTAACCTGGGAGAACATACTTCACGTCACAGGTGCATTTTCAACCTGTAAGCATGGGAGCTGGTCAATCACAGGCCTAAGCAGAGGGCTGTTTACCAGCATCCTAGAAACCCTTGCGTTGCCTTACGGGATTGTTAACTGGGTTCCCAGATGTGCCTTCATATCTGCTGTGGATTTAGGTATTTGTTCCACATTTCATTTGAACAGAATATAAAAAACTCTTTTATGTTATAGAAACAGATTCTAAATTCTAAGAAGATAACTGCTTTGTTTAAGGTTATCCCCAAAACCTTGAGAATCACTCTTATTTAAAAACCAAAGTAGATCCTGGAGCAGAACAGTACATGGAGAAGACCAAACTCCCTGCACCCCAAGTTCAATTTTTTGTTTTCCTACTCTTTGCTCATGGACTTCCTAACACAGAAATGCAGCAATATTTGATATCAGTAGTGCTTCCTTCCTGAATTCTCTTTATTGAGTTCCAGTACCTCATTAGCCTGTCAAGCTGGCTTCCCACCTTTATTGATTAAAGTGTTTTTTTTCCTCTTTTCCCCTAAAGAAATAATAACTTGGTCCTTATTTGCATTTCTTATGAAAAATGATTTTGCTTAAACGCCAGCTCGCTCTATGTGAAGTGTATGTATTTTTGAACTTGAGAGTTAATTATCAACCAATTACCATCTTAGGCAATACTTGAGAACTTTGTTTTTCTTGTTTTCTACACACCTGATATATCAAGAAGAACAGGGTATGTAGGGGAATCAAGCTGCCACATATTTATCTAGATTATGAAAATCAGTACTCAACTGGAAGCAAGGGATGAATACAAAACAAGTATATATAAAACAAGTTCAGAAAATAATCCTGAGTCTTTGGGCCTCTCTAAAAATCAGATCATAGGACACAAAGGGACTCTAAAGTTCTGTCATCCTCTGAGTCATCCCTGGTTAACTAGTTCTGTATTTATGCTTAAAAATGCTAACACTGGGAAACTCAGCCTTGACCAAAGCAATTCATTCCATTTTTCAATGTTTCTGATTCTGTTTTTTGTTTTGTTTCTTGTATTACATACCTGAACTGAGAACTTTTTCTCAAATTATATCACCTGGTTTGGTTGTCCTCACTTGGAGCTGAGTAAGAGGAAGGAATAGCTCTTCTGCAGCCTTCAGGTATTCGGAGAGCCCTACCCAGGCACTGCGGCCTTCTTCCTATTCTATTGCTTCCCTCTGAATAGGTGTCAAAAATTACAAGTCTGAGAAGGTCAATAGTGATGAAGGGAAGTAAAATATAAGTGAGATAGGAAGATGGAGAGCAAATGTGACCACCTTTCAAGGACAAAACTCAAAGGTGCTTCTCTAGGAAGCCACTGCGATGTCCTTCAGCCAGTGGGAAACAGAGAACTCTGCAGGATTCAGGGGGTGTCCGTTCAGACACTCTTCACTGTGGGAAAAGTGGAATTGGTTCCTTTCCTAGAGTTATACCATAGAAAGAGCATTGTCTTGGGGGATTTGCTGAGCTGGACACATTGTCATATAAATTCAGTGTCATCTGGGGAAATTAATTACTTTTTTTACTTCTGGGCTCAACCACAAGGAATTGGTAGTGCAATAGAATATGAAGTTTTTTTTATCTCTAATCTTCAGTAATTCTGTGATTCAGGTTAAGCTTTAAAAAATTGTGTCCACTACCCAAATTTTTCATGCAAAACAGAACTGACATATTTGAATGAAAGTATTGTTGAGCCTAACATGATAATCATTATCGTTTATTAATTAGCTAACATGTGCTTTGATAGTATTTTCATAGTGATAACAACAAACTTGAGCTTAATTATCATCATTTTACACATAACAAGCAGGAACTCAGAGCAGTAACTTCTCTATTGTCCCTAACTAGAGACTTCATAGCCATCAGTCTAAAGGTAAAATAAGAAGACTCTTTGGATTAAACCATTAAAATAGAGTGTAATAGTAGCTTCTCAACACATGGAAATGAGTGCACATCCTATCGCATCTTTATTATTTACCGCAGCCTCCGGGCGTAGGATTGAGGAAGGAGGGGAGGACAGCCGGAAGGAAGGGACAGTCAGGGACGAGGACATGCCACAGAGCTATTTGCCTCCAAGGACAACTGATCATTGCTTCTTGTACAGAATGCTCCAAGAAGTCCTAAAAAGTATATCTTTTCATATACTCTTCACTATATTGAATCTCTATGCAGCAATATGAGACATGAGGTTTCTTATTTTTCCTTTCTTTTTTTTTTTGATGCTAGAAATTGAACTCACAGCCTTGCACATGTTAGGCAAGTGCTGTACTAGTTTACCCCTCAAGTCCAAACTTCCATTCTTAAGAGCACACATGCCTTCTTTTTCTTCTGTGAAAGTACAGATCCCATACACCATTGAATCTGCTTTAAGTTTCAGAGGACACAAAAGACTCGGGCCGATAGGACTGATGTAATAGCTACCACTCACATTGCTGCTGCTTGTCCCAAGACTGTATTTGATAGTCATTATTTCTATCATGTTTCGTAGATTCTTACGGCACTTGGCCAGCACTCTAACTGATGCAGATGGTTCCCTAGTGCGGAGACCCTTGAACTTTTTTCCTTGATACACTGACATCCTTAATAGTTTAACTCCTGTAAGTCAAGGTTTTAGAGCTGTTTGTTCTTACTTATTGAGGATACAGAAACCCAAGGTGCTATAGTGAACTGTGGGGATTAAAAAACAAATGTTCCCAATAGCTGCTGAGCAGAACCAACCCCAGCTCACCACGGTAAGCAGAGCTTCCACCTCCCATCAGAAGGATCCATCAGAAGAAGTCACTCTTCTTCTATTCTTGTTCCACTGGTTTAAGAGCAGCTACAAAGAACTGAGACCTGAAGATCCACTTGAGTCATTAATAACTCTAAGAGAAGCATTCTTTCTCCAGAATCTGTGACTACTAATATGACAATGGGTAAACGGGTGACTAATAAAAGAAATTGAGAGTAAGGTGAGAAAAGCCAGTTCTGTCTCTGCTCCCTGGTGCCCCAGGTGAACTAACTATGGTGAACAGTGTCCGTCTAGTACATAGACTGCATTATCGCTATCAGTGTCATAACTCCTCAGAGAATTATGCCAAACCTTCCTAGCTGAACCTATTCACGGTTGATGGATTTTATTGTAAGAGCAATGTATCTGCTCTCAAGCAATCCTTGTTATACATCTCCTTTGTCATGAAAAGATCAGTTTTTCTGAAATAATGGTGTATTGGCTACCATGACGATTAACAAATAGTTTGTACATCCTTCAGTAGTTACGGAAAAATCAGTAAACACAGGGAAGGAAAAAATAGGCATGAATTCTTGTAAGAAAGGATTCTTTCCCTTCCTGAGTGGAGGAGACACAGCAGAGGTGACTTGCAGTCAAGTGGGCAGTTGGTCTTCTGGACCAAGGATGCCAGGGGAAGGGAACAACCTTACAGTCGGCCAGCTTTTCAGTGTAGTCTGTGCTATAAATTCAGAAAACACATCTACTTAATGACTGTCCTACAGCCTTTCTGGCTCTTTAAGGTGCTTTGAGTTAGCAGTTGGTTTTCTCAAACTTATCATGTTATCTTTTCAAGATTTCCAATGAAGAATCCCCAAAAGATACATATTCCTTATAATTATCATTTATCCAAACCATACATAACCATAGCTGGTACTTCACCTTCCACCTGAATTTCATTCGTATTGGTCACTATTGGAAGCCTCAGAGAGTGTAACTACTCTACTTTTCCCTCTCAATGGGGTCTTTACTGTCATTGGAGTAATCTAATTCCAAATTCACTTCTCCTTTCTGCAGCATGCTCCCATATCACCTGTCTTAATCTTTCCTGCTCCACAAAGTCAGATCTACCGCAAAGATGTACATGGCTTTATCAAGGAAGGCCATGTTGGAGAGCAAGACTGAAAGCAAGCAAGCTAGGAAGCAGATCTCACAGTGCCATCACAGAGTACAGTCTATGACATCCACTGGTCACCTGTCCTCACAGAAGAACCAAGGTGGGAGGCAAGAAGTTCATGGCACAGTCATGAAGCTGTCCTGCCGGGCTGAGCCAGAGTGAGTTTGGTCAGAGTCCATCCCTGGAGCCTTTATGAAAATAAGACTCAGGTAAGACCAAGAAGCTTTTGAGCAGAGGTGTAACCCAGGTAGAGTGGCCATGCTTAGCATGTGTGAGGTCCTCAGATAGATCCCCAGAACCTCATAAGAAACTTTGAAATGCTACACAAACAGTGTTTGATGCAGTGAAAGAATTATGTCAGAACAAGTAAGCAAATTTATGATTTATTATGATCTCCCTGTTATCCTGAAGTCATTTATCTTTGTTATCCCACTTATTTTATATTTTTTCTCTTCAATCAAAGGATTGAATTTATCCCAAACTTCCTGGTGAATCCCAAAGGCTGTAAAGTTAGTTGAAAGATATAAACCCCTCAAATAGTGGGCAGAGATTCATCTCTAATCTGATCTGAATATGTAGGCATCACCCTCATTTATTTCCTGGTTGGAAGTGCAAACACAACACAGAAGCATAACAAACGTCTTATTTTACTTGTGCAAACTGAGAGCAATGAAAAAGGCAAACTAATAGAAATTAGGAAATATAAATCCAATTTACACAATTCTTCCAGGGCTAGTAAGACAAGGTATAGCATCACTTGTACAACATAAATACTTATGCTTTATTGTCAGTGTTACCATGTATAATTTTTCACAGCGATAGCAATCCTTTATATACTATTTATATGAATACTCTGTTCATAGTTCAACTTGAAATAACTGTAGAAACAAAGCAAAGAGCATAACCCGAAAGCTGAATCACATAAGAAGGTTGTAAAGCATTAGTAAACAATGACATTATAAAACAAAGCATTTCCGAGCCCATATAACTACATCCTACAGTGGCTCAGAGAGGCTTCTTTCAGCCTTTACAGTGCCTTCTCCCTCTGACAGTTTGGCCACACTCCAGGAATATATCCCCACACATCACCGAATGGAAAGGCCCTAAACACTTTTTCCATAGTCTCAATGCAAATAAAGTAATTTCAAAATGCAGATGCCTTTATATGAACAAAGTATAAAATCGGCACAGCCAGGTTTACGTAACATCGTTTTCTTTCTTGACCAAGGTTGTATGATTCATTATCAAGTTCTTGGGTTTTTTTTTGTATATTCATTCACATTTCTCCTAAGTCTTTATTCCACCTTAACTATTTTCCTGCATGTAGGTTAATATTAAAAAATCAGTCTATAGTTAGAAAAGTACAGTAGAAGTTTAAAATGAAACAAAAACAAGGATGGAAATAGAAGAATTCTACTTTCCTTCAAAGATCGAAGCCATAATTCCAAATTGTGCCTGAAGTCCAGGTACTCTGAATAACAACTATGTCCATAAATTACTTTTATGGCTTAATATAAGTTTAATGGGACTCTAATACTTACAAGGAGGAAAAAAGCCCTAAGAGTACATTCACGACTCCTAGGTAAAGGTTGTCTCCCACAAAACTATTTGAAGGACACAACATATTTGAAAGTTTTATGCATATTTAGGTTGAGCTTGTTTCCATTTTTAACACAGTATAAGATGGATGCAAGCACATCTTCTCTATTCACTCCTTATGTCACTTGTGTCTTTATGAAATTCCCTCCTACTGAGTGGGACACAGAATCTGGAACTTGGATGTGTCCAGTGGAGTGTGTTCAAAGTTCCAAAGACTAGATGTGCCTAGCACCTGTCCAGCCAGATTTCACCCTCTCTTGCTGGTCTGAGAAAGTAAGCAGCCATGTTTGAGTGCTCCCAGAGAGAGAAGAGCATGTGACAGAAACTGTAACTGACCTGCTGGACTCGAAAACTGCCTCTCGCCATCAGCCAGCAAGAAGACGTGTGTATTTCAGCCTCAAGGAGATGCCTTCTGCCAACAACCTGAGCAGGCAGGAAAGGAGTTTCTTCCCCAGTCAGCCTGCAGATGAGCATGCAGTGACATGCATCTTGATTACAGTCTTATAGACCCTAACCAGACAGCCAGGCTCAATAGTAGCAGGTTTCCTAAACTGTAGGACTCTGAGTAAAATGCACTATTTGAAACTGCTGTGTGTTTGAAATGTTCTTATGCAGCAACAGAAAGCACAGGGGAATGGACTAACCATTTCAAGCCGCAGTATCAGAAGATACCTATGACTTGGGCTTCACAGAAGACTCCACAACAGAATGCTAAGCTTAACACCTGAGCTTGTCATGGTTGCATCACCTGCTCCTTATTGGAAATTCCCATGTGTCTTCTTTTAAGGTAGAGATGCGGGGCTGTGGTAAGTGTTTAATGAAGGAGATGCTTATGCATCATAACTCTGATGGGGTTTTTTTTTTGTTTTGTTTTTTACTCATTTGAACAAGTTTGGACAAAAAATTATTTGAAAAAGCTTATTTCTGAGAGATCCAAGATGGCCAATTGATAGGTAGCACAAAAGAGAGACTCTCTGAGAAAAACAACTCAGATGCTAATATCTGACACTATAGAGAAGACCAGACGAAAGGAGAGGAAGTCTCATGATCCAGGAAGAAACTAAAGAAAAAGAAAAAAATATAATAAAAAAGAAGAAGCGTGGATGGAGGGCTGGAGCTGGGCACACTCTGCTAGCTGTGCTTACTGTTGGACAACTTATGATGGAGCTGAGGTTGCATCTCTGCCAAGAGCGGGGGTTGGTGAGCTCGAGACCCTTGGCGGAAGGAGGCTCTGCAAGAGGGTGTGGAGACGGCAAGCCAAGCTGCACTGACTTTGCAGTGCTGGGATCTGGATTCCCCAGAGCAAGATGACTGGCTAGATGACATTTTGGATTTGGGCAGGACAGACTTGAATCAACGGCTGAGGTGGCTTCAGTAGGCGGCTACTGTCCCAAAGTGGATTGGTGGGATCTGCTTGGGCTGGACCATGCCCCTGGTTGGGACCCAATAGCCAGGGACAAGGCTGTCCCCAATTTGTGACATCTGCAGGACACAGACTAACATGCTGAGGGCACTCACTGGTTGACGGGAGGGGCTGGCCCACATTGCCCCTGCTGTGCACCTCACAGATCAACATAAACAGGAGAGGGCAGCAATCCCCTAGTCAGTAAGCTGCAGAGGGACTGTAACACATAAAGGTCCAGAGACCTCCACCATTCATCTCTCTGAAAGAAACCAGAAACATGACAAGACAGAGAAAAAACAAAAAGCCTCCAACACTGACCCAGGGAAAATAAATCCAGGAGAGGTAAATACAGAGGAGATTGAGGGCAGTAAACATGCAGTATCAGACATGGCCTCATCAGAAATAGAGAAATACTTTCATGACCTAACTAACAAATTTAAATCTGAAATTCTAACTCAAGTGAAACAAGATATAAGAAGATTAATAAAAGAAATGCTGGGTACTCCTCAAAAAACAAAACAAAACAAAACAAAAAAAAAAACAAATGGAAGAATGGAGGAACCCAGAGAAAGGAGAGAAGCCTTAGATGAAGAATATATACAAAATCCAGAATACATGGAACATCCAAAGAGAATATCAGGAAATTAAAAACTCTTGAAATCTGGAAAAACTTCTTGAAAGAAACTAAAGACAGACTTTCAAAACTTGAAGATAGATTTCAAATGTATGATCACGAAAGGAAGGGTCTCTTAAAAGTAACAAGGAACCAGGAATTAATGATACAAAGGCTAGAAGATGACAAGAGGATTTATAACTTAAGAATAAAAAATGTGAACAAAGAAGCAGGGACAAATATAAATACAAATGAAATAAGGCTATTCACAAAAATAATTAAGGAAAACTTCCCAAGCATAGAAAGTGATGATCAGATATATGAGGCGTGCAGAACTCCAGCCAGCTACAACCAAAACAGATCTACACCCAGACATATAATAGTCAGGATCCCAGAAATCCATCAGAAGAACAGAATATTAAAAGTGGTCACAGAAAAGAAACAGATTATCTATAAAGAAAAACTCATCAAAATCACAGCAGAGCTTGGAACAAAATATTCCAAGCCCTGAAAGAAAATAACCTCCAACCCAGATGGATGTACCCTGAAAAACTGTCTCTCAAAATTAATGGAGAGACAAGATATTTCCACAACAAAGAGGAACTGGGGGAGTTCGTGACCACCAATACAACCCTGCAAAAAATACTGAAGGACATTCTAGAGAAAAAGAGAAGAAAATCACCAGGATTCTAGGAAAAATGGCAGAACGGCCTCAATGAAAGGGACAGACATGGAATGAAGGAGAAAAGTAAACAACAGTGGCAGAAAAATAGCATAGCAGAGAAGATTGCTATATTGCTGTTTTTGTCTTAACTGATTTTATTCAAATCTGGTATGCTTGAGGGTGTCAAGTCTGGGAGTAGGGGCAACTATTCTGGGGATGGCAGGATTCAATAGGATACCCATTCTAGTTTGATTATTAACTGTCTTTGAAGTCCTATAGTGTCTCCAATGTTTGGTTTTTATTAATAGTGCTATGTACTGCTAAGTTTAATTATATTATGCCTGATGATATAGACAATTCTATTGAAAATAATAGGAGACATCATGGTGACTACCATAGATTACCTAGTATTGTGGTTTTATATGTCCTTTTCATTTTGTGTTTCTCTAGGAATTTGTATTGTTGATGTGTTTTGGTTTGTTTTTCCCTCTAATACAGAAAGATATGCATGTAGAGACTTATACATGTGTAGAACTTCTAAGCAGTTTACAAGAATTTATTATAGTTATTGTAAAAAAGGAGAGAGGAAAGGAAAGAATCCTAAAGGACATAACTGCATGTATGTTTGAGTGTGTAGGATTGATGACCATATTGCTAAGTTTTTGCTGGATAGGTGAACAGAGCTGTTTGCAGTCTCACTGTTTAAATATCTACTTTGTATGCTTTACTTTTGTAACTTGAACAACTACTTGTAGGAGGAAAATATATAATTGTCAACTGTGATTTCTTAGTTTTTTTTAATTTTATATTATTTCTTCCCTCTTTCTGTTTAATTTTTTTCTTTAAATAAAAAAAGCTTATTTCTAGAATATGGATCAATAACTAATTTAAAAACTAAATTAATAAGTCTGATTATATGATTCATAAATAATAGCAGAGACAAAGAGACAAAAGAAGCAAACTATCCAGTGAAGTGTCCGCTCATGCAGTTGACTCTTTTCACATCTCTTTTTGTGATTTCTCAGAAGTGGAAATATTCTAGCAGCTATAATTTAAAACTGTATAATTCTTAAACAAAGCTTAATACACACAGCATCTTCCTTTTCCTGGGCCTTCACGGTATCAGAAGATGGAATCATACAACACCTACCTTTGAGTGGTTCTTATTAGAAGCAGTAGTAAAGTCTCATTAATGAGTTCCAAAGCCAGTTCTGACCTTTATTAACAGGGAAACAGGCTAAGCCACATCCTCTGTTCACAGCCTTTCTGCACCCACTATGATGGTAGTAATTCTTAAGCAATGATCATATAACAAAGCTTGAAAGTGAGGATGTGTATATTTTAGGACGAGGATCTTTGACATCAGAAGATCCTCTCTTTCTAAGCCTCCAGCATCTGTGATTTCTGCCCATAAGTGGCTGCTTTAGTCTGACCCAGACTCAGTTTCTCATGTCTAGACTTCAGGAGTGCTCTCTACCTCACATTTAAATGTTCAGGAAAAGTGTGGCTCAACAGAAAACGTCCATTCAGTGCCCATTATTACCATTTGAAAATATCTATCACATCATAGTCTCACTCTATCATGTCCTCACTGTTGAATTCCTTTCTCTATAGATTTTTATCCATTTTTCACATGTCTCTCTTCTACCTACAGTTCAGTGATAATTGTTTCAGAAAATTTGAAATTTCACACAGTTGCAAGAAAGTCAATAAAAAAGACACTTAATCAGCCTGAGGTTTATCTTGGTGGTAGACAGCTTGTCTAGCACATGCAAGGCCTTGGAGTTAATCAAATATTCTCTAGAAATTTAATTATGATAAAACATAAAAGAAAGGTATATGCCAGGGAGTTAGCTCAGTGGCCTAAGCGCTTGCCTGGCAAGTGCAACATTGTGAGTTCAATCCCCAGTACCAAAAAAAAAAAAAAAAAAGAAAAGAAAAGAAAGGTATATTCAAATTTTCAGAGTGTTTAGAAAAACAGTATAGTAGAGCATACCTGTATAATATAAATAGCTCTATTCCATGATAAATGTATGATGTATGCATAGTACTCTAAATTATCATGTGGGCATCAAAACATTCAAATTGTTTCCTTCCATATTATTTGCAATTCAGTGGAAGATGTTTTATTTACCATCACAAAGGAATTTAAAAACATCTAAAAATTATAGATGGAACAAATGTTTCATTTGCTTTAAAAAATTTCAGAACACTTGAAAAAAATCCTCAACATGAGGATTTTTTCAAACATGAATACATGTAAACTTTCTCTTATTTTTCAGAAGTTTGAACCAAAAGCAGAACATGGAACTGAATTAAACAGACATGCTATCACAAAGAAATTGAAAAAATGCCAGTGATTTTTAAAGATTGTTAGTTGGAATATTGGGAATGGGTTTTATTGTACTGAGTGAGAACAGAATAAAATACCAATATTCTACAGACAAGCTGGTGAATAGTGAGCTTTTGATTAAGCATAGTATTACCACCACCATCCGACTTTCAGTGGAAACTGAGTAAATCATACAGCAAAGGGAAATTTCAAGTGACTAACCTGCTTAATTTTCTTTGTTAAGATATGAGATAAAATTATTCTTAAACAAAATTAACCAGTAAAAATCTTGAAACAGTTTTGTATCTATGACATTTCATAGCATTTTAAAACAATATAATAAAATATCATCCCTTGGATGGTTGAAGAAAAAAATTCAGTAGGAAAGAAGCAAGCAAACAATCTATTAAAGCCATCAGGCAGACGATTGGCTCTATCATATCATGGTAGAAGATTCATTTCTTTCCCACCTACTTAAAACACTATGGTAACTCACACAGCACTTTTGATCAGATGGACTGGCAGTTGAGCCAGTCTGTAGAGTGGTAGCACTTATCTGCCTAGGAACCATAACTAGGACTTGGAGTGTTATTCTCTTATCTAAAGAACCAATCTGTGTACATCTTCTGAACTGATATATGTCCCAAAAGAAAAGGGCATTTCCTTCTGGAGTTGCTAAATGGGATCAGCTAATGATCATCCATCCCATCATGTTCAGAAAGAATTTCCTGATTAAAGTGATGTCATCAGCACACTGAAGTTTGGAAAACCAGAGAAGATACATGAGAGGAGTTGGTGACATACAAAAGATATGCTTCTGGAGTATTGCAGTCAGTAACATCCTAACTCCTGTAAGTCCTCTTGGTTCTGCTTATTACCCAGTATCCTTCCTGGCCCTGCAAGCCACTCCCCATTCTTTCTCAAGTTAAACTGAGTTGATTTTCTGTTTCTTGAAGAATAAAAAGTCTTGTCTGCTACAAGTGTATGGTTTCAAAATTCAATTCTTGTAGGATCTCTGACACAGGGAAATTTTATCCTGTCCTACAACAGCAGAAACTTAACATAAACTTGATTTCAGGCATATGTAGTTAGAAATTTTGAAAAGGTTTTAAAATAAATATTAACTATGTAGCTTGCGTTTCACCTTTGTCTCAAAATGTGCTTTTATTTCTTTCCTCATTCAGATACCGGAAACTTTTATACAAACATAGGTATTCGGAATAATTATTCAAAAGACTAAGAATAATACTGCATTAACTTTCTTAAAATACTCTGATTCAGAAAACATTCGTTCAGAAAATGTAGCTATTCTATTCAGGAGAAATGATAATGTAACTTTTAAGGTAAATGACAAAAGCCACTAGTTCCAGAGCTGTGATGATTCTCAAGTTGAATTCTATGGAGACACAAAAGTGAGAGAGAACGAGAAGAAAGCAAACCTCCAGAAAGAGAGCGAACCATGTTCTGTGTCTTGGGTTCTGTCTTCTGAGTGACAGAAAAAGTACGTATTGGGGTAGCCTGTTCTATTAACTCAGAGGGCAGTTTGTGGCATGAGATTCTCTTGGTCCAAATTTTGGCTCTACTGAGATGCATGACCCATAGACAAATCACCTAATTCAGCTGACCCACCTGTAAGTATAGGGTACTATGTTACCACCTAAGGATGAATCAGTTATTCACAGAATGACTTTGGTATGAATATGCCTCAACCTTTCAGGTCTGTCTGTATTCTACTCTTGTCTTTCCACTGTGCTTTCCTCCTAGCCGTGCCAGATATGCGAAGCTTCTATCACCTGCCAACAACCAGCTCGGTCTCAAGAGGCATTAACTCTACAGCTACAGCTTTGCCGGGTTCTGCTGACCTCTCCCGTCTCTTGCTCCTTCGACCCTAGAGAAACCAGCAGCTTTTCTCTGTAACTAATCTGGGATTACCTTGCCAGCATCTTCTTATTTTTCTTAATCGGCAGAGGATCTCTTCATTAAACTCTTGAATCACCCCATTTCTTTATGTCACCCCTTTCCTGTTGAGTCCTTGAATTCTAGAAGAATACTCATTATGCAGTACATAGTAAATAAGATTGTCTACTGCAGACACTGCTGAGGTTGAAGCGATAACTTTTTCTGATGAGCGCAAAAATCATTAAAAGAACAAATATACACAAACAATTCCAAAGAAACATTACAATTCAAAACTTTAAGAAAACAAGACTACTTCTTCATTCTGAAATGGTGCCCAGGAGACCTTGGGTTGTAAAATGCAATACCAGTAACATCTTTTAAAATATTCAGAAATTGAGAGTATTTGGGGAAAAAGATAAGCGTACCATGCCACTTAAAAATTACTTCTTGCTTTTGTTTAAATAGAATACAGAATTTATGAGGGACAAAATATAGACCAAGAGTGAAATTAAGAATTGTTTTAAAAATATATTAAATTGTTGAGAAAGTGGGTCCACTAGAGTAGGGTTATCTTATTTATTTTTAAATTACCACAATATATATATATATATATATATATATATATATATATATGTTATTATATATATATATGTTATTATATATATATATGTTATTATATATCCTGCTATGCAAATTTGCAGCAGTCATCAGGAAATACACAGATATCAAGTAGGTTTGAAATCTAGTTTGATCAGTTGGTGAAAATGTGCCAACTAACTTACAGAAATTACCAAGAGAAAGGATTATGGAAATAAATGACTACTAAGTTTTTCATCATTATTATTTAAGAACTGAACAGAGGATAGAAAAATGAGTAATGTCATTGTTAGTTGCAAGGAGAATAAAATAAATAACCATGAAAAATACTGCTAATATGGATGTATGGTTTATCTTGTACTTTACACATTTTAATGAGTAAGCCATAGTGTATGGTTGTAAAAATATTATAATTTTTCTTTATTAGAGTTTTTTCTTTCCTTATAAACAAAGAAGATGCAAGTCCTTTAAAAGTCTTGTCATCTGTTTTTAATAATCTATACTGAAAATTATAGGCAACTTACTTAGAGAGAATTCCCATAAGCAGAAAAAAATGCCAGACCAAACATTGCTGCTGGCTTGTTTCTGCGAGTCTGCCAAAAGGATTACATATTTACAAATAAAATGTATTCTATTATTAGTTTTTAGTATACTGAAAAACTGCAATAATTTTCCATTTAATAGGAGGAAAGAAACTCAAAACTTCCCCATTTCCAGAGAATTGTTTCTTAAGGGAGAAAAATAAAAGACTGTGCCCTTCTCAGCAGAAATCGTTGCCAGGATGAGAAGGTAATATATTTCATCTCCCTGGTCTATTACAATTTAGAAAGTCTCATTTTGCCTCCTGACTTCTCCTTCCAGCTGCACACTGTCTCCCCAGCTCTTCTAAATTGATCAGATATCATTGTTTTTACTCTCTGCTGTTAAAGGTGAAAGCCATGCCTGGAATATTTGCTTTTGATCTTTATACACTGGGCAAAGAAAATACAAGCATCAAGTCAGGTTTAAAGTAACATAGGGACAAATTTCTACAGGTACAGGCAGTGAAAATTGGTCAAATTGGAGAGATTGGAGGTAGTTTAAACATACACAAAAATAGTTTTTATTAGGGCAGTTCAATGAACTGGTAAACAATTCATGTGCTAAGAATTCTGTAAACTAAAGTATTTATTTTTCTCTCATAGTTGGGGGAAAATAACTATATATTCAATACTAATGTGTAATACAATGTAATAAAACCTTCTGCCAAGTCCTGACTTTTTAAATCAAATGCTGATGGAAAAGGATCTAGAAATATTTTAAGTTTTCAAACTATATTAACAAAGGAGGAGGAGCTGCTAGCAGGATATCAGTTGAGAATCTGTATTTGTTCTTAGAGTTCTGGCTAACTCTTCTCTATCACTGGTCTCTAATCCATTAGATCCAGATCTGTATTTAATATTTAAAATCAGTTTAGAATCAGGGTAACTTAGGAAAAGATTAACTTCAAGGCTTCCTGGATCAAAGCTGGGGAGTTATTTCTATGTAAACAGAGTGAAAAATGACAGTAGCATCATGTCAGTAGTCAGCAGGCTTTAGTTCAAACGGCTTATAGGGAAACACAGAAATAAAGCCTTTGATAATGCTTTTAGGTATCTTACAACAGAAATTGGTGTTTAAAAATTTCTTTTGGTTTGAAGCATATTCCTTCTCTGTTCGGTCAGAAAATAGAGCAGCTTACTTGTGGTGGTGCGTTCTTGTGCTGGTTTAGTGGTTTATACCATTCAAGACTAAATTTTAGTGGCACTGGGCTGTGCAGCGTTTGTTGGATACATGACCACCACATTCCCATATTTCTTTTTCTCTAACCTCCGGGTCAGTAGGATTTCTCTTTTGTTGAAGCCTGGTACAATGGAAAATCTTCAGTATCAGCTAATATTTTATATAAAGTCATTGCTATGTTTTCCCTGTGATTTTTTTCCCACAGGTTCATGATTTAGAAGTCTGGTGTCCATGGTGGGGTGGGAAAGGTAGCATGGAAACTTGAACAGTGTGGGTCCTCAAGACAGGCCAGGCCCTTAGATCGTTGGAGGCTGCCCTCAGCAAGGTCCAGTGAAATTCCTAGGGGACTCTGAGTTACTTCTCATGAGAGAGAGTGATTATGAAAGTTCAAACCTGACCTTAGTATCTCTTTCTGGCTTCTTGTCCTGGCAATATGGTTTCTTCCTGTCTCACGTCTGTCCCCACCATGACTCCATCCACCTTTATTCTGGTTTGGACCAGAGACTAAACAAATGGGTCCAACCAATCTTGGACCTTCAGATTCCAATACTGTGAGTTTAATAAATTTCTTTTTCAGTATCCACCTTTAGGATATCCTATCAGTATCCACATTTAT
Source organism: Hydrochoerus hydrochaeris (assembly GCA_004027455.1). Classification (NCBI taxonomy): domain Eukaryota; kingdom Metazoa; phylum Chordata; class Mammalia; order Rodentia; family Hydrochaeridae; genus Hydrochoerus; species Hydrochoerus hydrochaeris. The sequence goes on along the minus strand of PVLA01001788.1, from coordinate 122,063 downwards.
ACATTATAGAAATGAAAATGGGCCCAACACAATCCCTGTGTTTTATAAGATCTAAAGGCTGGTCTTTCAGAATGAGTAAAATTAAAGCCCCTTGATGGGAACCAATTTCAAAAGCCACTGAACTGGTCATGGTATCTTTCAGTATTTGCCTTTTTTGACTCAACTTCCAACATAGGGAGTCTAATTTCTAAAGAAATGCCAATACCCTCTTAAAAGGATTATCTTAATTTGATAAGAGCTTTTAGTTAATTAGAGCAAAGAGCTAAAAACTTGAGTCTGGGACATGAGCTATTAGATAAAGAGGACAGAGAAGGGGGAGTAGAGATGCAAAAGAGAACTTTTCACTCGTTTAATAATGTATTCACCACATGCACACATGTATCAGGTTGCCGAACTGGAACACAGGTCCTCATCAAGATGGTCAGGCCTTTGTACAAACAGAGTCATCCTTCCTATGAGAAGTGATAGCTATAAACAAATAGTGAAAATGAAAATGAACTAATGGTGATAATTGTTGAGAAGTAACTATAGTGAGGTTGGGATGGGGAAAAATAACTTCAGATGGAATAGTCAGGTCTAACCTCTGATGCCAGGGCATTGAAACTGAGACTTGAACCAAAAGAAGGAGCCGGGCTCCCAAATTGGCAGCAAAGAAGAAACTTATATTGTAAGGGAATCAAATTTTGTTTTGTTTTCCAACAAACTTAGTAGGCCAAAGGCACAAAGCTCAGGGTGAATAGTAGCGGGGACAGAAATTTGGATGAAAGTTTGGGCAGCTAAGGCTACACACAGGGACTGGAGGATGTGTTGAGAAGACTGGATTTTGCTCTGAATTTCCTGGGGAATGACTTGGATCTTCTAAGTTTTAAAGACTGCAAAGCAAAGTGGTAGAGATTTGGTTGCTTAAAAAGCATAAATTTATTTTCTTGATGTTTTTGAGGTTGGAAGTAAATCTGAGCTCCATGCACCACCACTTCCAGGAGGCCTTTCTTCTTTCCTTGTAGATGGTCTCCCCTGGCTGTCTTTGCATGGCTACTTCTCTGTGTACACACTCCTGGTACCTGTTCCTCCCTGTATATGGAATCCTGTTAGATTAGGGTCCTACCAACTCAACCTCAGTTAGCCACAACTACTTCCTTAAGACCTTTTTTCAAATGGTAACATTGGGTATTAGATCCTGAAAACTTGAAGTCACATTACACAGGGAGTGATGTAGAAAGGGGTTGCAAGGAAAACAATTCCATATAGGACACATATTTTATACTATTATGTTGTAACAGTCACCCAAGAGTTAAATACAAGACACGTAGGAGATCTGCCCACACACTAAAGACCTGGAGAATCCAGCTGAGGGTCCGGATCCCACAGCAATGTCCTGAAGACTTAAAGCCCATTCCAGTGCCGCTCACAAGTCCAAATGGAGGCCTAAAGCCCATGACAAGGACTCACACAAGTCTGTTTCATGAATCTGCACTGGGAAGGCCCAAAGGTCAGCGGTGGAACCTAGAAAGTCTATGCCAGCGGGGTGAAGGAGCTGTGCCAGGAGTTGAGGGTCCTGCACTGGATCCAAGAAGCAACACTCCAAATAACGACCAAATCTGCCCTGTACCACAGCCATCCTCAGTGACAACGAGGTCCCCAGGTCCTCCAATAATGAGAACAGCCAAGTTCGTGTCAGGAAAGCTCGACAAGCTCCTCCAGGAGAACCAACAGCTCCACACAGCAACAATGACACTACAGGGAACCAACAATGCTACTTTTCGTCTCTGAGCCTCCTTTTCATGCTGGCACCTTTGCACAGGCTGTTTACACCAGCACCACGCTGATTCGGTTCAGCTGGTGTTTACATTGACCACCAGTTTTTAATTCACCACAGAGCGTACGTGATACAGTCTTATATTTTGGCTGCTGTGGAAAGCTTGGGCTTGGAAGACAGTCAGTAACATAGAAGCTGTCACGGCCAGTGTTCTTCACTACGACTTATGCTAGTGTCTTCTTAAAAACCTCACTATTGTCAAACAGAGGAAAAAGTAACTTAGGAGGAGCTCTTCGGTTTTGATTTGAAGGTCAGGGTGTAATCCCCAGTAAAGAACCTTGGATATATCCAAGCCAAAAAGAACACAAAACTTTGTGCTACTTTCTTTTTCTCCTCTTTGAAGGATTAAGAGGTCATGGGTTTTTGTTTCTATAAACACCAAGAAAGGCACTGTTGGATCAGCAGCAGCGATACGGACCTTGTAAAAGGCTCCTGGCCCCTAAAGAGTCCCGTCTCCCGCACAAGGCAGTGTGCCACCGTTACCCCCAGGCAAGCCCGGAAGTGCTTTGTTGGCTCTGCCCCATTTATCAAGGCCCGTTTAGAGATGGACGATGGCCCTAGACACAGCCCAGCGGGGACTCACGTTCCTTTCCCCTGCTCAAGAGGAGCAGTAGAGGAGTGGGATGATCACAGCTGTTACCATTTTCGAACCTGTAACTTGTGCCAGCTCAGCACCTCTCTGAACGGAGAACACATCTCTGAGAAAGATGTACTGAAGTCAGTTTTAGAAATAAAGAAAGTGGGACTTAGGGGAAGGGAGCTAGTTGTCTGCAGCCACATGAGGAGTAAGGGTAGAGGAAAAGTTCAGAACTCAGTATGCTCCAGATGCCTTGATTCTAAGAAATGTGCAGGGTTACACACTGTTGAACAATGAGGGTTTCCCTCCTCAAGTGGCGAGACAGCCAGCACTGACAGAGCTCTCCTGGAAAGGCGTCGGTCATGACTGCGCGTCCAGATGTACCGATTGTGAAACAAGGTCTCTTCTGCTCTGATTTTAAAAATTGTGATCATTCTGTATAAGTGTATATTCCTCCCTCACCAATAGTGCCGGCTTCATACCTACTACATTTACACTTCACATAGCTTGCAAAATCAGAGCAGTAGAGAATAATTCAGGGTATAAAATAAGGTAGTACTGTTTGAATTCTTTTTGACATGGAGGCTCAGTGACTGCTAGGATTTGAGTGGAAGACAGTGGGAGAGAAGTTCAGTTGTTTCTTTATTGCATCTGGAGTCCCATTTGATTTCCCACACACACATACATGCACACATTGGCAAACAGAATTAGAAGTGTGTTGTGCCTCGTCTCCCGAAATATGTAGTGATGTTGTTTCCATGGCAACATTCAATCAATTATAAGATAAGTGGCATGCTTATCACCATTTCCTTCTGTGGCATGGAAGTCACAGGAGGGTAAGTTGAAACCTGTAGTCCAACATTGACTCATCCAAATCGCTACATGCCTAAGTCTCTTTCCTTTCCAGAGTGCTTGGTAGGCTCTAGACAAACATCTGCTACTCATGCTCTGTTAGAGCGCTCCTCGCAGACACAAGTGCAAACCCCCTGTTGAGCAGTTTCAGGGTTTGCTCACTCATAGGCATTTTGTGAGGCATTTGTTGGCACAGCCAACACTCTGAGCCCAGACGTTCTTGTTCCTCTCTGGGCTCACAGTGCCACGCCTGCTCTCCCCGCACATGGTTCATAGCTAGCCAAATGGAAACAGGTGCATGGATTCTGACATTTACAGGAATTAACACCTTCCCAGACACAAGCCGTCTTCCACCGCCCTAGGAATCTTCATGGGGGACACATTGGTTGCTCTTGTTCAGAGTAGACTTGAGATGAGATAAAACACACTCCCACATGGATATCAATGGAGGGGACTCATAGCTCTGGCTAATTTCTCCAACTGAATCTTTTACTTAAACTCCAGGGTCTTTTATACTGATTTCTTCCAAGTCATAAAAAATGGAGACCTGTGATTGGTTGCTGAGGTGTCATGACACGCCACCTCTTGGTCAGTTCTTGCAAGTTTTGCACTGCTGTTCCTTAGAACATCTTCCCAAGTCCAGAAATGTGGGATTATCAACACTTGAGTCCATCAATGAAACTTACTAAGAATGCTTAGTGTCATAAGTATAACTGGGAAGTGGGTTTAGATGGAGGGAAAGTTTCCACACTATTGGTGTTTTGCTAATTAACAATTTATATTTTATAACTATCAACACAATGCTCTTATAAAAACAAGTTTTGCCTTATGTGTTATTGTGAGCAGTTATTCAAGGACTTGACACAGATTAAATTCTGATTATACCTAGCTGTTATGGCAATTATTGGTATCATTTATGCATTTGGCAAATATTCATTGAGCACTTCTGTGCCAGACACTTTGGAATCCTCTGGGGATAGAACAGTAAACAGACAAATCTGTGCTCTGCTGAAAGTTCTATGAAAGGACACTAAGGAAAGTTAGGTAAACAGATGAATGTGCAAAATTACTACAAATTGTCATTAATGATAGGAAGAAGTGAGCATGATTTGGGGTCATCTGTTTTATCTTGGAGGCCATATAAGGCCTCTCATCTTGAGTAGTTTTGTACTGAGACTGAAAAGATAAGTAAACTTTGTACAGGAGTGTATGGAGTAATATTACCCATAAAGGGGAACATTTCTCAAGGTCAGGAAGAACTTGATCAATTTGTACAAATAAAGCAAGACCAGAGTTGTCAGAATGAACAAACCTAGGGAGATTGGTGTGAAATAATGATAAAGATAACAAGGACCTCGGACTGCATGGACTCACACTCCATGTTCTGGTTTGGGTTTCATTCTAGATATAATTACGAGCTTCACTGGTAATCTGCATGTTACCCAACATAAACCAGGTGAAAGTGGAAGTAGCTCATTTTGCTTTAAAATTGCAAAGATTGTGACCTTGTCTTTTAACTAATAAGCTCTATAAGATAAAGATGATGACTTTGTTTATTTATCGTATCTCCAGCAGTTTGAAAACGTTCCAACACAATGATGAGCCTGGATGAATATTCAAAAGAGTGAAGGAAGGTGTGTCATCAACATTACCCCAAGTGGCTGGACTGTGGTGCAAAGGAACCTGAAAGACTTGCATTTGAACCCTCACTTCTCAAAAGCCTTGGTCATACAGCTCTGTATAAACACACTAGGTACTGAGAGGTAGTTGAGTGATGGGTTCCTTGAAGGTTAGCCTTCCAGAAGGCAGGCTGGTTTCCTACGGAGCAAGGACATTTGAGGATTAGAAACTGCCCATGGAACCTGCTATACCAAGAAGCTTCAGGCAATCAACCACACTTTAGGTGAGGGAGTAAATCATACCAGAGCCATAAGGCTGTATCAGGTAGGGAAGAAACTTAAGCCTGCTACCGAGAACAGAAAGAGAACAGGGAAACTGATCACAGAGTCGCACCCACAACCTGGACTCTTAGGGCCTGGCACCCCACCAGATCTGACTATGGGGTGCAAGAGCAGCCTTTGGAGATCAGACTCGTTACATTACACCAAGCCAGGGAGATTGCTGTTTCCCCTAAAAACGAAATTTCAGGGCCTCCATACCTTCCCATGTGCAGTATCTGATCCCACTCACATCACTTGGCACAGTCCCGAGCTTCCAAACCTCTGGGCATTTGTCTCCTTTCACTCTTTGTTATGCTAAACCTTGTGTTTCTTACCTATAAAATATGCATAACAGTTATTCTAGCTTCCCAAGGTTGCATGGGTGTTAAAATAGGCAATGTAAGCAGAATTTAACATCTTCTCAACCTGAATTTGCTTAATATTTTTGTATTCTTCCACATGAATTTTTGCATAATTCTTAATTTTTTAAAAAACAAATACTGCTTTAAAATGTTATCTCAATTACTCTGGCACATTTTAAAATTTTACTTCTGAAGAGAATCCCTCACTACATTCACTCTAGTTCAGCTATCACTTACTTTGAATATTCTAAACACCAAATACTAAAAAAAATATTGTTGTTATTTTTTAACATTATTATATTACAAGGCTTTCCACTGCTCTCCTGATTTCTCAGGTTCTCTCTCTACATGCACATTAACACACATATACACACACACATACACACATGCCCTTCAAAAGGCTACTACTACAACTAGATATTTATTGATACAAAGCTTCATTTCTGAAAAATAAGAATATGCATTTTTTTAAATTGCATGTAGTCTTTTAATTTTTATTGTCCACTACAATAGCACCCGGACATTGTCTAGCAAAGGATTTCACCCTGGGATTGCTGTTGAATGAGGGCTGTATCTATCTGCAACATGACTTGCTGTTACAGGGAGAGTACCATCTAATTTGATCGATATTTTTAAAATCCTATCTCCAGAAACAGCCACACAGATTTCTAGCTTTGCACAACTTCTTCTAATGCCAGCCTGAGATAATAGCCAAGCGAAGGTCTGATAGCCACTGGCATTCCTGAAGTAAGATGGTGGCCAGATTAGAAGGAGATGCAAAGGAAGGAATTGGACACAACTCCTTCCTTTGTTAAAAATACAGTGAGGAAAAATTGCCATGTATTTATTGGCTCTTCATTAATTTTTCTGTATTTAAAATGTATAAATATTCACATCAAGTTATTTGCACAGATCTGAGGTTGGACCTTCATTCACCTTAGAATTGCTTCCTAATGCTGCTTCTCTATTAAGTTTATTGGTACAGTTTAGAGATGCCTAAGGATCACATTCATCACAGGGAAGCTGTACCTTTACATGATATATCTTGGTTCCTCTTTTTCCCAACCCTCCCTCCCTTCAATCTTTCTGCCCCTCCTTTTGACTATGCATCATATCCAGTTTTTTTCAACACAGTCATTGCAGAAACATTAAAAGGAGAAGAGCAAAATCGGGAGGAGAATATAGGAGGGAGGGAGGAGAGAAGAGTATGGGAGCAGACACAGACACTTATAAAGGAGCATTTTATTGGAAACTCTTAAGTTCTGAAAATCAGTTTGGGTCTCACAAGGAACGAAGCTCCCCTAAAATAAATGAGAGTGTTGTACTCATGAGTGTATGAAAAATAAAATGAAAAACTTACACTCTAACCCAAGTCTTGTTGCCTGGGCCTCCATACTTCCTGCCTCTGTACTTCCTGCCTCTATACTTACTTCCTGCCTCCGTACTTCCTGCCTCCGTACTTACTGCCTCCATACTTCCTGCCTCCATGCTTATTTCCTGCCTCCATACTTCCTGCCTTGTGATTGACAGCAGGGTCTGAATACTATCAGATGTGTCATTTCTTAAAAACTAAGTGCAATTAGCATTAAATCAACCAAAGGACATGTGTGGTCATTTTCAGCCAAATGACCTTCCACATGCATGAAACCAGAGTACGTATAACATCCTGATCATCTTGAAGTAGGTGCTGTCTTGAGAGAGGAAAAATTTATGCAGACCATGGCTGGTTGCTTTGAAAATGTATCTTTCTATTATCAGATTCTATAGAATTGAAGAGCATCAAAGGGGATACAGGCTTTCAGGAATGATTAAATAATTGAAGAAAATAAAATGAAGAAGAGCCACAAGCAACCCCAGGAGGGTCATATTATGGGCATAATAAAAGTGACTTGATATAAAACCCTTGGCATTTGCATTTGGGTTTACAGATAAGCGGCGGGGGGTGGATTCATGCAATTCATTGGAAACTGATTTTCTCTCGACTTTGAATATGGTCAATCTTTTTTGGGACCATTATTTTTTCTGCATGTAGATGCTATTCAGAATTAAGTCCTCATGGTTCAGGGTTACTCTAAATCTCTCTAAAATGGATGAGAATTCATCCTTCCTCTCCAAGGAAATATTTCCACTTTAATTTTAAGGAAATACTGAACACAAAATCAATTTTGAAAAATAGAAGGGTCAAAGGTATCTTGTGGTAGTTAGGGTGCTACTCTTTCACTTTCTTTGTTGCTTTCAATTTACATATGTCTCCCTAAACAAAAAAAATTACATATTATTCCCTATTTTCTTAGCAATAAAAGACAGGCATCATTCTAGTAGACTTTTTTTTTCTTTTTTTTGAGTCGAGGATTGAACTCAAGATCTTGTGCTTGCCAGGCAGGCACTTGTGCCACTGAGCTATATCCCCAGCTCTTCTAGCAGAATTTTAATAAAAATATCATTCCATTGATAAAAAACCAAGCATCCTAAATGTACATTTTAATGGAAAATTTCTTCTAATAATTTGGATAGTCATAGCATGCAGTTTTAGATGGAATGTGCTAGCAACAGCTGGCAGAATAGTTTGTCTTTTTAAATAAAAAGATTGAGACATATAAGAGTTTAAACATGTTATGTAGCCTACATTCTTGGAATATTTATGTTGCAAAATTTATGAGTCTTAGGAAATCTCCCAAGTTCACTGTTGAAGAAGCCCCTACCACAAAATAGTCAAGTGCACCCCACCATTAAGTCATTGTTTAAAATGAAATGGAAAGAGAATCAGTAATGGCTTTTACTTAGGTGTCTCATAGAAGGCATATAGCTAGACAGTAGTACCTAAATCTAGTCAACCAGTAAAAAACATGAGGAAACAACTCCAATCTGGTATGTAACAGAGAAAGAATAATTGTTATTTTGCATTTGGTACTTTTGGTTTGATTCTAAGTGAATTTGAAGTCTTTTAAAACACTTTAGAAGAGAGGCATAGTTTCTGTTCAACATTAAAAAACAAATAAAGGGGGAAGAAAAAGATGGCGGATTGATAGGTAACACGATAGAGAGCCTCTCTGAAAAAACAACTCAGATGCTAGAATTTAACACCATGGAGAAGACCAGACAAAAGGAGAGGAATTCTCATGACCCAGGAAGAAACTGAGGAAAAAGAAAAAAAATTAAAAAAGAAGAAGCGTGGATGGAGGGCTGGAGCTGGGCATGCTCCAGTCACTGTACTAGGCGTGTTTTAGAGTCAGGTGACTCACAATCCAGCTGAGGTCACATCCCCGCTGAGAGCGGGGGTTGGTGAGCCTGAGACCCTTGGCAGGAAGAGGTGCTGGAATAAGGAGTGGAACCGGTGAACTGAGCTGCACGGACTTTGGTGAGTGTGGAGAACCGGGTTCCCCAGAGCGGGGTGACCGGGTAGACAACATACTGGATTTGGGCAGGACAGGCTTGAATCAATGGCTGAGGTGGCTTCAGTAGGTGGCTCCTGGCCCAAAGCAGATTGGTGGGATCTGCTTGGGCTGGGCCATGCCCCTGGTTGGGACCCAATAGCCAGGGAAGAGGCTGTCCTGAACCTGTGACATCCACAGGGCACACACTAGCATGCTGAAGACACTCATTGGTTGACTACCTTAGAGGGGAGGGGCTGGCCCACATCACCCCTGCATGCACCTCACAGATCAACAGCAAACTGGAGAGAGCAGCAATCTCCTACTCAGTACACTTCAGAAAAACTGTAAGCAATATGAAAAGGCCCTGAGACCTCCACCATTCACCTGTCTGAAAGAAACCAGAAACATGACAAGACAAAGAAAAAACAAAAAGCCTCCAATTACTGACCCAGGGAAAATAAATCTAGGAGAGGTAAATACAGAGGAGATTGAAGGCAGCAAACACGCAATACCAGACATGGCCTCATTGGAAATAAAGAAAAATCTTTGTGACCTCATCAAATTTAAATCTGAAATTCTAACTCAAGTGAAACAAGATATAAGAAGATTAATAAAAGAAATGCTTAGCACTCCTCAAAAAAAAAAAACAAAAAAAACAAATGGAAGAATGGAGGAACCCGGAGAAAGGAGAGAAGCCTTTGATGAAGAGTACAAAATCTAGAATACATGAAACAGATCCAAAGAAAATATCAGGAAATTAAAAACTCCATTGAAAGCTGGCAAAACTTCTTAACAGAAACTAAAGACAGACTTTCAAAACTTGAAGATAAATCTGCAATGTATGATCACGAAAGGAAGGTTTTCTTAAAAATAACAAGGAACCAGGAAGTAACGATACAAAGGCTAGAAGACGACAAGAGGATTTATAACTTAAGAATAAAAAATGTGAACAAAGAAGCAGGGACAAACACAAATGAAATAAAAAGACTATTCACAGAAATAATTAAGGAAAACTTCCCAAGCATAAGAAGTGATGTTTGTTCAGATATATGAGGCATACAGAACTCCAGCCAGCTACAACCAAAACAGATCTATACTCAGACATGTAATAGTCAGGATCCCAGAAATCCATCACAAGAACAGAATATTAAAAGTGGTCAGAGGAAAGAAACAGATTATCTATAAAGAAAAACTCATCAAAATCATAGCAGGCTTTGCTCCAAGAAGAACTTGGAGCAAAATATTCCAAGCCCTGAAAGAAAATAACCTCCAACCCAGATGGATGTACCCTGAAAGGCTTTCTCTCAAAATTAATGGAGAGACAAGATATTTCCACGACAAAGAGGAACGGGAGGAGTTCATGTCCACCAATCCAACCCAGCAAAGAATACTGAAGGACATTATAGAGAGAGAGAAGAAAATCACCAGGATTCCAGGAACAGTGGCAGAAAGGCCTCAATGAAAGGGGCAGACAGTGGAATGAAGGAGAAAAGTAAACAACAGTGACAGAAAAATAGCATAGCAGAAATGAGGCAGAGAAGATTAGCTATATCGCTGTTTTTGTCTTGACTGATTTTATTCAAATCTGGTATGCTTGAGGGTGTCAAGTCTGGGAGTAGGGGCAACTACTCTGGGGATGGCAGGATTCAATAGGATACCCATTCTAGTTTGATTATTAACTGTCTTTGAAGTCCTATAGTGTCTCCAATGTTTGGTTTTTATTAATAGTGCTAAGTACTGCTAAGTTTAATTATATTATGCCTGATGATATAGACAATTCTATTGAAAATAATAGGAGACATCATGGTGACTACCATAGATCACCTAGTATTGTGATTTTATATGTCTTTTTCATTTCGTGCTTCTCTAGGAATTTGTATTGTTGAGTTGTTTTGCTTTGTTTCTCTCTCTAATACAGAAAGGCTAGGTATGCATGTAGAGACTTATACATGTGTAGAGCTTCTAAACAGTTCACGAGAATTGATTATAGTTGTAAAAAAAAGAGAGAGGAAAAGAAAGCATTCTAAAAGATATAACTGCAGGTATGTTTAAGTGTGTAGGATTGATAACCATATTACTAATTTTTGTTGGATAGGTGAATAGAACTGATTGCTATCTCACTATTTTAATGTCCACTTTGTATACTTTACTTTTGTAACTTGAACAACTACTTTTAAGAGGAAAATATGTAATTATCAACCAGTGATTTCTTACTGGTTTTTTTTAAAATTATGTATTATTTCTACCCTCCTTCTGTTTCATTTTTTTTCTTTTAATAAAAAAAATAAAAACAATTCAAAGATGTCTTAGTTAATTTTCTCTCATTGCTGAGATAAATTATCCATTGCTCAGGAAAGGAAGGAAAGGTTTATTTAGCTCACAGTTTCTGATGGTTTCAGTTCATAACCAGCTGTCTCCATCGCAGGGTGGTGTGTCCGAAGGGCAACAGTTCATGGCAGTGGAAGACAGCAAAAGGCAACAAGAGAAAAAGGGGAAAAGGAAAGAAGATTCTTTATGACTCTTATTTTTATGTAGGCTACACATCCTGCAGTGGATGTAGCACTCACAGCCATTATCCCAGCACTAAACAATGAATCAATCACAAACTCTTGATGCAGCTGCCTATGTAAAGGGCCCTCTCATGACTGCATGAGGCTTCAGGGAGACAGCCAGACACAAACCATAACAAGAGAAAATACAAACTTCAAAATGAACAAGCAAATGCTGGGGTCCTGATATTAGGAGCTGAGATTATCCAGTCATCTTCAGAGAGACTAATTCTGAGGTTTGTTATGAACCATATTGGATCATGGATGCAGAGATAGACATTCCCTGTAAACCAGTTTTCTCTATCAGGATCCACACAGATATTCATGAGTACTAAAGACAAATTGCTGCCCTCTTAATTAAAATGGATCTGGGACCCACTGGCAATTGACTATCATTACGAAGGAACGATTCCAAAAAGACACAAAATAAAGAGTTGCTATTGTCTCTATTCCTCTATTTTGTGAGATCTTCAGGTAACAGAATGCATAGGTGAAGCAGCAAACCAAATTTACACTTGGCAGTGTCTGCTCAAATCTCCAGAGAATTTTTCAAGACCAAAAAAGAGAGAGAGAAAGGCTGCATTTTGCCAGAACTGGTTCCAAAATAGAGAAGAAAGTAACACACAAGAAGGAATTTCTTCACATTTATCTAAGAGGCTAAGTCTGAGAAACTGTGCATATGACCCAGCAGTTAGCCAATCTGACCCAGAGAGAAGAACTCAGCAAGAGAGGAAGTCTGTTCCCCAGAGCTCACTTCTGTGTGAGCTGACTGCCAAGGCTAGCTAAAGGGAAAGAGTATGGGGGTGCTGGAAGCTCTGTAAGATCTTAGAACACCAGACCTTGCCTGTGGGAAGAAGTATTGTCACATAAAAGTTAGGAGATGTGAGGACAAGGAAAGCGAAGTAAAATTGTAGTGTTTCATTGAACCCACAGTAATTTATAAATTAGGCAGCTTCAATCAGAAGTGGTTCAGGAGCACCGCAGAAGGAACCCAAATAGGTGAATGTGGAGGTAAAGCAAAGGGAGTGTGTGACAGGTTACTACTACACGCCTGCCTTGTTTATCCCTTTGGAAAGTCCCTGCTTAAATAACTGAAAATTTGTTGACTGCTTCTGATGGATGGAAGTTAGATTTTGTTTTATGTAAATTAAATGCTTCATGTAGCCTATGTTCTTGGGATATTTCATGTTGCAAATATTTGCAAGACTTAGAAAATCTCTAGTCATTGCTGAACTTTAATACAGTCATCCAAAAACATGGTTGAAATTAAATTTCGTTTCTATTTGCAAATCAAGCACAAGTTAAGGTCTCTTTTGAGACCTGACTGACCTTCTCTGCTCAGGGACTCATGTCTGGTCTTGTTTATAATCTGCTTTAGTAGCATCATGCAGCGATCAAAAGGGCTAATGTACAAAACACTGCCTTGACCAGTGCGGCACTACCAAACAAACTGCCTCCAAACTCTGAGGACCTTTGGTGATGCCATTCAAAGACTTGAGTCAATCTCAGGATGATGGAAAATTAAACTTTCCAAATTACAACTCCAGGTACTTCAATGCATTGCTCAGAGAAACTTAACATCACACCCTCTGTCATCTGGTGATTACTTTAAAGTACTTGGCCTGATTCAAAGCCTAGGCAAGGTAGGCCCAAACATTTCGACCCTTAGTTTTCTCCCTTGTGATGCATTAATACGCTTTTCCCTAATGTCCTTTCTGCTATTTCTTCACTCGTACTACATTTTAGCCTATTCTAGATAATTTGGCCCCTGCTCATTCTATGTCCTGATGTGCTCCAATTTAAACACTACCCCTTCCAAAAGACTCAAAAAGATCTTCTCCATTTTGAAGGGTTCTCCTGGTTTCCTGGTTCTCTGCACTCTGTACCTCCTCATATGCTGTGTTCACAGTGGAAAAAGAGAAATACAGTGTACAGAACTTAAATAAACTGGGTTGAAGAGAACTCTACAGCTCCTCCATATGTAATATTTCATATTTTAATTGTGTTAAATTTCAACCTCCTCATCTCTGTAACAGGACTGAGGAAAGCTTCTAACTGCAGTGTTCTGTTTTGCCTTTTTTATTTTTTGAGGAGTGTGTATAGTATCATGGTGTTAATGTAGTACTCTCCCTGCATCTTTCTTTTCCTCTTGTCTTTGGAGAGAATGAGGCTTCACCAGTGTGAGCTGATTTCCTCTTTGAGTTAAATCTGTGTCCATCCCTAGCTCCATTCCAGGATCACCCTGTGCCTGCCAACCCTCACACTTCACGATGCCCCGCATCAAACCTAATTCCTCTCTACAGCCTTTCTCCACATCTATTTAGGATCTTGTGTGTACTGTTTCTAGAATTTGAAACAAAGGAACCCAGATTACTAGTCAGCTGACAGATAAGGTCACTGAGTCATGAGAGGAAAAGTAACTTACTGAAGTATGTACATCAAATAGATTGAGAACAAAGAGAGGAGTGTGACCTTGTTTTTCATGTTGGCTTCTGTATCTCTGTCTTAGTTACTTTTATCTCATTGCTGAGACTACATACCTGACACTCAAAGTTAAAGGGGAAAAGCTGTATTTAGCTTACAGTTTGTAGATAGATTTCGGTCCATATTCAGCCAGCTCCAAGCTAGGGTGCTTGGCAAAGAAGCGTCACTGAAGAGAATCAGCTCATGGCAGGCAGAAGACCACAAAAGAACACAAGCAAAGGATCTTTTTGTCCCATTTATTTATTTATTCATTTTTGTCTTTTTGAGACAGGGTCTCACTGTGCAGTTCAGGCTGGCCCTGAGCTCATTTTGTAGCCCAGGCTGGTCTCAAACTCACAACACTCCTCCTGCCTCAGCCTCCTGAGTGCTGGGATTACAGGTGTGCGCCGCCGCTATCCCTAGCTGTCATCCCTTTTATACTGTATCTTGGCTACCAGGATTAGGGTCGTGCCAAATAAAGCAGTGTATTGATTTGGTAGTCATCCAACTTTAACCCTAGCATTGCACACTCTAGATCCAGCCACCTATAAGAAAGCCCCATCTGTGACTGCATGAGGCTTTGCGGGGACATCTAGACACAAGCCATAGCAATCTCTTAGTGTTGGCATGGCAATTATCACATGTCAGGTGTTTATAAATGTTTTAAAATAAATAATAAAGGAAGGAAGGACTGCACATCCCTGGATTTATGGTATTCTTTCTTCTATGTCATTAGATTTCCCTGTAACCATTATCTCTGTCTGTCTCTCTCTTTCTGTCTCCTTCCTTACACACACACACACACACACACACACACACACACACCCCTACTGGGCTTCTTTAGAAAGATGAGCACTCAGGTTGGCACCACGTATCAACCTCTCCTTCCAGTCACCCGGTCAGCTCCGTCTGGTGCCTTCTTGCAAACCCAGCATTCTGACAAGCTCACTTTTTTACTGGTCACACATCAGTAGGTTTAATTAACTTTTTAAAATAACACTAAATTTTGCTTCCTCAGGACACATCATGGACTCTGGTGGCCGACCACAAAATGAACATGTGTGCCTGGATCTGTTATAAAATATATAGCCCCTAGGTTTGTCTTTTACCAAGTGATGCAAATGACTTCTTTTGGGTCTTCAATCATCTCAGGATGATGACACCTCTTAATCTAGCCATTGCTGAGTTAAATAGGGTTCTTCTAACTAAGGCAAAGAATTTTTCCCCATGCTGAAGAGATGAAATCTTTACATTAGATGATATACAGTTACTATGTAAGGTCAGCATGCCAATAGTTTAGTGCCCACTATATAAAAATATTTTGTTATAAATTTTTAAATTTATTATGGAAACTTTTATGTGAGAATACTTCTTCCCACAAGCAAGGTGAAAAATCTCAACTGTATTTCCTGGCCAAATCCACAGTTCCAAAATTGGAATTTTCTAATATGCCTATGTACCTTTTTGCCAGCTTCAGTCATCACAAGTATCTTCGCTTCTTCAAAATTTTAATTGCTTAATGAGCTGCTTTGAGAGGTTTCACAGCTGCTTCAAGTAATCATGAGAAAACCAATGTCTCTGCCAAGAGATCTATATTTTTATGTCCCTAGGATTTTTAATCCTAGTGTCACTAGATCAATACTGGGCTTCATCCAAATGATGAAAATCTAGCTTTAGTATGCCTGAAATTAATCATCCTCCTATTCCAAACTCCTGTTTCTTAGATCTTGTATTTCCTCCATTTAAAACATGTTTGAACCAAGGACCAAGAAGGTAATGGAATTTTTCTAAGTCACACTAGTAGGAAAACAGAACTTAGTATTCCCAAGTGTTGGTACTTTGTCAATAATAACAGCCAAATAGTATTACTGGGTTGCATTCATCTTAAAATGTAACCCATACTCCTCAAGGTACGTATTTGCCTGCATGCGTATCACTGCAATTCTGAAAACCAAACATGGGAGTGAAACAACCAGCTGCTCTGAAGCCTCCAGGGGCTGCACAAGAGGATGTCTTCTAATTCGAGGAGCTCACATTTGTATTACAGGTTTGCACACACTCTTCTAAAGACAGTACCTAATGCGTGTCCAGATCTAACTGGAAGGCAGCCTGGAAATCATGGTTTTAAATTTTCTACCTTTCCAAAGGGAAAACAAGTAGAGAGGAGGTTGAGACACCCAGCACAAACTGTGTCTCATGCGTGGTGATCAGGTTCAACATACACAGCATAACATAAAGATTGCCTATAACAAACTCTATTTTGGGTCTTTCATAAATTTCCCTAAGAGAAGCATATAATTACCCCTAAAATTCAGAAGGGCCAGGGTTGGGTCAAAGTGTGGGATTCTAGT
The DNA here is from genome assembly GCA_004027455.1 of Hydrochoerus hydrochaeris. Lineage (NCBI taxonomy): Eukaryota > Metazoa > Chordata > Mammalia > Rodentia > Hydrochaeridae > Hydrochoerus > Hydrochoerus hydrochaeris. The sequence goes on along the minus strand of PVLA01001788.1, from coordinate 105,779 downwards.
CTTGTGCTTGGCTTATGTTTAAAGTGAACCATGGCTGGGAATGTGGAAGGCTGAGACCCACAGGGAGCAGAGAGCCAATGAGTCCCCAAATCCAACAAGTAAAACTCAGAAAAAAGAACAAAAAGCACACTTTTTTTGAAAAACAAAAGTCTTCTCAGCCTGTATCATCGCATTTGCTTATGCTAAGCACACACATACTGCAATTCTAGTGAACTGATTAAGCTTATATTGTGTGTGTTTCATATTATCCCAAATGCTGTGAATAACCGTAAAGCACAGTAAACACAGATAACCACTCTGAGGAGCTAGCATGTGACTTAAAGAGGCAATGTGTACTATACACATGTGCAAAACAGAAAACCAAGTAAGACAAGCACAACAGACTAGCACTTAAGAGTTTCCAGACCAGGCAGGAAGGAAGTTGCTTTGGCCAGTAGAAACTACCAGCTGAAATAAATGAGTGAGAATATACTTAGGGGTGCAAATAATCAGATTTCTATCACTGTGACAAAATAATCTTTTATTTATAGAGTTATTGATCTGTATATACTCACAGTACATAATGCTTTTAGTCCTTTGTTGGGGGCAGTACAGGCTCACAACACATCCGAATTCCTCTACTCATCCCCTAACCCTCCCCGCCTTCCTTTCACTCCATCTCTTGATCGTGTCCCCATTTAGGAAAGCTCTGTTCCCTCCTGTCGCCTATCTTTTGTCTTGCCGGGGACTATCTTTCTAAGCATGTCCTTTTCTGATGTCACTCATCTCCATTTATAATTAGACTAGCTACAGTGCAGTGACATGAGACTTGGGGTGTCAGTTTGATTTTGCTGAAGGGATTTCCCCTTCTTTCCTAACGTCTACCCTTTCTCTACAACATGCAGGTCTTCAGAATTTCCTTCTTCAAAATAAGCATTTACAAGTGGAAATTTCCTCCTATGTTTCGTGAAGAGAACATTCTTCATGTACTGGAGAGGAAGGAGAGTTTCTACCCTTGCAGTTTGTAAGAGGGGAAAGGGGGCTACTTTCCCTTCACCAAGTGGGCTGTCAGGGACTCCGGGACTTGAAGGCGGTAATGGGAACGTTTTGTCTATTTCTGGACATCACTGTAGTGTGCTGGGGCAACAGACAGAAAAGGAATTTTGGCAGATTTTGGGAGCTCAACCCTTGGCCTCTGACTCCTGGCTATCCCTGCCTTATTAAAGAATCACATACAGGGTGCAGCATAGAGCCGAGAGCCAAGAGTCTTCCAGGAAGCATGCAAACCTGGATAACAGGCAAGCAGCACCAGTGAGGAGAGGCTGTAGGCTAGACTTGGCTGGGTTTCCCTGGAACGACACGACCCCACCATGGTTGAATGATGTAGAATTTGTCTCTGCTGCTCTTTTGCACGGCTCACTTCTGTGACTAAGTCACACTCTCATGTGCATGCCTCCAACAACAATGAAAGTTAAATTAAAAGAAATTTAAATTTTAAAATACAAAAGGAAAATCTATTTGCAGCTTTGTGCAAAAGAACAACATGTTGGTGAAGCGAGTTCACCACAGACTTTATAAACAAGGAACATAAAATTCTTCTGACAGACCCACCTCTCTGTATGTATGTAATGCCTGGCCACTCAAGGGAGTACGCACCTTCTCAACTCATTCTATCTCTGATGAGTACTCAGACATTTTCTCGGACATCATTTCATTTCTGCCCAAATGGTCAGACTTTTATCTGCTACTGTAAAGTTTCCCTGAAGCCATTCTGCTTAATCAGAATCATAGATCAGAGAGAAAGGTCACAGTATGATTTGGCTTTACCTTGTCCAGCCGGTCCAATGCATAGAGGCACAATTTTGAGTAACAGTCCCACTTGAGTGTACCTAGGTCTGAATCACTGCTGTGGGAAATGCATGGTTATGAGTTGCTGCCTTGAGGAGTTATAAAAGCTACACAATTCTTGAAATTTCCTTCTAAAACAGGGCATAAAATAGCAGACGCCTATTTAGTTTAAAGAGTCACTTCTTGACCCAGTCTTGAAATGTGGTTCTTAATTCATTTTGTGCATTGTTTAAGGAATACATATTAGTTTGAAGAGATCCTAAGCAATATTAGTTTTGATGAATAAAATTCAACTGACATGAAACTTTTTTAAAAGACAAAAATGAAGATATATCATTAACTATTCTTTATAACTTTAGCAAATACTTTTAATAAACAAAGTATAAAGTAGTTGAAGATAATTTTTCAAAACAAATACTTCTATCATTCAGCCAAATTTGTATTTTAATTTCAGATGAATTTTTTAAAAAAAGGAAAAAGGAATGTGTCCACCTTTTTCAAACTTTAAGACCTTGTCTCAGAATAAAAGCCCACAGACAATGACACAGACAGATTCAGAAACATCACATATTAAATAAATTAGAGGAAAAAATAAAGGTGATATATTATAGAAAATCACATCAAATGACCAAAATTGTGATGGTGTTGAGAATGAAAACACTATGGTATAGGGTTTTTTTGGTGTTTTTGTTTTTGTTTTTAAAGAATCAAAAAATGGACCAGGGATTTAGCTCAGTGGCACAGCACCTGCCTGGCAAGTGTGAGGTTTGTTACAACCCACTTTCTGAATTTCATGCTTGGTACCCCACCACTACCACACACACACAAAATTAAAAATGTAATGAAATATGTGAAAGGATTCATTGTAATATTGTGTTTTAAACAATTATTGAAGCTGGGAACTGCATTGGTCATCTGTAATCTCGGCGGTGTAAGAAGTGAGACAAGAACAAATTGCAAATTTGAACTCAACGTGTGTAACTTAGGAAAACCTTATTTCAAAATTTTAAATATAAAAAGTGCTTGGGATGAAATTCAGTGTAAAGGTCCTTCATTTAGTCCTTCATCTTACAAAAAAAAACCCAGCATTCATAACCAAATTAATTAGTGAATAAAAGTCCGTTGCAAGAGTTTAAATCTTCAGACTTGTAAACAAGATGGAGCATTTTTAAAGATTATTTTTCACTGGGAAATGTATGTAATACCATTTTACATTTATATTTATGTACACATATAACTAAAATTATATATATATATGTATATAAAATGTTATGACATTCTTAGAGAATATAACATCACAGAGAAAACATAGTAGCAATCATTATTAGGATTTTCCTTGTTTAATCTTCTCCTTTTTGAAGTAAAAGACTAAGAAAATCTGGCAATGCAGGATGGGCTCCCTTACACTCTAGCTCAGCTTCCTCGAATACTCACCCTGCTCACATGAAAGTATTCACTGACCCAAAGGTTTTGTCAAATCTCACCCTTTTTGCATGTCAGGTGACTTCTACAGTTTAGGACTCATTCTGGGCTTGCACCTTGACACGTCACCTCCAGTGGGTGATGGTTCCCTCTTCTTGCTCTTTCATGACCTTGACACACAAGGACTTTTTGCAGAGTGTATTTTAATTGTGTTCATCTGATGTCTTCTTTAGATTAGACTGAAGTTGTGCTGTTTTTGTAAAAGGAATGTATCCATCTCAGCATATCATAGAAGGACATGCACCTACATATCGTATTACTGATGGCATCAGTCATTTTGTGCCACTGTAACAGAACTAAAGTGGGTATTTTACAAAGAAAAGAGGTTTACTTGAGTTTTGATTCTAATATTTAGAAGATGTAAGCAGTAAGGGATTAAAGTCTGGTGAGCAGTGTGTGGAGAACAGGCACCTGTGCCAAGGGAAAAAGAGACTGAGAAGAGGCCTTCTGCTTGCCTTCTTCTTACAACCCCCTTTCTAGGAAACTATTCAACTATTGCAACCTAGCCCACTTGGAGAGGCCAGCATAATCCCTGCATGACAACCTGACTGCGTCCTACTAAGCCTTACCTCTTCCACCACCTTTCAAGCCCACTGCGTTCCTAACCGAGCTTCTGACCCGTACCACACGCTACACTGATAATATTAACCTTTATCGTTTGGGGCTGCCTCATTTTTCCATGCAAAATTTCTGTTTCTCCTGTAATTAATAAGTTTAAGGTAACATAACAATTTGAGCCTATATGTATTTCCTATTTCTCATTGCCTTTTCCCAAAATAATTTTAGCATTCATCAGTGGTTCTTGCCTGCAACAATCATTGTGGTATTAGTCAAATAATGATTTTTAATTAGTTTTTGTTTTGTTGATGTTCCTTTTTTAAAAAGAATTTTGTTATACAATTTGGGTTTTCCCTCCTGTGCCTGTCTTCTATTCCTGCAATTTTTTTGTTAATTACTTTTTATCTTTCTTTAAATTCTTATTTCTTTCTTTTGGTTGATTTTCTGACTTAACTCAAAGCCTGTATTAAAATTTACTTTCAGTCTATTCCCTGGGGCACCTTGTAACTTAGTTTTCCTTCTGGATCTAGTTTTGACTTTTACTACTGGTTATTTCCTGCAAGTTCTCCTATTTCTTCCAGTTTTTTGTTCATTTTGAAGTTTGTTTTTAATTTTCCCCTTAAAGGTGGCTTTTCAATATCATCAAATGCTATTTTGCAGAGTTAGCACCATCCTAGAACCAGGGGTAGAGAGAACAAAGAACACATCAGAGAACAGACCCAGTCTGGGAACCAGCATTGTGCGTGGACCCCTCCCCACTGGAGCAGCCAGAACTCAGCCTCCTCAGGTGCACAGGCTGGTAAACAAGAAGTCCAACCCCACACCCCCACCTCCACTCCCCACGCCAATGACCAGCTCATCCAGAGCAGCACAGGCTGTGATGATAGCTACGCAGGTGAAATGCAATTGGATGCCTGTGGTGCTCTGGTGTTTCACTAACATTACAGGTCTAGGGCCCGTGGTCTGATCATAGGCTCAGAGGATAGTGGCTTACGGTGTGACATCTAGGGGGGATCTCCTTCTAGGGTTGCAGCCATTGCTGATTCCCTATGGTCTTTTTTTTTTAATTTTATTTAAAGTGGGGGGAGCAAAACAGAAAAAAGGGTAGAAACAATACAGAATTTCAAAAAAAAATAAACAGTAAGAAATCACTGATTGGTACATTACATATTGTCTTTTTGGATATAGTTGTTCAAGTTACAAAATCAAAGCATACAAAGTGTACATTCAACCAGTGAGGCTGCAAACAGCTCTGTTCTCTGATCCAACAAAAACTTAGCAACATGATTATCATTCCTACACCCTTAAATATACACGCAGTTATACCCTTTAGAACACCTGCTTTTCCTCCTTTTGCTTTTTAAGTCCATTATCTGTTTAGTTATATCATGTTTCAGGTTGCTCAGTACCTTGCTGATCCGTTTTGTTGTTGTTATTTACTTTTTTAAATTTTTTTCTTATTTATTATTATTTTTATTGTAAGTATATATGTATTTTGAAGATAGTAAAATTCAGCAGAACAAGACAGGACAAAGCTAATTGAAGCAGTGCAGTGAAATTGGTACAGAACCTCACAGCAGGTTACTGGGATAACAGCAATAGGTACAATAGTATATCTGGTTTTCTTCACAATAGTTGTTCCTTCAGTCAGGTAGAACTGTATCGAAGGAAACACTGAAATTATAAAAACAGAATATTGAATAGAGCAATACCATTAATCAGAACAGAGCAAACCAGAGATAAAAATATTTGCCCTCAAAGAGATGGCAGAAGAAAATTCCCCCTATTTGCTATATCGCATATAGTCAAACTTGCAAGACATGCTCAGATCTCTGGCTCTCACTTGCTAGGGTGAGGGGGCAGGGGAATGAGATGGATGTTTGATTCTTAGCCCATACAGCAGTAGGCTCACAGCTGCCCACCAGAGGAGTGAACTGCTGCCTGTTTTCCCAGAGCTCAGGAAAGGCTGATACGGTTCTCGCCCTGGGGCGGCTGTGGCTTGGGAGGCCACAGCCACTTAGCAGAGCAGCATGCTGGCTGCCTGTTTTCCCAGCGCCCCAATCCCTATGGTCTTGTTTTAAGGTCCTGTATCATTTCCATTGTTTTGTTGGGTTGGGTTTTATTCTCTTTTGTTTTGTTTGATTATGTTAAATCTGATGGCAGAAGCAGCTATTTCAAGGATAGCAAGAAATGTTACGGTAGCAGTGCTGGATTTGCTATTGGCTTATTTTGAATCCTTTATTGCATTCATTGTCTTGTTTTTATTGTTTCTAGTCTATTCTGTTCTGTTTGATTTTTACTATGTCTCAAGTTATCTGCAGCTATTTTAAAGATATCAAAAGGCATTATGGTAACTATGGCTGATTTTTTAATATTTTTAAGCCTGTATCTCTTACTCTGGGTTGTTGAGATTGGGTTTATTTTATTTTATCCTCTTTAAAATAAATTTTAAAAAAACAACAAATGTTCATCTGGGTATATTTAATTCTCTTTCAAGCAAAAGCTTCAATATTGTTTTCTAGAGTTTTCTAAAGCTGATGTGTTTCAATTTTTGTTTCTTAAATTTTTACATCTCTGTAACACTTATCTAATAATATTTTTATGAATTTTAGTTGACTTTAAGTACTGTGTAAGATTCTTACTTCAGAGCTCCATTCTTCTGTGAGTGCAACTAGTTTAATGGATTTTGTTTATTTTTAATATTAGGGAAAGATTTTAATTCACTTGATTCTGTTGCTTATAGGCCCTAAATTTTGCCTTTCATATTGTAAAACTTCCTACTTTTTTTTATCTCTTTACCATTGACAGAGAAATGATTATTTCTTCCTTTGATTTGTTTTCCCTCCAGAAACTATACAAATTAAACCTGACCCTTTAAAGCTTGCATACTTTTTAATCTGTTCTTGTATCTATGTTCAGACCTATGTGCCACCTTTTTATAACAGTGGCTTTATTAAGTTTAGACCTCAGAGTTCCATGTGCTTCCTTCTCCTCCACAACTATCTTCCATCTGTGCTCACTCCAAAACTGTGCAGATCACAGGCTAGCATGGAAGAAATTGTAATTTTTATCTTTTCACTTATTTTTAAAACTGGACCCTTTTTACTTTAATAATTTGTGCTGCTGTTGTGTGATTCCATTCAAATTTTTTATTTTTTTTTAAAATTGTGTTTTCATTAAAAAACCATAACTGGACATTCTCTGTCTTTGCATTATTCAGAATGATTATATATATATATATATATATATATATATATATATATATATACCTTGCTGTTTTGTATCGTTTAGGGACAAAATTTGGGATGGGTAGGAATCTACATCTACACTTGTCTTTACCTAGACAGTTTTTCCAAGTATTATCTGTGTTTTCCTTGTTTAGATTATTCCTAATCTCTTATCTTTCTTTTTCCATATTTTCACCTTTAGGCTACATTGTGTGATTAAAATACATTCTTTAATGTTTTTTATAGAAATAGTTATGCTTGACATTATTTTTTTAAAAAGATGTAATTATGCTATTACAAAGTATATAGCATAGGATTTTGTAAGCCACAGGGCCCTCATTTTTAGGCTAGAGCCAAAAGAGAATAGAATCAGTCTAATCTATTATTCCACTGCTTTTTAATGAGGAGGCAACTTCATAACAGTAGTTCTCATATCTGTACATGCGTGTGGGGGTTTAGCTGTGTGTTAGGCGTCGTGGATGCCAAGGTAATCAGATACTTTGCATTTTCTACATATTTTCTGCTGGTTTGCACCCATTTCATCATATTGCCAAAACATTAAACTATTTATTGGAATGATTTTCTCACATCACTTTAGTAAGTGTTGTGTTTCACTTAAAGCATTTATGCATCTCTTAAACTTTCACAAATTTCACAGAAGGAATTATTTATATTTTCCACAAACGATGTTGGATTTTCAGCCTTCCTTCCTGTCTTATTGTTCCTCTCCCAAAACCAGTGTCTGCTAGGAGATTCACTGTCCTTTAACGTTCCTCTCCCATGTTTGTCTGACCCACAACTGTCACCGTCATGCTGAGGCTGGCGATGACTCCTACGCTACCGCAGTCAATGGGGTGACCCTCAAAGTAAACTGGGCACAAAGAAGCACTAGCAGCAGCCTCAGCACACAGTGGCTCTGACTCACACAGCAAGGTGCGCACGGTAGTAAAGGTCGAAGAGGAAGCATCAGGAGAGGAAGCAGGCAGGTGAGAGAGTTGGGCGGAGACAGCAGTGAATACAGCACAGGGGTCCTGCTGCCACACCTGTGTCCAGCCCGGACAAGAGCCTCTTTCATTCTTTCCAGTTACATCCAGCAGTTATGCTCACGCACGGTGGCTGAAAGCTTTCAAAGTGCACACTGCCTTTAAGCAGTGAGCCGAGAACAATGGAGTGTTCTGAGTAGAAAATAACACATATTATTTTGCCAAGGTGGATGATACCATTTCACACAAGCATTCGTTCCAGCGTATTTATTACCATCTCTCACTTTGACACTCGGACAGGTTTTAGTTATGCAATCAATCATACTGTGACCTCACCTGCAAGACAGAACCCGTGGCATCGTAAAATTTCAGATATTTTTATTGCTGGATGATGTCTGCTCAGGGTTACGAGTAGTTTAAGCTCGCCACGGTCTCTTCGTCCACCTTTGGTGTCTAAGCAGGATGCAAACATGCAGCGAACGGAGGAAGGAAAGAGGTAAAGGCGCACGTGGTACTTCACAGCACAGCTGGGAAGGGACAGAGCTGGGATTCAAACTAAAGTATTTATGCTGCCAGATTCTGAACTCTTACCATGAAACACTCACTTATATCACCTTTTACAGATTTCAAAACATTAATTTGAATTCTAAATGTGCAAACGTGTGGGTAGTACTAAGAATATAGAATTCATTGAATTTGTAAGCAGATAACGTACAGCAATGACATGTAGGAAACACCGCGCAGGTGCAGGACTGAAGCAAATGGACAGTGGGCACAGTTTTGGGGAGACGGCATTCTGTCCCCGTCAGAGGGGTGCAAGGGTTGGTGAAACTTCTGACGGATTCTCTGACTAAAAGACGTTTTATGCTATAAACAATAACCTCAATAACATCATTGTTAACGTTTCCATATAAACAATAACATCAATAATGACCTGACCACAGGTCCAACACCCTACTGTGATTTTATTAAATGCTACAGAGAAAGTTAATTCCCTTAAATTATTCAAGTTCAACGCCAGTTTCTGAAAACAAAGTTATCCTACCTAACCACTAATAAATTGGCTGAATGTTAAATAGCCCTTTAATTTTGTTTCATTAATGTTCATTAAATAACTAAGAAAGGAAGGAAGTTGATTATGTCAAGCTCAGAATTTTTAATTAAAATGGAAAGAGGTAGGAGCTCCTAATTTGCAAACACAGTTCAGACAGCAAACAGATAAAGTTTACTGTGCACAATGCAGACAGAATAATAATAATAAAAAAAAACTTTAGTGGTTAATTAAAAGTTTAGTTGCTTAATATGTCTCTACTTAAGCCATGAATTGCTATTTGTATCTTCCTGTAAACTTCCAGACTCCAGGGAAAGTGTCACACCCACAGCTGTAAATATTGGTGACCTGCGTTGCTGCTGTACTTCGAATCCTGCACTTTAGGAAGGCAGCACACTGGGGAACTGTGCTGGTCCAGAGTCAGAAGTCGCACTTGTAGCTCCGACTTGAGTTTTGTCTGTGTATGGTGTGATTTCAAATGTGCCACTCCATCTTCATGGGCCTCAGTTTCCTTTGCCAGTAAAGTGAAATAATATTTGCTCTAGAAAAAACTACTGTGTTTTTATCACTTGACTGTCCTTTATTTCCTCACCTGGGCATCCTGGGAGTAGGTGTTTGTGGTCACATGAGGACGGGGCTGCATTCCAGCCAGTTCAGCATTAGGGAAGCCTGAGCACGGCTTGAATGGTTCAGAGTCAAGACTGCAGTGTGTCAACTCGAAGCCAGGAGAAGACTCCCTTCCTTTAATTCTTAGGGGCTGAAGAGACAAAGGAGATACGAGATATTATCAACCCCATTTCCTGCAGGCACGGAAAGAGGACATGCAATGTGACAGCAGGTGAAACTCACCTCATGCTAAAGACACACTCATGGGGGGCGGGGTACAAAATTAAAATGTTTTGGCAACTTAATATTACTTAGATCTTATTTCAAAGTATTCAGAGACATTTATTTAAGCCAGCCCGAACTTTGGCATGCTTGGTGGTCTCTCTCTCTCTCTCTTTTTTCTCATGTCTCACCATTTTTATAACATCCTTCTTTTATTTTTTTGTAGTATTATGTTTTCCTGTCTCTTCCCTATTGCTGTTTCTCTCCTGAAAAACATTCATCCTAATGTTTCTATGTAGCTTTCCTGTTTGCTTGACATATTGTGTACTTTTTAAAACTATTGTGTTAATCAACAATTTACATACATGGTTCTACCTTATTTTTCTTTCCTTAACAACATGCTTGTGAGATGTAGCTTAATTACAATATATAAATTTGACTCTCTGCTGCTGCTTTGCATCATACTTTAACTTAAGTATACACCATACTTTGTTTAGTCATTAGTCGAGAGTCAGAAGTTGCACTTGTTGCTCTGACTTGAACTTTTACAAAGTTCCAACATGGATACGTAAATTCCAACCAGTGAGTCCCAAGTAGTGACTCTTATCATCTAAAACATTGCTATATAAAAATGTTTTTTGTCTCTTTAAGAAATTCTGAAGGACATAAACTTTGGAGTGAAATTCATTGATCTTAGTAAAATAATATAAATTTACATGTGAGGCACTGATAGTGTATTTCCCCAAATCAATGAACAATTTATTAACAATCCAGGAATGAACAAGATTTAATAATATTCCTGTAAGTACAGTAGCATTTGAAAACTTAATAATTTTGCTTTTATAAAAAATTAAGGCAATTTTTTATTCCAAATTGTCAGTTATCATGAGGTCACACAGAATAGTACCATACTTGCTCATATTTTGAGTTATTTATGTTCATCTCCTCCATACAGCCCTTTCTTGTCTATAGTTATATTTTCTAATTTTAAAATGCTTACATTTCTGAATTTGGCTCATGATGTATTATTTTAAACATACGGTTATTCATTTCTGTTAGTTTTTTTTAGCAATGTTATTCTGAAATTGCCTATGTTTACTTTCCTTGTGCTACCTTTAATATGTTTGGGTTAAGTTATAAAAATTATGATTTACTTTGCAAAAGTAACTGAATAAGAAAACATTTCAAAGATTTATCTTTAGGAACTTATTAAGGATGCTATATTTATTGAACATTGTTAATATTATTTTGCTTTTTAAATTATTTTATTTTAAAAATAAAAGAAAATACAAATACGAAAGAACAAAAATGAAAAATATATATTCAATGTTTGTTGACTATAAAGTACTAAGTACAACGTGCTTTTCAAATTCCCTACATACTTTCTTGTTTATGTTTTCTTTCAATCCTATTTTCAAAAAAGGATATATTAAGTGGTTACTTCTCATATAGTTTTCAGGTACTCACAGTAGATTTTAAAATAATATGCAATATGTACATTCTCATATCACCTTTACCTGATATGTTTTACTCTCCATTTTACTATTCCTTTTAGTTTGATTTTCTGCTAGAATTCTTCAACCTAATTTCTTTAGATCAATCATATCTTTCAAGAAAAATTTTTAAGAGTCTTAATGAATATTTTCTATATTGTAACAATATAGAATGTTTTGATTTTATTTAATGTGATAATCTTATTTGATCAATGAATTTAGCCTTTGTACATATTATTTCAGTTACTGATGTATTTGGACATATTTCTGAATCTTATTTTGTGTTTTCTATTTTCCATTTATTCCCTTCTGCCCAGTCTCTTTCTTACTTTTTAAAAATAGATCTAGATTTTTCTGCTGTACACTTAAAATTGCTTTCTTTTTATTCTTCAGGTGGCTTCTTTTACATATCATGGTAAAAATGCACTCTATTAACCTCCTAAATGTAATAATATATTTGCCTTCAAATTGTAATTGCAAACCAGAGCCTAATACAGTCCTCTCAATCCTGGCATCCTCTCCCCATGACACCCCATGTAGAATTTGAGATTGAATTATGTTCCCCAAGTAGTCTTAGCTCTCTTAATTATTAAGCAAGGACACGAAAGGTGCCCAAGCCGAACACTTTCATTTGTAAAATGTAATGTCTAACTGGTAAACTTGCACATCACGGCTTTCTGGTGAATCGGGCAACACTGAAAGAAGGCTAGCGATTCCTTCACAGTGATGCACTGTATCCACGCAAGGTCTAAACTTAGTCACGTATTAGCTAGGGATCTGGAATATAGTTGATGAAGTTCTAAAAAATGCAATCAAACAATAAACAATACCAAACAATATATATTTTATAATACTTATTACGTTAAGGCACTGCTTAAAAAGAGAATTAGTGTGGCTCCCCAAAGCTGGAGCAGGCGTTCGGCTCTTTGAGAATGGCGCAGACCAAGAAGATTCATCCAGATTCACTTGTTCCTCTTCTCATTTACTAGCTTCTCACAATATTGTAGACATACATTGAAACAAAATCATGATCTCTGAGACCCTTTTAGCCTTTGTAGACGCAGCACAGTTCATGGTATCAAGCAAACCAAAGAGATTGCTTCTGACATTTGAGGTGCTGAAAGCATAAGAACAACTATAAAACTGGTGACTTCCAGCCTCCCTCCACTACCCAGCTCAGCCCAGCCCCGGTCCTAGCCAGCATGTGTGTGGACACCCATCTGCACTAGACGCTCCATCTGGCCTCACTAAAATGAGAAAGAATCCCCTCAAGAAGATGCACTTGGGAAAGAGCTCCTCACAGGTCCTGCAACAGGCTGAAATGGGTGAGGAGGGGAATTTCTGGGTGTCTGACCCCTAGAACATGGTCTGAAAAGAACATGAATGCATCTTCCAATTGTAAGTGTTTTTAGGTGCCAGAGAAGGGATAGAGATTAAGTAGAGAAGGGCAAAAGCAGCTCCCGTGAAGCAGGGTCCTGGGCAGGGGCCCCAGGACTTTGACTAGCCAAATAGCTAAGAAGATAAGACAGGCACCTCGGGGCAACAGCAAGGGTGAGCGATTCCAAATTGATACTGGAGGAAATCAGTTATACTGATGTAGAGTGAAAAACATTCTGGTACAGGAAGACAAATGAAAATAAAAACTAGCTAAGTGTCTAAGGGGTGTATAAGGAGAAACCAGACCACTGCTAGATCACAATACCTTACTCCTACCCCAACCCCTAAGACCCACCATCTTGGGAAAGATTAGGACTGAGAGAGGGATCTGGCCTTCATGATGGCCTGGATGGTGGGATAGATTGAGGGTCCAACCTTTCTACAAGGAATGGCGAGTGAGACATATGCAACTTGGGGATTCAGACAAGCCAAATGCAGGAGAACAAGGCGGGACAAATGGCCTCACATTTGTGTCCTGAAAAAATTGTCCTGTAGCACCCATAACTGAAGAGACTGTGAGGAGAGAGAAGATTTTCTGGATACAGAAAAATATTAGTTGCTCACTCTCCCCACAAAAACTAGGAGTGCTGGGAATATAGCTCAGTGGCACAGCACCTGCCTGGCAAACCCAAGGTCCTAGGATTGATTCTGGTTTTAAAAGAAGAAAAAGAGTACTATATTTGTGGGACATTTAGCATGATACACACAACACAGTAGGCTCCCACTGGGGAACCCCAATGTCTCCTAGCTGGGAGCTGCAGAAGTCAGGGAGACTCGAGACTCTCAGAGACAAGTACATGGAATAGACAGTGGAATGGGGAGATTTGGGAGTGGAGAGACAGACTGGAACCCAGGTAGGAGGGCAGTTCGGTGGAACCAGGGCACACCAAGCACTCCCCTCCTGTTTCCCCAGACACCAGAAAGGCCAGTGTAGTGTAAGGACCTGCGTACTGCTCCATCCTGGCAAAGAAGGCCTTAGGCTGAACCTGCAGGCAGCCATAGGTTCCACAGCAGATGGGAGACCATGGAGAGAGATGGTGACCAGTGCCTTGTAGGAGGCCTTCTGGCCACATACTAAGCAATGAGGGAAGGTACAGAGGCATCTGGGATGTTTATCCCTAAAATCAACTGAGCAGTCAGATCTACGGAGGCCCACAGCAGGCCACACCCAGAGCATAGTTTGCAACCAGGACAGGAGTTCCAATAGCTAAAACGGCTCCAGGAAGGCAATGGTCGCTCCCATGGGGGCCTGCTTGGTGGCTCACAATGGAGCCGAGTGCACAGGAAGCCAGGGAACACTCGGTTAATCTTGCAACAATGGGGTGAAAGGTTTGATTTTGATTTTGATTGCTGCAATTTTGTTTCCTTACTTGTGAGATCTGGGTCATCTTGGTTGTTTTGCATTTAGTTTTTCTTTCTTTTTCTTTTGGGTCTTGATGTTTTTAGTGGGGTTTATTCTTATTGTTGTTTTACTTTATTCTTTAAGATTCTCCCCTTTGACCTGCTCTCTCTTTAGGTGTGTCTTCTCTTTTGATTTTTTATTGTATTACCTCCACCTTTGTGTTTTTCTCCCTTGTCCTCATCAGCCAGTCTCTCTCCTTTCTCCTTCCACCTCTTCGTATGTAAAATAGTGGTCCTTCTAAGCGCATTAGAGAATAAGAGTAAACAGCACTATGGTTAAACAGTACCATCCAAGGGCATGTCAGGATCATCCATAACAAAACGGGGTTTAAACAGTTCAAGCCTAACTATCTACACATATATTAGCAGGCTCAAAAAACCTCACAGCTTTCTCCAGGCTCTAAATACATCTTCGTCAATCTTCATACCTCCTTCCCCTTACTACTGACATTAGTTTTTAACTACTGATATTCTCTCACCTCTTTCTCTTCCCATTGACACACCTCTTCCTTTCTCCCCCCTCCCACCCTCTACATCCCAGAACCACAAAAATTGCATCATATAGGCTGTAAGAGGCTTTGACAGAAGGTTAAAATTATCAAAGCAAGTTTTAATGATTAGTGTTGATACATAGTTGAAACTGTCCACACTGTTATAACCAGCAGAAAATCCCTCCTTAAAACACAATGACAGAGTCTAATCTAAATAAAATGAACAGTTTAAAGAGTTAAACTAGGGGTAGGGTTTCAGACATCAAAATGGAAATATGTGATTTACTCAGAGAAGCCTTAGAAACAATGTAAAACCAAGACTAACTCATACCGAAACTTACCAGAACATACCAGTGAACTTAATTAAAATAAAAGACTAAATATTAAGGCACAAACACTTTAGATATTGTTTTATCATGAATGGGTGTTGGACACTGTCAATGCATTTTCTGCACCAATAAAGATAAACATATGGATTTTGTACTTGGGTCCATTAACCTGGTGTATTACATTTTTTTAGTTTGTTTATTGATAATATGCATGGGAAATTTCAAATCCCTTTGCATTTACTTAAGTATGTTCTATCAGCTAGTTTATGGTCTCTTTTGCAGAACATCCTATGTGCAGCTGAGAAGAATGTGTATTCTGATTTTGTGGGAAGAAATACTCTGTAGACATCTACAAAGTCCATTTGTTCAAAAGTCTGGTTCAGTTCTAATATTTCATTGCGAGATTTTTGTCTAGTTGATCTGTCTATGACAATGGGGTGTTGAGGTCCCCCATTACAATTGTATTATTGCTTATTTGATTTTTCATGCCAGCTAATATTTGTCTTAATAGTTGGGTGCCCTGGTAGTTGGTGCATATGTATTTATGATTGTTATATCTTTCTTTTGAATTGCTCCCTTTGCAAGGATGTAGCGAGCGTCATTGTATCTCTTAATCAGCACCAAGACATTTCTAGCTAAATGTATGGATGGTGAGGACATAGCCTTAAGTGAAATAAACTGGATACACACGTAGATACTGCATTGGTTCTTTGGTGTGAGAAAACAAAAGTGTAAATAAGGACCAAAATGTATAATAGATATGTGAAATAGGGAAATGTTTAAATGGAAAGGAGAGCTAGGGATGGGGGAGATGAAGGGAAAAGAAAAACAAATGGTGAGACAAGTAGAAAAAGTGTAAAAAATGCTTTTGTAAATAAGAAGGGGATGGGAGTTGAAGGAACTGTAAGGGGAATGAGGGAAAAGATCAAATTGTGTCATGTACAGGTACAAATTCCCTATGATGAATGTGATCATTATGTATAGCTAAAATGCACCAATTTATAAATGTAATTAATTAAAAAAAACACAAACACTTAAGCTGCCGGAAAACAAGATGAGTAAAACTCTTGAAGTCATATGGATAAGCAAGAACTTTCTGAACAGAACCTCATTTGCTCAAGAAATAAGAGATTACATCAACACAACAAAGTAAACAACCACCATAACAAAGGAAACACTCAAAGAGTGAAGAGGCCACAAAAGAATGGGGAAATAATGACAGCATTACTCAGCCAGAGAACTAATACTTAGAACAGATAAAGGAATTTTAAAATATCAAGTCTCTGCCCTGAGATAAAAGACCAATTATAAAAAAGGCAGGGGATGTGAAGAGAATTGAGATGTGTTACATATATTCATGTACCAACTTCCCACAATGGATGGATGTAAGCATTATGCACTGCAAATATGTGTTAATGAAAATCAAAATGGGAAAAAGAAGAACATAGCTCATCTCTGGTTTTTCAACAATCAGATTAATAACTCCAAGAGGTGTTACTAAACCATAAAATTTTTATTTTATTGACTGTAGTGTTGGTGGCTGAAGAGCTTTCTATATGTAGTAGAACATAAGGACCTTAGACTTTTGATTTGCTTTTGGTTTTAGATACGCCTAGAAATTTTGATTCAATAATTGTAAAGTAGAGCTGGGAATATGCATCTCCAAAAATCTGGTAGGTCTTTCATTTTAATGAGAGATGATATTAGATAATTAGATTTTGCTAAAGGAGATGGTACAATCCCTGTGTTTAAGAGATCATGTGAATGCTTAAAGGCCAATTCTATTGTTAATAATTTAAAAAATGATTATATATATATAGTCATGAATTTTGTATGTTGTGTGGAACTCAGTACCTATCAGAATATGACATTAAAGGTTGCATATTGTGAAGATATGTGTTGTATAGGCTTTAAACTGCTGCTGGGTTAAAAAGACATATTACAGACACGTACTAACTTCCCACAAGGAATGTCTATACTACGCACTACATGTGTTTACTAATAAACTAAAAATAAAAAGCAAAAAATTGAAAGAGAAAAAAGTGTGTTTCCAGATTGTTCTGAAAGTGAAGTTCAGTAAAATGAACAGAATATTGAACCCAGGATTAGGAAAGTAAAATACCTAAAACCAACAATGAGCTACTCATTTTCTCAGCCAAGTTCCCTGTCAAATGTAAACTTCAGTTACATAGTAATTAAGCTTTCTTCCAGTCAGAAAATTCGACTAGGATCTATATTTGTAATATGAAGGGTGGCATAAACAAGAGAAGCCTGCAATTTTGCATTAAATCTGAGGTCAACTATCTTTTCTTAAATCATTCTACCCATTACCAGAGCCTTGGTACCAATTATGGTAAAAATAGAGCTTCAGTTTAGCATAGTTTATCTGATGGGATTCAAAAGGAGGATTATTGCTTGGTCGTTGTCAGCAAATGAGTCTCAGAGGTAGGATTCTGCCAGGGAGCAAGTCAAATTATATTTTAATTGGCCTGTCAACTAATTCAATTACATGTACTTAAAGTCAATAGACATCAAGAGGCAAAGGCATAAGAATTTCAGTATGTTCTTTCTCTCCAGAGCCTTCTAGTTAGAATCCCATTAGAATCTGGAGTTGAGGTGTAGATTTTACTGCAGACAATTGAGGCAATCCTTAGAAAGGGAAACAAGGTGATAAACAAGGAAAGACGGAACAGTAAATGAAATTCTGATGAAACAGGAAGTTTGGCTTCCACCTTGCATTTCATTGTTCAGTCAACAAAGGAAGTTCTGCACTTTGTCTGGGCTTTTGAAGCCTCATCTGTCAAAATAGATAACATCATCTTTGTTTGGAAAGAGGTCTTCAAGGAAGATATAATGAAAAATATTTGTAAAATCTTTTGCACTCTCAAAAAGAGCTGCTGACATTTCTGTATTAATGATGCATTCTTACAACCTGAAGAAAGTGGCATTTTGACCAGTCCTGTTCTCTCCAGGCTACATCAGACATGCATGTGTTGGGAGGAGGAGTGGATTGGAGAAAGTGATACAAAACATGGTGCCATCGGACTGAGGTTGGACAGACAGAGTCACTGTGGAAGAGAACAGAGGAAAAGGATGAGAGAATCAACTTTATTTTTCCCAAGACAAGCATTCCTGCTTTGTTCTTTGCCTCTTTCAATCAACACGCTTAATTCTTGGGGTCCCCTTATTTCTACTAAGCTATATTCTGAAAGAGTGATGTTGAATCTGTAAAGGCAAAGTAACCATGTTGCTATGGATTCTAGATAATATTAAATGCTATCCATTTCTGGATATTGTTGTTTCACATGTGTATGGAACATAATGCTCATAAGTCAGAATGAAATGTGGGTCAAATGAAAGTGGGGTCTTGACAGCAAAGAAAATTTTAGGCATAGGATAGGCATATGTTTACATATAAATGTTTTGTGAAGGGTGAGGAGAAAAAACCTCTTATTTCTATTTGATACTCATATTATAGTAAACATATTTTACATATTATCTCATTTTATCCTGTCAAGAACTACATATTGTAAATGATATGGATTAGTACTATCCCAGTCAGTGATGTGACAACTGAGATGAGAATCTAGGTTCTTTGGGTGTGGAGGTTCAGATTTCACCCTCCTGCCTGAGTCACAGGAGCATGTCATTCCTCTTCAGTTGCCTACGTCCATGTGGCCTCACTTTGATTTTCCCCAGCAAACACTAAGAGAAAAGAAAAGGTATTGAGAGGGAGGGAACAGTCTACTTCAATTAATTTCCCTCACATGTATTTTGACCTTTACTCCTTTAATTCACGATGACGCTTATCACTGCAGACAACTGTTTCGCCCATATCTCTGGTTCTTGTCATACCAAGTGGAAAACTCCTGTAGCAATTAGGACATTTAGCCACTGAACTCCAAGCCCCTGTGAATCACAAATTAATTAGTGCCAGAATGAATGCAGATTGTCAAAATACCCACATGAATTGCATGGATATCAAGACTAATCAACACCTTATTTTACTCTCAGTCTACTGAACAATGAGGTTAACCACTTTCCATCAAAACTTACCATACGAGGAATGTGCTAATCTAATCTAGCTCTTGAACATGCCATCTTGGGCCCCCAAGATGTTTTCATGTTTTTGAAAATAACATGCATATTGTAATGAAACTGGCAAGCAGGTTCCTCCTTCAGTTCCTTGTTTTTCAGAAATGCTTCATGAGGCTGTCTTTTACAGCTTGTGTATTTTATTAAAGGAGTTCTCTGTTCTCATGATTATACAGATGCAATGGTTTTATCATATACCACAACCATAAAGTGGATGAATTGTTTCTGCAATTTAAAAAATCGTAAAAATATGTTGCTGATAAAAGATGTACTTTAAAACATGTTATTCTTTCTCTTTCAATAACCTATTCAATCAAATTATTTTTAGCTAAGTTCATGTGTTTTTACTTCATGTAGCAAATTCTCATAAAGTAAATGGAAATTTAGGGTACAATTATGAGCATCTATGAGGTGTCTATGAACATAAGTCTCCAAGTGAGGGGATGCGTATTTCAAGTAGACACAAGGCATTTTGCTTGGAAGCAACTCAGTGAGACAAACTTGCATTAGAAAGTTTTGTCCGAGATACAGGTTTAGAAGCAAACCTTCCCCTACTCTGCCTGTCAAAGCAGAAGGGCAGTTTTTGATAGCCCCTTCGCACATCTTCACATTTGGAGGGGACAGCTGGTTCCAAGTACAGACGGTAAGAGTTCTCCACACCGAGTGGCAGCCATCCCAGCTGGGAGGCGGGCTCCTGCCACGCCAGCTGTTCCCCTCGCATCCAGCACTGACTTCTCCGTATGCCGCAGAGAAGAAGCCACGGACTTTCCTCACATGTCCCGGTGCCCCTTATGCCAGATGAAGGGGGGAAGCCAAGCAGCTAAAGTTGTCCCACAAAGTTAGTGTCCTCAAACGAGCGCTGAATGATTGAAACCAGAAGAATCATGTACTCCTTAGTGGGGTCCAGTAAGAGGAATTATCTCCTTATCCTACTTACAGAATCTGTACATGAACCTGAATCAAGATATGTTTTATGCATAGTAGTTCAGTTAATACGGGTTTCCATGAATATGTGATTTTGGGAATCACTCAAAATATATACCTCTCTTTAAACTCATGCGGTACTTCAGACTACTAAAGGTATTGAGAATTCACGTACTTTCAAAATATGTTTAAAAGTCTATAGAATTATTTCCCATCAAAGGTGTTATAATTAATATTGTTCTAAAAAACTTAGTTGTTCTAAACTATTTCCAAATACGGATTTCATGTCACTTAGTCAAAGGAATTTGATCTTTCTTTTCTTTTAATTCTATAAAGAGACATCTTGCTTCACAAATGCTGATGTCTAAGATAAGAATGGGAGATTTTGTATTTTTATGTTCTTTAGTTTTTACTGCATCTCTGCTGTATAATTTTAAACACTCAGTAAACACATTGAAAATGCACTTCAAGTTCTTTTATTGACGTTGTTCTTTACCTAGTCTTAACCTTCTCATTTTTTCCATCAATTTCTATAGTTCTTTGAGTTCATGTCCACTTGCCTGCGTAAGATTGATTTGGGGGTCTTCTTTGAGATGAGTTTCTAACTCGGTCCTGGTCCACCCACTTCTTGCCGTGACTGTCCTCTTTCTGCCTTTCTTGACTCATGTCTTGCTCTGATCTCTGGCCTCTAAGATCTGTCTGTATTCTGCTTCTTGTTTCTCAGTTTTGACTCCCGTCTTGACAGCATAATTGCCCGCTAATGCACGGGACACCAAGTGTTTCGGCAGGGAGCGAAAGCCCATCCACGGAAGGCAGGCCAGCTGCAGGTGAAGACGCACTGGGAGGTGAGCGGGATAGCAATTTTCTGCAGTCTTGTCTCGAAGTACTGACAGGGTTATGCTAAATAATGGGTCACACATCAGAGGTCAATCAGTGCCAATGCGCAAAGAAAGGACCCTGCACCAGGGACAACATAAAAAGAGAAATCAGCTTGTCTAGAAAAATAATTGATTTCAACTAAAAAAAAAATTTAGCTCTTACCAAACATGTATAAAAACGTCCAGAGAGCCACAGTCAGAGGAAGAAAGGCCCAGTGAACAGCTAACACATGGGTTAGGTTCGAACATGTTCGAGATACCTGTGTTTTACAAGTTTTGACCACACACTTGACTGCGGTCCTTGAAGTATACATACTGCGCTTTGACACAGTTTGAGAAACCTGAAAGCTAGAACTTTATGTTGTCTGAATTTGTCAGTTTTTTCCCCACAATAAAGAATCCACCTTTTAGAAACCCAGAAAGGCAGCACTTCCCTGCTCCTGCACCGTGTGGGACTCAGCATGAAGCAGCACCAGGCAATAGTCAGCCTGTGGGTGTGCGCTGGACAGCTACATGGCAGGGGCAGGCTGGCAGGGGCACAGAGCCCTGAGAGCTTGTCTGTCCCTCTATAATTCAGACAAGCTAGATGGAGGACATAATTAAGGTTCAGCCTCATTTCTGCTGCTTCACAGAACCAAGCTACAATGAGAGACACAGAAGCAAGAATAGAAAGGATGATTGGTACCCTGAGGTGGCATATAATGAATTAATTTCCCCACAGCATTCTTAGGACTGAACGTACTGTGCTGAATGTGATGAATCTGGGCACAAATGCCACTCATTCCATGGCTGCTTTGGATCGAATGACAACCGTGTGCACACAGACGCGAACACAGGATGTTCACGGTTTCATTTCAGTAGCAAAGACCCCAAACAATTGAAATGTATGTCAGTAGGAGATGAGATAAATTAGCAATAGTACATAGTGTTCTACAATATTCAGGAGAGATAAATACATTAAAATGTATGTGCTGTTAGTAGAGGCAAAAAAGAAAAGCCCAGAGCAATCTGTCACTTCTGCAAGTGTTTTGTGTCTATTGTGTGTGTAGCACAAGCAAGCATACCGTGTACAAATGTGAGAGAAAGTTTTCTCAACATAAACTTTTGCCCTATCGATAACTTTTGCCATGTGTTTATATTTAAAATGCCCTAAATAGACTCAAAACCTACATCGTCTCTTAAAGACAAAAAAAGAAAGAGAAAGCAAGGCCCATGCATCAAACTATTTAAGGAGGTCTAATGTATGTTATTTTACAATTGTTCCATATTTTATCGTAAGGATGAGACCTAGGTCTAAAGAGGGTTTATAAAAACAGAATAGAAACTTCTGAGTGTATCTGCTCATATCCAGTTGTCTCAGGAGAGAGTTCCTGCTTTTCGTCACATACTTAGAAAAACTTGAGGACTATAATGTGCTGAGGGATATTGTTCTACGTAAGCAGACTTTAAAAAGAAAGCTTTTACTAAATTTTACCAAATTCTTTTAGATTACGTATGATATTATTGTATAAAATGTGACGTGTTTGCTTGACAGGGTGGCAAGTATTCATCTTTTCTTAAGAAATACTGTGATTTATAATCTGATCGCCTAGCTACATGGTATGAATTTACAGCAGTGATGTCTTAGTCTGCTTTTCAAATGAGAAAACATAGATTTCTTTATTTTCCAGCCTGTTAGATATTCCTTGAGGCACAATCCAAGAATAAGATACCTTTTTGTAGCGTCCATTTTATTTGGGAATTGTAAAACTTTAATTTTGAGTAGAACAAAGTTGTACTATATAATATTTAAACTTATTTTTGACATAACATTTGAGATTAAAAGAATTTTGTGTTCCAGAAAGGGACACAATTCTTGCTTACAACCTCAACATCCTGAGAATTTGCATTTTCCCTGTGAAACACTTTGAAATACTTTTTATGCTTGACAGTTTCTAATCCCTCAAATGTTTACTGAAGTAAAGAAGGAAAAAACACAAATTCATTGTAAACTGTGTATCACTGATATATGTAAAGGTGACATTTTCAAATATTTGTATATTTGAAAGACAGAAATAGTTTCCTATGCTTGAATGTAAGTAATGTAAAAATCTCTCCTTATAAATAGTATTGCCATATAATTTGCAATGAATTTGTATTCTTTTATTTTTCCTTCCTTACTCCAGTAAATATTTGAGGGATCAGGCCATTCGTGGACTTGCAGGGGGAGAAAGAACCAGGCCTCACAAGGAGGAAATCCCCTCCTGGAAACCATATCATTTTCATTGTGTTGTTTGATTGGGTTTTATTCTCTTTTGTTTTGTTGGATTATGTTAAATCTGATGGTAAGAGTAGCTATTTAAAAGATAGCAAGACATATTAGGGCCGCCATTTTGGATGTACTCTTGGCTTGTTTTGAAGTCCTTTATTGCATTCATTGTTTTGTTTTTATAGTTTCCATTCTATTTTGTTCTGTTCAATTTTTACTATGTCTGAAGGTATCTGCAGCTATTTTGAAGACAACAAAAGGCATTATGGTAACTATTGTTGATTTTGTAAGGTTTTGAAGTCCTGCATCACTTATACTGGTTTATTTTGATTGGTTTTATTGTTTTATTTTCCTTGGTTTTATCTTCTTTATAATAAAATTTTAAAAAATTAAAACAAATTTGAGAGATGAGTAGTTGTTAAGGATAAAAATAGAGAGTTCTTGTCCTTAATATTCTTGTAAAGATTCTTCAGTTCTTTAAAACAACTGAGCTAAGTATATTATTGTAAGTCTTGGTTTAGATAACTCACCTTACCTGAATGTTAAAATAAAATCAACCAAATACAAAACTGGACAAATTTACTGATTTGTAGTTTAATAATGTACAACACCTTCCATTCTCTGAATATGCTAGACTTTATCCTTCATCAGTTTGTGCTTTTTTGGTTGTATACTCTCCTATTCTCATAAAGCAAAAAATACATTATATTAAAAATGAGAAATAGCTTTCTATGCTGGCTCATAAGTAAAGTAAAAGTCTATGTCACAAGAAACAAGATGAAAACAGTGAAAAATCAACAGTTCTTCCTAGAGCAATGGGGTAAGCTTCCCTCTAAGAGGGAGACAGAGAGAGAGAGAGAGAGAGAGAGAGAGAGAGAGAGAGAGAGAGAGAGAAGCAATTAGAAAGAATCCTAACTTAACAGTGTAGAATTCCATATGAAACGTTTGTGGGCACCAGTACTGGGGTATGAAAACCTGACCTATAATTGATGTGCAGTGATCTCTGAGAATGAAAACACCCAAGGGGTTAGGTAAGAGGGCACACACTGAGTTCTTTGAGGAACCCAGCCATGAATAACATGGAAAACTCTAACACTTATGGGGGGAGGAGGTGAGAGGGAATAGCCATGCTGTATATACTAAAGCTTTCTGTTTTTAATGATATCTACTGTCAAAGGAAACTGTTTTACAAGAGCCCAAAGAAAGGAAGAATGTGAAAGAATAAATAAGGTAAAATAAAAACTTTTATTTTTTATTTGCAATTGATTAACAAATAAGAGTTCATTCAAATAAAAATAGAAACTATACATAAACATATATATATAATATGTTTATGAATACTCTCTATAAATAAGAAAAATATTAGCCATAATACAAGGAACAGGTGAGTGAAATTAGTGATTTTTTTATTACAAATTATGTGCACTTCTGGATAAGTGCTAATACTGTTATTCAAAACTGCATTTAAATTATTTGTAATTGTAATATTTGTGCAAAAGGCAAGAATGAATATTCATAACTGGACTCTACAAATGATTGCTTTAGGGCCTGCCTGGCAAGCAAAAAGTTGTGAGTTTGATCCTCAGCACACACACACAAATTGCATTAATAATGCAGCAGAAGTACTTGACAAAATCCAACAACCATTCATAAAATGCACCCTTAGCAAATAGAAAAGGACCTCCTAAACTTGTTAAAGTTTCAGTTAACCTAGTTAATTACCTTAATAGTGGGAAACAAAGATTTTCCACTTAGATTAGGAGCAAGGCAGGAATCTCCTTTCACACCACTGCTTCTCCATATTATTATGAATGTCCTTCTACATATTATTATGAATGTCCTAGGTAATTCATTAAAGCAAGAAAAACCAATAAAAGATACAGAACTTGGGCCAAAAACTGAAAACGAATTTCTCAGTATTTGCAGATGCCATCATCACCTATGTAGAAAATTCAAAAGAATTTACAAAAAAAAATCTGTGGTTAATAATCACAGAGAATTTGAAGAATATTGGTTAATATATGATATTGATAATTTTTCTGTGTACCACCAATGAATAAGAATAATTTTAAGTTACAAATTCAATATTTACACTAACACCATCAAAAATGATATGCTAAGTCACGAAACTTTAAACATGTACATGGTCTATGTGAAGAAATCTGTAAAATTCTGATGAAAGATATTACAAAAGAAAAAAACAGAAAACTTGCCTTGTCTGGCACAGCTCTAAACTTCCCTTTGGGGAGCAGATGTGGAGGCTAAAGAAATGAAGAGTCAGAAAACAGAAAGCTGAGGTCAGGTGAAGCCCTCTCTCCTGATGGGAGAAAAGAACTACCCAAGCACTGCAGGGTTTTATTTATACACTCAACAGGTTGATGTCACAAGATACCCCTCTGCCTGTGAGCTTGTTTGCTTAACTCACCTCAGGCTCTCCATGATCTGGGGGCTTGCCTTGCTTTACCCCCACACATGTGATTGATCTTCAGATTCAGCCACTTGCTATAAGAGATAACCCATGTCAATGGGTAGGATGATTTAATATTGTTAAGATGTCAATTTATCCCACTTAGCTGTAGATTAAATGCAATCCCAGTCAAAATCTCAGCAAGTAGTTCTTTAGTTATTAATAAATTGATAACACATTTTATACGGAGAGAAAACACCCACAATTGCCCCCTAAATACTGAAGGAAAAGAACAAATTCAGGGGTGTGAGTGAATGATTTTAAAATGCGTATTAAACTATAGTAATAAGACTGTATTGTTAAAAAACAAATTAACAAGAAACAAACAGATCAAACAGAAGAGAAAGCCAAGAAATAGGCCAATTCAAACAACTGAGTTTTCATAAAGAGATATCATAATGGAAGTAGGGAATGAGCAAGGACAGAGAGAGAGAGAGAGAATGTAGAACATAGAGCTAAATTTTATGTACTTGGTAAGAATTAGCATAAAGTGGATCTTAGGCCTAGGTATAAGCTATAAAACTATTTCTACGGTTTGTATCTAGATGTCCCCTCAAAGCCTCATGAACTCATAGGTGGAGCTTTACGAAGGTGGTTGGATCTAGGACATGTGATACTTGGATTAAAAGTGTGTGACACTAAATTAGTCCACTGATTAGAACTAGTACAGTTCTGAGTGGCACCACTCAAATGTTGGTAGCATAGATGGAATAAAAGGGAAAGGCAGGCAGGGAGGCTGCTTGCTGTTCCTGCTGCTTGCTACATTCTGCATGCCTGCTATGGACTGTTTCTCCTCTGTGATATCTACCTGGCATTCCAACTTCTCTTGGATCCAGCTGACTATGGACTGAAACCTCTCAAACTATTAGGTAAAATAAACCTTTCCTCCTTTAACTTGTGAGTATTGAGTATTTTGTCTCTACAAGAAAAGTAACTGAAATATATTTTGGTAACAGGAGTGGATCATTGTTGTGGCATTTCCTGGCCATCTGGTTCAGAAGCCTTGAAACTGGGTGTCAGGAAGAGTTTGCAAAGGTCTGTAGATGTTAGCTGAAGAAGCAACCTGAAATGTTGAAAGATGAACCTGGCGGGATATTCTTGTCAGAATTCAGAAAGCCAGAATGCTAATATGAAGGAATCCTGTAAAGATGAGGTTTAGGAGGTTTCCACAAGGATTTAGTCAACAAGGACTACATTGGCTGTTGGACTTCAGACAATATATGTTAACTTTTGGCAGAAAATTTGTTTACATTTCTCTTATGTCCAGAGACTTTGCAGGAGACTGAGATTAAGTGTGGCAGATTAAATTATCTGGTAAGAGAAATTTCAAGGATGTCTAACGTTGAGGAGGTGGCATGGCTACTATGGTAGGTATTTAAATCTATGTTGAGAATCAAGAACAAATGGCCCGGTGGAATTTTTAAAAATATTTTGAGCTTGACTAAAAAGGAAGCACTGGTAAAATTGTGCACCGCAGTGATGGAGCAGAGAACCTCATCTCTGAGCAGCAACAGGACTATAGAAAAATGGCCTAAAAATATCACAAGAACCAGCAGGATCCCACGCTTCACAGCTTCAGCATTGCAAAGGCAAAAACCCTTGCTTTGAAAACCATGTTCCTTAATGGTGGTAGGCCAGGAATTTTTTCCTCAGGATTGGGTTCATAGAGCTGAGCAATTCAGGCACTGGATCTCCATAGTCAAGAGAGAAGGAATGTTTGACTGTTACTGCAGTTGGAGACAGATTTTGGCCTTATCCATATGACAGTGGTTTTATGTGCCAGGCAAATATAAGATTTGTGGAGACAGGAAGACTTCTCCCCACAGTTCAGAAGAAGACTTGGGAGGTCACTCAGTGTGCCCATGAGAAGGAAGTGTGTGATGCTGGGAGTGAGAAGCTGAAGGTAAGTGGAGACCCTAGAAGTTTGAAGAAGTCAGGAATATGAATTGTCGGAGGAAAGCTGGAAGGAATGAGAAAAGCCAACCCAAGACAGAAGCTTTGAGATCTGTAACTACTGACAGTGCTGTAGAAATAGAACCACCCAAGCCCTTTTTGAGTTCAAATCTTAGCACAGACTGCCCTAAATGTTGGACATGAAACTATAGGGCTTACTGTTTGCCCTGCTAGATTTTGGACTTGCTTTGGTTGAATTGCTTTCTATTCCTCTATGTCTTATTTACTTTTCTCGTTGCTGAAACAAAATACTTGACACCCCAAATTATAGAAGAAAAGATTTATTTTATCTTAGTTTTCTTAGTTACTTTTCTTATTGCTGAGACAAAATACCCAACATCTATAAGCTTAAAAGGAAAGATTTATTTTATCTCACAGTTTGTAGAGGTTTGAATCCATAATCTTCTGGCTCTAAGCAGGGTGGCGCAGACATCCATCGCAGAGAAGAAATAGTTGATGGTGCACAGAAGGTAGCAAAGCAAACAAGGGAACTTAACAGCATCTCCCTGCCCCTTTCATACTGTATCTAGTCTACCAGGATTAGGGCAGTGTCAAGCCAATCAGTGGACCAATTTAGTAATCACACAACTTTAATCCCAGCATCACACATTCTAGATCCAGCAACCTCATAAAAAGCCCCACCCATGACTGCATGAGGCTTTGTGGGTACATCTGGATACAAACCATGACATTGTATTTCTAGCTTTTGAAATGAGAATGTTTCTCTTGTGCCATTGTATTTTGGAAGTATTTAAGTTTCATTTTATTTTTATTGGGTCTTACTACTAAGAGTTTTTCTTAAATCTCAGAGGAAAATTTAGACTTGGACTTTTCAACAATACTGAGTCTTTAAGGACTTAAGCAATTCTTAGAGATGTGATAAATGCCTTTTGTATAAAGCGATGCATGTGAGTCTTTTGGGGCCAACAGTGGAATGCTATGCCTTGTATCAAGATGTCCCCCAAAAGTCTCATGTGTTCATAAGTGAAGCTTTGCAGAGTTGGCTGGGTCTAGGGTGTGATATTGCTCTATTGACTGTATAGTATAGTTCCAGATGTAACCACTTAAATGGTTGGTTTCCTGAGATGGATAAGAGGTGGAGGGTAGTCTGCCTCCTTGCTGCCCTCCTGCTAATATGGGTAATCTTAGGTATAGTGAGGACTTTCTGGATATGTCACCAAAAACATGCTTCCTGAAAAAATGATCAATAAGCTCAAGTTTGTTAAAATTAAAACCTGTTCTGAAAAAGACAATCAGGAGAATGAAAAGTCACAAGTAGAGAGAAAGTCTTTGCAAAATACATGTCTTTTAGATAAAAGGTATTAAAATAGGAAAAGAACTCTTAAAACTCAGAAGAAAAAACATGCAGCCCAATTAAAAATATGTGTAAATGACCTGGCCACTTTACCAAAAATTATATGCAAATATCAAGTAAAATTATGAAAAAATGTTCAACATTATTACATCATTAGGTAATTACAAATTAAAATAATGAGATATCATATGGAATGACATTTAGGATGGATAAATTCCAAAACATTGATGCCACCAAATGCTGGGAAGGATGTGTAACTGTAGGTATTCTGTCATTGCTGATGGGAGCACAATATTTTATAACTACTTTGGAAGATGCTTTGACAGTTGCTTACAAAACCAACCACGTTTTTATCATACAGCTCATAAATCTAGCTGCTTTGTATTTTCCAAATGAACTGAAAACTTAGGTCCATACAGAACTTGTGCATTTACTTACAGCAATTTTTATATAATTGTTGAAAGTTGGAGGCAGTCAAATTGTTTTTGAGTGGGAGAGTACATACACAAACCCTGGTGTATCTGACAATGCAATACTACACAGTGCTAAAAACATAAGAGCTATTAAGCCACAGGGAATCATGGTAAGAACACAAATGTATATTTTTAAATGAAAGAAGTCCAAGAAGCTACATATTATGTTATTCCAACTATATAACATTTTGGTAAAAGCAAAACATTGGAGATGTAAAAATATTAGTGGTTTGCAAAAATCAGTGGGGAAAGAGAAACCAACAAGTAGAACACAGGAAGAGTTTGGGAGCAATGAAACGGCCCTGAATGACATCAAAATAATGGGCACATGCAATGCTACTTTTGCTCATGCCCACTTAATATACATGAATATTAAACAGCAATACACAGTATGGACTTTGAGTAGCAATGATATATCCATGTTGTTTCATCTACTGTAACCAGTGTTCATCTCTGATGTGAGATTCTCACAGGGAAGGGGATTGAGCTTGTTGGAGACAATGGGTACACAGGAACTCTCTAAACATTCCCTTGAATTTTTCTGTGAAACTAAATGTTCTCTAAAACTCAAAGTTTATTAATTAAAAAAAATGTATGAAAATTGCTCTCAATAAAGACTCCAGCAAATATTTACATGAGTATGTCTGATTTTTAATTGACACGAAGAAGCATTAGTCCTTTCCATAAAGGAATTTCTAGTGCAACAAAAGCAGTTGTTAAACTATGTAAAACTTGGTGGAAAGTACACCGATTGGTAAGAAGTTTTTACGGCTTGCTATAAACAGAGAATCTAGTTAATTATATGCAAATAAGCCTCACTAACAAACACCTAAATAACTCAGGCTTGTCTTCATTAAGCTACGAGATATAGCACATTTCTCAGGGAATTAGACAAGGAGCATTAATCTAAGATGCTTGTATTCCTAATGAATTTATGGATTATTGACCTCAGTGCTACCACCAGCAGCAGAGAACTAAACGACATGGGTCACTTGAGCAAGCAAACACTGATTTGCAAAATTTAGAACAAAGCTGGTGTTTCATTCTTTAGATATCCTGCCCAAAGCTTTTCTTTATGAAAACTTTCTCTGTGGAGAGAAAAACTGTATTTAATATTATCTCTCACTTCTACAGCCCACCAAGAATCTTGACAGTTACTGTTTTTCATTTTTTTATATTTAAAGAAAAAAAAGGCAAAATGGCAAAAAAGAGCAGAATACAGAATTTCAAAGGAAAATATTAACATTAAGAAATTACTGGTTGGCAAGTTACATGTTGTCCTCTAAGAAATACTTTTTCAAGTTACAAAATCACAGCTTTAAAAGTGGACACTCAAGCATTGACAGTGCAGACCATTCTGTTTAATGATCTAATGGAAACTTAGTAATATGGTCATCTATGCTACACTATTGAATGGCCATACAGTTATATCCTTTGGAACACGTTCCTTCCCTTTCATTTTTACAATATTGGCTATGTATTTTGGACCTTATTACTCTTTCAATTTTTATAATTTTTACACTAGAGAGACAATGTGATATTTGCAAATGTGAGACTTATTTATTTCACTTATGAGGATAGTCTCAAGTTGTCTCCATTTACTGATAAAGGCCTCAAGATTGTCTTTTTTTTTACATTTTTAAAATTTTAATTAGAGAAAAAAAAGCAAAACAAAAAAAGGGTAGCAACAATACAGAATTCTAAAAGAAAGAAAGAAAAAGGAGAATGAGAAAAAGCCCCACTAAGAAATCAATAATTTATAAATTACATACTGTCATCCTGGATGTAGTTGTTCAAGTTACAAAGTTAAAGGGTACATAGTAAACATTCAAACAGTCAGACTACAAACAGTTTTGCTCAAAGATCCTACAAAGATTCAGCAATATGGTCATCTATTTTACACACTCAAACACACATGTAGTTATATCCCTTAGAGCACTTTCTTTTCCTCTCTTTTTTACAATGGCAATTACACATTTTGGTTTTATTACTCTTGTAGTTCTTATTTACTTTTTACACTAGAGACACAATATGATATTTATAAATATGATTCTTATTTATGTCATTAATGAGGATAGTCTCAAGTTGTCTCCATTTACCTATGAAGGCCTCAAGATCATCTTTTTTATAGCTGAGTAATATTCCATTGTATAAAAATGCCACATCTTTTTCATCCACTCTGCAGTTGATGGGCATCTTGTTGTTTCCAAGATTTAGCTTTCACAAATTGTGCAGCTATGAACATGGGTGCACATAAAATCACTGTGATATGAACTTTTCAGTTCTTCGGGGAAAATACCCAGGAGGGGAATAGCTGGATTGAATGGGGCTTCCAATCCTAGTCTTCTGAGAATTCTCCATATGGATTTCCATAATGGTTGCACCAGTCTACATTCCCACCCACAGTGGAGCAGTGTTCCTTTTTCCCCGCAGCCTCACCAACATTTGTTATCAGTCGATTTCTTGATGGCAGTTATTCTTTCCGGAGTAAGGTAGAATCTCAATGCTGTTTTAATTTGCATTTCTTGAATGACCAGTGATGGTGAACATTTCTTCATGTATTTATTTGCCATTTGTATATCTTTCTCTGAGAACTGTGTGTTCATCTCAGATGCCCATTTTTGGAGAGGGTCTTTGAATTTAGGGGGCTTGATGTTTTTCAATTCTTTTTATGTTCTGGACACAAGTCCTTTGTCTGAGGGGTTGCTGGTTAAAATTCTTTCCCACTCTTTTCTTCGGGTTTTCTTTTCACTCTGTTGGTGATTTCCTTTGAAGTGCAGAAAATTTTCAATAATATGAGATCCTATTTGTTGATTCTTTGAAGTGTTTCCTGTGCAATTTGCATTTTGGTGATGAATTCTCTGCCTACCCCTATGTCTCCAAGACTTCTACCTACCTTATCTTCCAGTAGATTTAGTGTTTCTGTTTTAATATTGAGGTCTTTGATCCATTTAGACTTTAGTTTTGTGCATGGTGTTATGCATGGATCTAGTTTCAGTCTTTGGCATGTAGAGAGCCCATTTTCCAACACCATTTATTAAAGAGACTATCCTTTTTCCAGTGAACATGTTTAGCCCCTTTGTCAAATATCAGGTGGCTGAGTGTCTTTGTAGTTGTATTTGTATTTGTATCTTCTAATCTGTTCCATTGATCCTCAGGTCTATTTCTTTGCCAGTACTCTGCTGATTTTATCACTGTGGCTTTGTAGTATAGTTTCAAGTCAGGAATTGACATGCCTCCTGTCTTGCCTTTGTGGCCTAAAATTGCCTTTGCTATTCTAGGTTTCTTCTGTTTCCAAGTGAATTTTAGAAGTGTTTTATCCAGATCTGTATGGTATGTGAATGGTACTTTGACTGGGATTGCATTAAATCTGTATAAAAGTTTTGGGAGTATGGCCATTTTCACAGTGTTGGCTCTTCCTAACCAAGAGCAAGGAATATCCTTCCTTTTTCTAATATTCTCTTCAATCTCCTGTTTTTTTAGAGTAGTATAGTTTTCAACATATAGATCTTTTACATTCTTGGTTAGGTTGATTCCCAGGTAATTCATTTTTTCAGATGCTATTGTGAGAGGTGATATTTCCATCATTTCTCTCTCAGTGAGTTTTCCATTTGTCTAAAGGAATGCTATTGGTTTTTGAGTGTTGACTTTCTATCCGCTACACTGCTGAATTTGTTTATTACTCTAGTAGTCTTTTAATGGAGTTTTTTGGTCTTGTATATAAAGTATCATGTCATCTGTAAATAATGATAATTTAGCTTCTTCCTTTCCTATATTTATTACTTTTACTTCTCTGCCCTGGCTAGTGTTTCCAGAACTATATTGAATAGGAGTGGTGATAGTGGGCATCCTTGTCTTGTTCCTGATTTTAGAGTGAAAGCTTTCAGTTTTTGACCATTTAGTGTAACATTGGCTGTTGTTTTGTCATAGATGGCCTTTATGAAATTGAGGTAGATACCATCTATTCCAAGTTTCTCTAGGGGTTTTATCATGAAGAGGTATTGGACTTTATCAAAAGCTTTTTCTGTATCTATCAAGATGATCATGCTTTTGGCTCTGTTGATGTGGTGTATTACATTTATTGATTTGCACATGTTAATCCTTGCATTCCTCTAATAAATCCAACTTGGTTGTGGTGTATAATCTTCTTGATGATTTGCTGCATCCTATTTGCCAGTATTTTACTGAGAATCTTTGCATCAATGTTCATTAGTGAGACTGGCCTATAGTTCTCCTTTTTGGTTGGGTCTTTCTCTGGTTTTGGTATCTTTGCATCAATGTTCATTAGTGAGACTGGCCTATAGTTCTCCTTTTTGGTTGGGTCTTTCTCTGGTTTTGGTATTAGAGTAATATTTGCCTCCAGGAATGCATTAGGGAGGATTGTTTCTCTTTCAATTTCATTGAAGAGTTTAAGGAGTATTGGCATAGAATCTTCTGTAAATATCTTGAAGAATTCAGCCATGAATCCATCAGGCCCTGGTTGTTGTTGTTAATTTTTAATCATATTTTCAATTTCAGTAGGTGATATTGGGTTATTCAAAATTGATTGAGCTTTGATAGATCATATGTTTCTAGAAATCTTTCCATTTGCTCTGAGTTTTCCACTCTATGTGAGTAGTGATTTTCATATTAGGTATTCATGATCTTTTTGAATTTCTGTGGAGCTGTAGTGATTTCCCATTTTTCAGTCCTTACTATATGAATTTGAGTTTTTTCTTTCTGTTTCTTTCTAAGGTTGGCTAAAGGTTTATCAACTTTGTTTATTCTCTCAAAAAATAAGCTCTTTGATTCATTAATTCTTTGTATTTTTTTTTTTAGTTTCAATTGCATTAATTTCTGCTCTGATCTTTACAATTTCCTCTCTTCTATGAGCTTTGGGTTTGACTTGATCTTACCTTTCTAGAAGCTTGAGATGTAGCATCAGGTTATTTATTTGTGCTCTTTGTGTCTTCTTGATGTGACTATTTATTGCTCTATATTTCCCTCTTAGAACTGCTTCCATTGCATACCATAGGTTACAGGATATTGTATCCACATTTTCATTGAATTGCAAGTATTGCTTTATTTCTTCTTTAATTTCATTTGTAGCCCATTGGTTGTTCAGAATGTTATTTAATTTCCATGTATTTATGCAGGTTTTGTAATTTATTTTGTAATTAATTTCCAATTTCAGTGTACTATGATTAGATATTATTGTAAAAGTTGATCGTTGGCTCAACTTTGTCATGTTATGTTCCTATTGTTCCTATCAAATATTATGCATGAGATAATTTCAGTCCCTTTGCATTTATTAAAGAATGTTTCATGGGTTAGTATATGGTCTATTTTGGAGAATGTTCAATGTGCAGCTGAGAAAAATGTATATTTTGATGTGGTTGGGTGGAACACTATGTAAACATCTACTAAGTCCATTTGCTCACAGGTATGATTCAGTATGTTTCTCCATTAAATGTGAAAGTCAGTTTTGCTGGGTTCATCAGTCTGGGTTGAGAGTTGTTTTCTTTCAGGGCTTGGAATACTGCATTCCAAGCTCATCTTAACTTGAGGGTTTGGGCTGAAAAGTCTGCCATGATTCTGATGGCCTTCCTTGATAGGTGAGTTGTGTCTTTACTCTAACATTCTGTTTTTATATTGTATTTGTGGGATTCTAATTATTTTATGTCTGGTTGTAGATTTATGTTGGTTGTGACTGTTTGGTATTCTACATGCCTCACTTATCTGTATATCAGATTTTTCCCCCATGGTTGGGAAATTTTCTTCTATTACTTCTGTGAATAGTTTGCTTATGTCATTTGTGTTGACTCCTGTATCTTCAATGATGCCTATTAGTCTTATATTGTTTCTCTTGGCATCATCTTGAAGCTGCTGTATTGTCATTTCATGCTGCTTTGTTGTTTTTAAAAGTTCTACGCTTTCATGATCACTAACTGTGATCCTGTCATCAAGGTCTGAAATTCTATCCTCAGCTTCATTTAAATGGTTTTTCCAGATTTCAATAGAGTTTTTTGTTTCTTGGATATCTCTTTGAATTTGTTTCATAGATTATGCTTGTTTTCTATATTGTTCATTCAAGGTTTCAATCAATTTCCCATGTTCCTGTATTTTTTATCTATTTCTTCTCTGGCAATGCTGAATAACTCCTTTACTAAGGTTGTTGTTTCTGTCTTTACATAAGTAACTATTTCTAATGTGATTTTCTCTATAGCCTCATGAATTTGTTTCTTTATTTCATTTGCTATTTTTTCAGAGATTTCTTGGGTATCACTTTTAAAATCCTCTATTTCAACATCACCTGTACTTGCACCTGATGGACTAGATGTTTGCGATTGCATTTTACCTTTTTGTTTTGTCATTTTCATCTTTTGGGTAAATATTTGGTCTTTCAATCCCAACAGTCTCATCTGTCTGTAGTGTGAATCTTAGAGTCCTACTGTATGGTTGATGTTTGTCCAATTGCCACAACATTGTTGAAGGTAGCGGACATTAAGTTAAGTGGAATAAATTAGGCATAGAAAGACACATTCCATATGACCTCACTTATAAATAAAAAAGTTGATTTCATAAAAGGTAAGAGTTGAATCATGGTCAGCAGACTGAAGACAGTAAGGGGCAAAGGGGAGATGGGAAGAGATCAGTCAACAAATACGGTGCTCTAGTAGGAAAGCCGAAAGCCGAAAGAAGATCTGGAAAAGTCACTTAGTGGTAGGATGTTCACCTGGCAACTCAAGGCTCTGAGTGCAAACTCTGGTATGAAAAAAAAAGTGGTGAGGGGAGTAATAAATTCTTATTTTCCATGGCACAACAAGGTAAACAGAATTAACAACAGCAATATTTTGTAAACTTCAGTGTCATTAGAAGAAAGGACTTAGTATTTGTCATAACGGAATGATAAAATTTGGTGACACAGATTTATGTGAGTTGATTATATATATATATATATATATATATATATATATTTAAATAAAAACATTAAAATTTTATCTAAAGCTACTAGTGAAATTTTCAAAATTCACCACAAAAGGAAAAATATATAGTTTAATGTATGTAGACCAATGTGTTTTATACAATTTAACATCTATACAGGAAAAAATATCTAATTAGTATTGCAGAAATTACACTACAAAATACAAAGGATTAGTATAAAGTCACATTCTTTAATTAAAGACATCATAGTATTGGTCAAGGATCAATCACTTGATAGAGACAATATAAAGCTGAGTATGGTGGAACATGCTTATAATCCTAGCATGCTGGGAGGCTGAGGTAGAAAGTTCACAAATTCAAGGCTAACATGAGTGACGTAATGGCTTAGAAAAATAAAACAAAAATAAAAGTTAAAATGACAGGATGAAACTCAGTGTAAATGCCCTGAGTTGGATCACCAAAACAACTAACTAAATTACAAACTAACTCAATCAATAATAACAGAACAGAGTCTTTAGGTTTGCAGGTCTGCACCTAAATGTATCCTATGGTACAGGTGGCACGACAGTGCTAGGGTGGATTAATGAGCTGCCTAACAAATAGTGAGGGATCAGGTAGATTGCCATATGGAATAAAAAGTGACCAAGTTGTACTTCACAAACAGAAATGAACTGCTAATTTGGTTTATAGCAAATTGGACAAACCACAATGAAGAGAAGAGCCAGTCACCTGAATTCCTCCTGCAGGACCTGTTGGGTGAATCCTATATTCTTCCTGGGCTAACTAGCCTAGAAGTATTGACATAGGTCAACTCTTAGTTCCTGCTGTTGCTATATCTTCAGGTTATTGCAGGTCATCAGATCTCCCTGTCTATAGTTTTTGTGTCAGCTGAGGCCCTGCTGTGTCACTGGGTGTCTCATAAGCTCTTTTAATTTTCTCCAAGTTGGGTGAGGCCTTATTGGCACACTCCTCACCCTGCCTGATGTTCTCTGTGTGGAGGAGGAGATTACCCACTCTCCTGCCAGGTTTTCCAAGGTCTTACAGTTGGAGAGAGATTCACTACTGCACCTATTTACCCACTGCAGACCTCTGTTTTAGGGGCAAACTCACCACACTGACTGGAGCCTGCTGAGGTCTTCTGTTTGGGTGAGGGGTTCCTGAGTCTTCCATCAAGCCAGCATGGCAATCCACTGTAGTCCAAGGTTCTGGGAGAAGGGGTTGGATCCTAAGATAAACTGCAGTACTAGGTCCAGAAGGTGGGGGGTTCCCTGAGGGGTGGGCCCACAACAGCAGTCCAGACATCCTAGGCATGCTGGGCTGAGGGGCAGCCCTGCAGCAGAGGTCTGGGGCATCTCAGGCATGCCAGGGGCATCTCAGTTACTTTTTTCAGTAAACTATGGCGCCTTTGGGGCTGGAAGAGCTGGGCATTTTTCTGTGAACTTAGGGCAGAAAAAAGGCAGGCTAAATTAAAGGATAAAAGATGGAAAAACAAAACTGAATTTTCTTCAGTACTAGCCTTTGTTCTTGACCCTGGTTTCTTTCTTTACTCCTATATTGTCAGAGTTCAGTTCCAGCCAAAGTGGCTTCAGAGCGCTGCAGAGTGCATTCTATTGTTAATTGGGCTTAATGTCAGCTAAGTGCTTCTGATAGCATCAGAAACCCCTGGAACATGGCTGCTTTTCTGTACAGTAGTTGCTTGGTTACTTTTCTGTAATAAAACACTCTGCTTTCTACTCGTTGATGATACGATCGAAAGTTTTAAAGTGTCACTTAGCCCTTGTTATTCTCCGCTTTTCTAGTAGGGCATTTATCTGTTTCCTTGATGCCATTGATTTATGTCAATTAAGATTCCCCGTGTTCAAGCATCACAATTAGCTCCTGTCACTATTGATTCCCAATCCCAGGGATTTGTATGTGGTTTCAGAGTTGACCACTGACAGTTCAACATGAGTCCACCAAGGCTAAATGAAAACTGAGGACAGCAGGAGTCTTCTACCAAAGAACTTCCTCAGGAGAGTAATCATAGCAACTGGAGACACAGGGCTTATTGCTAAAACGTTTTATTTTACAAACTTTACAATTTTATGTACTTTTACATTAACTCTTTGTTTTCACAATGATTCAATAAAGTGATATTTATATCTCCACTTTGCAAATGAGAAGCTGTGGTGGAGAGAAGCTAGTTGCCTAATTCATTCACCTCATAAGTGACAGAGCCATGATTCAAACTAAGGCAATTTACCTACAGAATCTAGGACTTTTATAAGTAAATATCTAATTTCCCTATATTGATATGACTAACACTGATATTGTTGGATGAATAGCAATGTCCTCAAGAATGGCTGTCTGTTCTAGTAAAAAAGCCAAAACAAACAAACAAAAAACTTTGTTTTTAGATCTTTTCTGGCTGAATAATCCCATGGATCTCAGTTTGTTTCAAGATTGGTATTTGGACTGCGCTATGATCTCTTACCTTTCAAGTGGCAGAACCAGCACTAGAATTCTGGTTTCCTTTGTTCTTTGCTTAGTGTTCTTTCTATTATCTTAGTGTTCTATCTTGTATTCTTACACAAGAATGCAGGAGTTGTGAAATTTACCATTTTTCTTTCCTAAAACAGCAATCTTCTCGTCCAACCAATGCAAGAGAATGGCAATAGCTCTTCCCTTCCTATCAACAAACTACACTGTTTATAAAATTAGGGCTAAATAATTTGGTGTAACTTTCCCCTGATTAAGGAATTAATTTTGATAAGGCAACTCTGCTCAGTGACAGTCTGCTTACAAAACATGCTGCATATAGATATGAACATCAGCATCTCTGCCTCTGGGTCTACTTGTGCACTTCAAACCTAGAACACACTGTGAGGAGGTAAAGATTTGCTGCTTTGAGTCCTTCATGCTGTAATCTTTCTTCAATGCATCCATCCACTGGTTGATCACATGGGATTTACTCCTGATTCCCAAAACACGTAATAAAGTTATGTATATGTTTATCTATGCACCAGAGATTAATCAACTCTTACCAAGGATAGAGGACAGTCATTATATAGGTAGCACACATCTTCACTTCAGTGTCTCTTAGGTTCATGCTTCAGCACTACTTCCTCACCTACCTCAACTCCATCATGCAGTTTTCCCCAATTCTCCCTGTTCCACCAGCACAGCCTTTTATTACATCTCTCCCAGGCTCTGGCAACGCCATTCTAAACTGTTTTCTGAATGTACCCTGTGTACTCAGTGCACCCAGCACACTGTTGCCATGGAGAGCTCCTTGTATGCTCTGTGCTCATACTTTTTTTCCTATTCAAAAATGCAGCAGTGATTCTTCACTCCCTGTTAGTGAAAATGTTCTTTCTGGTATTCAAGGCCATCTGTTTTTTAGCCACCACATATTTCCCTCCACTATCATTCTTCACCTTCTGTGTGAGGCAAACATCTCCCGGGCCCCTCATAGGCCCACACAGCCTTTCACTCTGTTCTGGCTTTGGCTTTTAGGGTAATCTCTCAACCCTGTGCTGAACTTTTGGGGAGCTTTAGGCAAATATCATTCCTATAACAAAATGAAGCTGCACTTGGCCTCTTACTGGCGAGTAATGACCCCTACTCATAAATTCATGCATTCTGAACATTTCTTAAGGGATTTCCCATATTTTTTGCATTTGTGACATATCGACACATTTTATTAAAATGAGTGATTGTGCCATTCCACTGTAAATCCCCTACATATATCAAAGCATTTACTCACAGCAACAGTAGATAACAGAATGAATGTTGAATATTTTCACCTCAAAAGACTTTCAAGCCACTTTTAAGAATTCCTAAACTATGGGCCTATCTTTCTGAATCTCCTAAGTTCGCTTAGTGGCTAATAGTATATTTGATATTTATCTGTGTTCAATATAGAAGGAAGAGAACTAGTAGAACATTAAAATTGGAGGTTGGACTCAAAGTCCTGGAGCCCTGCTTTGAGTTTCTACTTCATGTCATTGGTCATCATTTGTTTAAAGGAATAGCTATCATAGTCTGAACATCCAGTCCATTCCTGTCTTCTCTGTCTGTTACGCCACCATTTATTCCCAGGATGCTTTTTGTCTACCTGTTATTCAGAAGAAATGTAAAATCTCCTCCAACTCTTCCTCTGTGAAACCCACTCTGAGCAATGACTTCCATATTCATTATTTTTTTACATATCATTGTCACTCTTATCAAGTGTCATTAAAATTCAATCTTTTTTTGTCTTTGTTTCCCTCTCTACTGGGATAATTTTAGCATAAGAGACAGTTTACTCAATTTCCTCTTAATACTCACCTAAGCAAGGTTCTTCATAAACGCACATGGTGCTGAATCAAAGGCAAGCTAGTTAGTACCAAAGAGAGGACTCAGCTTCAAAGCGGAGGAGAAAGGAAAAGCAGACTCGCTTTGTTCTCAGAACCACTTCCTGAGCCCAACAGAGAGAAGGGGTTTAATACGAATAAGACAACACTTTTTGCTTAAAGTGACAAGTGCATTTTCAGAACCAATGTGCTTCCAAATATTGAAAGAAAGATTCTACACAATGTGACTAAAAGAAAATGAAGAGATTAACATCACTTCATGTTTTTCAAAACTGACAATATTAGGAAATAAGTATCTCATATCTTCAAAATTCTACACACAGTTTCTGAAAAATGTTAATATGTTTGGTTTATTAACATACACAATATATACTGAGTTTGAGGCACCTAAAATCAATTGTGTCTTTCTCACAGATGCAAACACAGGTTACCTTCTCATCTTTCTTCTAACTTAACTTGTTAAGAAGTGCTAAAAATGTAAGTATTTTATTTTAAAGTTTGTACTATGAAAATAATTTATACATCACTTGGCAGAAATATAACCAGGTAGATTTTACAAATGATATTTCTAAAGTTGACGTTCATGTCCTTGGCATACATTTTAGTTTTGTCTTTTGTTTACAATGAAGAGATTATTCAGAAAACGAAATATAAAGATTAATTCATACAAAGACATTGTTAGAAATATGTTAATGTTTTGCTTCTATTCATTCATTCATCTAATTCAATCACTTATTCATTTTGTTATTCTCCTGTATTAGTCACTGTTATGCCTTATGTCTAGATGTCTGTCCAAAACTTCAGGTTGTCCTAAGTGGGGCTTCTCAGAAGTAGTTGCATGCAGGGTGTGTGATGCTGGGATTCAGTACTTGACGCTGAGATTAATCGTGTGTGATTACTAAATTAGCCTAAAGATTGGGTTGGCGTAGTCCTGGGTGTGGATAATTGGAAGGTCTACCCTGAGTGTGGGTGGCCTGGAATAGATAAAAGGGAGAGGTTGCTGCTGCTGCTCTGACTTCCTTGATATTTTACTGCTTTGTTATCCGCTTTCCTTCTGCCCACCATAAACCGTTTTTCCTTTGCAGTTCCCCTCTGCTATGCCACCCTGCCTTGGAGCCAGCCGGCTATGGACTGAACCCTCTGCCAACTGTCAGCTAAAATAAACTTCTACTTTAACGTTGGGTGGTGTATATTTTGTCTCAGCAATGAGAAAAGTGTATTTCTGTTGTATTTCTGTTACTATGACAAAATACCTGAGAGAATCTATTTTAAAAAGAAAAGATTTATGTAGCTCCACAGATGTAGAAGTTTCATCTATGGTCCCCTGCTCTGACACTTTGGGGCAGAGGTGAGGCAGAACATCACTGCAGGAGGGCATGACAGAGCAAACTGCCACAAAGGCTGCCAAAAACCAGAAGAAAAGAGAGTCAGAGTGGGAGGAAAGCCTGGGGAACAAGAGATCACTTCAAAGACACAGACCACTGACTTCCTCCCTCCCTCTGGGCTCCACCTTCTCATGCTTCCACCACTTAGTTTATAAACATGTCACATGGGAGTAGTGCTTTCAGGTCCCCACCTCTGAAGACTACTTGTCATTGTATTTTTGGGAGACAAATAATATGAAAACTAAAATATCTCTTTTCTTAAGTCTACAGAAAATAATCTTTATAATGCAGGCCAAGGCATGAGAGATTCTGGAGAAAGATTTATCTTGGTTCTTCAAAAGAGTGAATCACAAACTGCATTGCTACACCCGGTGCCGGTTTCCATTCATCAAACATGCTATGGCCTCCTTAGTGGCCAGAGGTTCCACCGTACAAATCATGATCTTTTAAGAACAAGGGTTATGATATGTCTGCTACTCTTCCAACAATAAATGCTAAAATGTTAAAAGGTCAATGTTGGCCATAAATTTTATGAATTTCATAAAAACTAAGGATTCATTGAGGAGTCAAAAACCAAGAGATAATAAAGTCAGGATTGTTGCTCCTGCCTTGTGAGTAGTAGAGTGTTGGGAGTGTGGTCTGGGGGAGAAACTCCATGGTCAAATGAAACCTGGGTTCAGACTTGTTAGTCAAGAGAACGATGAAAGGGCCTGAGTTTTCCAATCTCCATTTCTCATTTCTTTGAGGATAATAGTATCTTAGTTACTTTTTTCACGGCTGAGACAAAATACTGCACATGCATGAATTAAAGAGGCAAGATTTATTTGGTTTGGTGTGGAGAGGTTTTCGTCATAGTCAGCTGACTCCAAAGCAGGGTTGCATGGCAGAGGGGCGTCACAGAGGGGAAAGAGTTCATAGTGTGGCAGGCAGAAGGCAGCAGAACCATAGAAGCAGCAAGCAGCAGCCACAAGCAGCAAACCTGCCTTCTGGGGGTTCCCATGGAGAACCATGCTAATTTCCATTGGTAGACTAACTTGGTATTATATACCTTTAATCCTAGTTTCATACACACTAGATCCAGTCTGCTATGAGCATATGAGGCTTTGGGGGACATCTAGGTATGATTCATAGCAAATAGTATCTTATTCTAGGACTTGGGTAAAGGATTTTTAGCATAAGGATTATCACAAAATAATTAATCAACAGATACCAACAACCTCTTTATTATTTACTGACACCAGGTAAAGTGTCAGTAAATAATACATATTCTTTAAAACATCCGGGGAAAGAATAATTTCTATTATAGTACCTTTCCATTGAGTGAGTTCATCTGTCCAGTTTAATAATTAAGTTCTCCTAGAGTTATAACCCAGTTTTGTGAAAGATGAAAACTTTAAGAATATTACATGGGATTACACAAACTTTTTTTATCATTTTGAAATCAAGAAATCAAACCTGGCACAGGATTGAAAGAATCATCCTTTTAAGTAAAGGCATCTATTTAGTGAATAAATCCCATTTTTGGTACTATTACTATTATAATTATTTAGGGAAAGGATCCATGTCAAAATTCAGTGTTTGGGCTCAGAAAACAAGCAGCCAGCTCTCTGCTCTGGTAAGCAGCTGTAAGCCTAACAGCGCGGGGGCTAAAAGTCAAATATCCAGTCCCACCCC
Organism: Hydrochoerus hydrochaeris; assembly: GCA_004027455.1. NCBI lineage: Eukaryota > Metazoa > Chordata > Mammalia > Rodentia > Hydrochaeridae > Hydrochoerus > Hydrochoerus hydrochaeris. The sequence continues at coordinate 62,002 of PVLA01001788.1, read as the reverse complement.
CACACCCCATTAGCAAGTGGGAGCCAGAGATCTGAGTATCTCTTGCGAGTCTGACTATATGCAATACCGCAAATAAGGGGGATTTTCTTCTACCATCTCTTTGAAGGCAAATATTTTTATCACTGTTTTGCTCTGTTCTGATTAATGGTATTGCTCTATTCAACATTCTGTTTTTATAAGTTCGGTATTTCCTTTGATTTTGCTGTACCTGATTGAAAGAACAACTATTGTGAAGAAAATGAGATACTGTACCTATTACTGTTATCCTGGTAACCTGCCATGAAGTTCTGTACCAGTTTCACTACACTGTCTCAATTGGCTTTGTTCCATCTTGTTCTGCTGTATTTTACCACCTTCAAAATAAAAAAATAAAAAATTCAGTGTTTGTTGCAACTAGCAAAGTAGAAGCCCTGCAGCAGCCCACATGTAGTGGAGTATGCAGGAGAAATCTGATACAGCAGGACTAGAAGCCCACCTTCAGATACACAGGAGAGTACTGTAGAGAGATATCACAGAGGAGAGATCTATTGCTGGGTACACAGATCTCTTGCTGTATGACTCCTGGGGAACAAGGGGTAGAAAATTTCATCTGAAGAAACATCTCTCCACTGTGTACCCATGGGCCCCGAGCAGGATGACACAGCCTTAGGTACCGTATGGTTTGCACCAGGGGTGGGAATGGCGAAGCCTTGCTGTCTCAAAAGTATAGCTGAAGCCTCAGACTCTTTATAAAAACATAAGGCATCGAAAACTTTCAAAAATAATCATTTTTTAAAGCAGAAAAAAAGTTGAAATAAGTGGATACAAAGAAAAGTTAACTTGTCCAGGTATAAATACACATTTTTGTGTGTGCTGTAGATTGAACCTAACATCAGATTTTACAAATTTTTAATCCACAGTCTGTGCAAACCTTTCCCCATTTAATAATGGGAAGGCTGAGGAAATGGAAGGCCAGAGCTGGGCGTAGTGGCACAAGTCTGCAACCCTAGCATCCTGGGAAGTTGAGAGAAGAGGGTCATGAGTTCAAGTGCAACCTGCACAACCTAACAACTTAGCGAGATCCTGTTTCAAAGTTTAAAAACGTCTAGGGCTGTAGTTCAGTGCAAAGAGCCTGGGTTCAATCTCTAGGACAAAACAAAGACACAAAAGAAGGCCTGTTCTGCGGTTCCTCTTAATGCTGAAACAAGATTCTGCTTTGGGATCACCAGCTCTTTGGGAACTTTCTCTGGTTCTGTTCGTATTTTCTGTTAATGTTTTCTTAGTAGTTAAGACAATTCTTTTAAAATGCCATGTCTCAGTTATCCTGAGGAGAACAACCTAAATGATTTCCATTCAAATGTATGTTTGCAGACAGGTGTGCTGCTGGAGAGGAAGAGCTGAATGTCTGGGGCCAGCAGGCCAGCAATGGATGGACAGTGAGCCATGTAAGGGAGTCACAGTTTAGATCTTGGATACCCCCAAAAGCCCCATGCACTCAGAGGTGGGGCCTCTAGAAGGTGACAGGGTATGGAGGCAACGACCCATTGTGCAGTTAGGAGGTTGGGTCTGATTGGAAGAGGAAGGCCACTGTGGTGCTGGCTCCTCCTCCCTGTTCTCTGCTTCCTAGCCACCATGAGGTGAGCAGCTTTTCCCCCACTCAGCCCCTCCACCCTGCCCTCCAGCCAGCTATGGACTGAATCCTTGAAAGACTGTGAGCCTCGATGGATGAGCCTGTCCTCCTTTAAGTGGTGAGCTCCAGGTAATGCAAGTTAGGGATGAAAAGATGACTGAGGCACCCGAGGAGCAGACAAGCCACTTCGGCGGGTGCCTGGGGAGACTCTGCAGAGCAGTTTCCTTGTGGAAGGCCGTGCAACCTGCTTCCTCCTCTGGGGGATCTTCTTGGATAGCATCGAAAGCAGCTACTTCACTGGCAGAGATGTGACGGCTTGGAAGCCACAGGGAGCTCAAACCAATGCAACCCTGGCTCCTCTGTCTACGTATAAACCCCCTCCTAACCCAACCCCAAAACAAGCAACAGCAGCGGCAGGTTGCCTTTACCTTTTTTTTTTAAGCCCATAATAGAATGAAGGCACTAGAAAACACCAATATTTGCATAATATTACACATACAAATTTATTCTCCTAAAGGAATTCCTGATGAGCAGCAGAGCCCAGGGCCTCTTCCAGGCATGCTAATTGAAACCGGGGGTGGGCTCCAGCCAGCAGACACAGACAGGCCATGGGAAGGCTTTGGCCACGAACGCAACTGGAAACAAAGCTTCCGCTAATCCAGAAGAAGTGGAGGAAGGAGAAACATCTGCGTCTATCTCTGCACCCAGGGCTTGCTTTGCTGCCCGATAAAGCAGATCAGAGGCTAATGCTCCTTGTCTGGATAGGATGACTCTGAACACGTTTCCTCAGAAAAGAGACGGCGTGCAGCTCAGGGAAATCCATCTTTATCTGCTTGGCTACAGAGTGTCTCTAAGTAGGTCTTGCCTGACTGTACTGAGGAGAGAGGGCTTAGAAAGAAGAGCAGCTCAATCAATAAAACCCGAGTTCTCAGGCCCCTTGCCTAATGCTGGTCTCCAGTCAGACGGGGGTGAAAAACAGAGGCCGGGTGCTCAACCGCATGCGAGGAAGTCGCTCAGAAGGGAAGACTCATGGTACCTTATTCAGCTAGGTATTTCCAAACTTTGCCCACCTCAAACATACATGAAAGGATCCAACTAAACTCTTTGATCGCTGAGGGACTGTAGGAGTTCCTAAATCAGATGCCTCTGAAATAGGTGTGTGGTACATATGTGGCTCTATCTCAACATCCCCCGCTGGATCACCTGGGCCCCCACCTAGCTCCACTAAATCATAGTCTCTGGGTGGGAGCCCACAGCACCCAACCCACTCCCCACGCAGCCTCGTACTTTCCCACCGACTCAGGAACGACTGGCAGCTGTGCTAATGCTTTAGAGCCAGACCTAGAATATCCAAGGAGGGATTTGTGACTAAAAAGCAGGTTGACTGACTCTTGTCTGAATCTTACCGTTTTATGCCCTCTTACCCCACCACCCCCTGTTCTTTATTTTCTGTGTTTTAAAGTTGTTTGTTTAGGTATGGGGTGTGGGTTTCTTTCCTATGCATTGGCCGCTTTCTTATCACAGATGGATGCTTGAGTTTGGAGCTTAGCCAGGAGTTTTCCATGGTCTTTTCCATGCCCACTCTCTCCTCTGGAGCCCCTTCCGGGGCTTCACTGCTGCCTCCACTGGGCATGACTCCCTTCCCAGTCTCAGTGCTGAAGAGTTATTCTACCTCCACTAGAAAGTCACCATTGTTGCTGAGCAGCTTAGCAGTGTGAGGAAGCAAAGTTCTACATAAAGACTTAGCAAACGGTCAGTGATAGACTGAAACAGAGAGAAGCAGAGAAAGGTGTTAATCATACAGTAATAAAACACTGAAACCAGTGTAAATGTCTGCTCAACACATTTTGGACTCTACATGGAGGTATGCTATTAAAGATATTCAGATAGCCTTGTCATATAATATGAAGAACAATTTAAAAAAATGAAGTCTAATTATTTAGTTTGGCCTCAACAGCTTTTGTCCCCCAAAACCTAACAGTGCCATTAAAAAAAAAATGAGAGAAACAAAGTCCATGTAAACAACAGACTACAGTGATGCCAAATAGAACCAAAGCTGAATAAGAAAGAAAAAGTGTACATGAGCCAGGAGAAAGTAGAAAACAAAGAGAGAGAGGAAGGAAGGGAAGAAGGAGAGAAGGAGGGAGAGGAGAAGGGAGAATGAAAAGAAGGCAGAAAGAAACAAAGGAGAGAAGGAGAGAGGAAAATGAAGAAGAGGAAACAAAGAACACCAAAAGAGAGAAAATGAAATATTAAAATTTAAGGTGGGCCACAGGTAGAAGAAACGAGCGCAAGGGAACAAACAGTTACATAAAATTATTAAAAGGCAAAATAGAGGTAAATGATTCCAAAGACTTTATCAGTTAGGTGGAAACCCAGTCTCCTATGGCTGGCCCTGTGGTGTTTTCACACAGGTGTAATTTATGAGGATGCAGAGACGTCCCTGTGGGAGCCTGAGCCACAGAGGAGTTCTAGACCACCTGCCATGGCCTGAGCTGGTTGTCAAGAACAGGAGCCAAGGACACCAGGGATTTGGAGAAAGGTGGGAGGAAAATGCATTCTTCTGGCTCTTTTCTGGTGAAAGCAGGCTTTTCTGTCCTATGAAAAGACAAGATAGAAACCCTTGTATGATCCTGGCTGTAGGGAAATAACTAGCTAAATAAAAATGAAAAATTCAACCACAATGAGAGTGAATGTCAGATTGCAAACTGAGATATATAACAAATAGTATCTTCTTTCATTGTGTTGCTACTAAATTTCTATTGCAAATCCACCCTTTGCTGAAGTTTGGAATATTAAGTCTGTACCAGTTTATCTGCTCACCCTAGCATTTCTTCATTTTATGGACTGTGGATATCAGGGCAGGAAGACTCATCACACTGGATTTGGCTTGTCATCATTAAGTCATCCTTTGTGCCAATCCACAAAGCACTGTGCTTTTACAAGCTCATTCTCTGAAGTGTGTGCCGGGTAAAACATTCTAGCAAGAGAGACAGTGAGTTTACTGTAGAAAATGTAGGTAGGTGTATGGGCACTTCTGAGAAGCTCTGAGTCTTCACAGAAAATTAATAGTTATAAATCAAGATCATCTTCCAACAGTAAGGTTGTGTGAGTTCTCTAAATCTTGAGGGTAACATCACAGAGGTCAACAGAGTAAGAAAGTAGTTGGTTTAAGGAGAATTGCAGTTTTGTGAGACTGTCAGGGGAGATACACAGGACATTAAAGCATATAAAATTACCTATCAGAGTGCTGGTCCATGGAAGTTGAGATGGAAATGAAGGAAAATGAATGCATGAGCCAGGAAAAGTGTAGCTAAAGGAAAAGGTAAATGCATTGGAAGTTCAATCGGAGTTGAGTTGCTCTTATATATGGTATAGAGTTAATGAACATAAAATATAGAATACAGTGGCCAGAGAGAATCAACATTGAGATTTTAAAGACATGACACTATTATTGCTGAAAATGTTAACTAAACATTGAATAAAGGAATGGGTCACCCAGGCTAGAAGTAAGATTGTGACAGCCCTGGATTTACAGTGGCTCATCCTCATGACTAGTAATGTCACCCACAAGGATTTTAAGTTAGGGTTCAGAATAAAAGTGCACCTCACGCTAAAATGGGAAGCTTGAAAATCAGCACTAGTAAGAACAGGCAGGGTCAGCTGTGATCTCAAGCCCTTCACAATAGAAGGAGTTCTGAGCAATATTCTAGATGTGACAAACAGAGCTGAGGAGTGTTTTTCTTTCATAATTCTTAATTGTTAATTTTGTGGTATAAGTAATATGACAGTAAAAAAAACAAAACAAACAAACACAAAAACACAACAATGAGGACCTCGTAGCACTTGGAGGGAGGCATGGAAATCAGGACAATCAGTGGTGTGCAGTCACCCTGCTTGTGGCAAGATGGAGAGACGAATGCCTGGCAAGATATAAACATACTCATTGGGGGAAATCAATATTTTTATGTAGAAACAGGTAATTTTAAACTTTTAATGGTGCTGGGGAGGCAAGAAAGGATATAAAAATGAATGGTGTTTTTCAAACTATTTACCAGAGAAAGAAAAAGTTATCACGCCTTCTTGTCCTGGAGATTGGCTGAGTGATGACACATGGTCCCAGTGGCAGAACTCGGAGTTTAAGGAGAGCGCTTAGGAAATGTCCCATTTCTCCCTGTATTCCATATCACAGTGAAGCAGACGGTGCGGGATTCTCAAGTCTCTGATGAAATTCAGAATCCATTTCTTTTTTTAACAGAGCACCAAAATGTTGGTCCTTCAAAATGATCACTGTGTTTCGAGAACCCTCACGGAGCTCCTAGCACAGTTGTGAAAGTGACGAGCTAGAGTGAGACTGAGGTACGCTTTCCCTCTGTCTTGGGGTTAGCCTGGTCCCTTGCATTTGGCAATGCCAAGGAACAACCCGGGCAATGGCAGGGTATTTCAGCAAAATCTTTCTGAAGTTCTTAGTGTACTCTATGAAATTTAAAGAGAAGTCATTCTATCTCCTCCTCTCTGCCGCTTAGCACATTTATTTTCAAAAGTCAGTGTTAATGCTTTTCTTTGTCAGTGTTAATACATTCCACCTGAACTTGCTAAAGTGGTGCAGAAAGATTATAACCTTATCAATAAAGTAGAATGAAAAATGCACTGCAAGATTTAATTTTCAGATCCCATGGATTTCTATCCATTTGGGAGGACAGAGCCAGGAGCAGTGAGTAAATAATCAGCAATTTGTATCAAGGATGCCTATTTCCAATGCTTTTGTTACAGAACTGTTACACTGCAGAAAATAGTTGACATTCTAATGAGAAAACTCATGTGAATCTTCCTAAATGTACTTTCCTAAAATCAGTTGGAAATGTGAGAATAAAGTATGGTGATAACCGAGGGAACCTGTGATCTTACATACTTTTAAAAAATTGTAAGCAAATCTGTGAAGAGAGAGAAAAGAGGATCATATTCATAATACTTTATAAGAAAAAAGACATAAGAAAAGTTCTTATTTTATCCTAGGATTATCATTTTTGTTTTAAAATGCTAAGTATTAGAGTTGTAAAAAACCAAAAAAACTTGAGAATAAATTGACTCACAATTATTCATTGAGTATTTGGCTGTCTTATTTTTCAAGTGAAGCTAAAATAAAACTACCTACTTAGAGAATCAAAAAGGAAGGATCATGGAAATAATTGCTTTGAACATGGAGTTTACTGGTAACATTATTGGTAGCGTTTAATCGAAGGGTCTAACCTAAAAAGAAGGTGGCTTTGAGTACAAGAGTTTGGGCAAAGCAAATTCAGGCCAAGCAAAATGCAACTTCTGAGGCCACAGCCTCTTTCTGTTAAAAAATTAACTCTGCCTCCAATTACTGTATACTGGAATGTATACTGTATACGGATTTGGCAAAATACAAATTTTTTTTTTGCTGATATACTGTGCTACATTGGAAAGGCATTTTTTTCCCTTTTAGGTGCCAGATCATACTAAGCAAATAAAAATATCATGGCAGCCTCTATCAAGAAACATAATAATGTCAATGAGTACTTTTTCCTTTTGGTTTATAGAGTCATTTGAACTCCAAAATACAAAAACATACACATTTAAAATTAATGTTGCATCATTTTCTGGGTAATTATAGATTTCCCGAGTCATTTATAGACTCATGCATTTGAATTAATATCCTAATATTGATACTCTGTAATGCCCACTTTCTATTAAAGAGCAAGATAGATATTCACAATGAAATACACAGATCAGTGTCTCTGTGAATTAACATCATATTATATTTTATGAAAGACCTTCATTAATTAATGTATTCTGTTTTCCTTCAGTATTTGCAAGCTTTTTAATGGGGAATGTTAAGCAAAATTAAAATGGTGCCTAAGAATCTCCCCCTGTGCCTGTCACCCCTCTCCAGCTACTACTTACAAGGCATGCTGAATCTGCGCCCTGTCGGCATTTCTTTCCCATATTGCATAATGAGGACTTCTCCACAGATTTCTGTGGAAGGAAGAAATGCAAAACATCATCAGAGATTAGCCATGATCTTCTAAGAAAGGAAGATTAGCTCTTTTCAAAATAACCACCACCAAGATAACATGCAAAACACCAGCCTAAATTCCAGACTGATGGCTCATGAAGCTGTGATTGGAATAGTCTGTATTTAGTCTCTTGTTACATTTCACAAAAAGCTACTATTCCAAGATCTCTTTTGGAACTCCCTGTAAATATTTTACCATAATCCTCCTCTTCCTCATCAAAGTCCTGGTCAATTTCCCACAGCAGGCAGCCAAAAACAGATCTTCTCAAGTGCATACATACTCCATTACCAACCCAACATATGCTCTCCCCAAGCTTTCTGCATTCTGTACTTCATGTTCCAGAGTGGCCCCAGGCACGGAAAAAAACCTAATGCCAAGAATTACTATGTGGGGAGCAGTCATTGGAAGTTCTCATCTTCACTGTGTTTGAATTGTGGGAACACATCTGGTGCTTGGGGAAGAAAAACAATTATTTCCTGCAATATTTGCTAGATTGTTTACATTTTTTATGGCTTTCACTAGAATCTCATCAGTTGCAACTCAGCATTGTGCTTCTATGGTCGTAAAGAATAGGAGTACATAGGTAGAGACCAAACCTGGAGTGTTTTATTTATCTTACTAAAGAGTTTGAAAATTGTACTACAGATTAAGTTCTATGGATTTTTTTTTAAACTGCGATAAGACAATGATAGTTTTTCATTTCAGGAAAATCATTTGGTGACTAAAACAATATGTACTAGAGGTGGGTTAGGGAAGAGTCTAAAATTGGTTTTTGGCAAACTGGACAGGAAATAATTAGTTTAAGGTTACTTTTCCAAATGTTTTGTCTCTTCTGATGTAGGTTATATTATAATTTATGATCTCACCCAGGATCGCTTCCAGAGTAAAATCAAGTTCCAACAATAATTACTCCAAAACAGTGGCATTAAACTGTCAGAGGCAAACTTGGACATAGAGTGAGGTTACATTCAGGTCCCTCGAGTGCTTCAGTCACACTGTTTGGTGAACGTTCATAGTGCTGGGTTTGGCAACTACTGCTTCCGCACAGGTCTTCCCCCTACAGTCACGGTGCTGTCACTGAAGACAGAGCTGCCTCTCACGTAATTTCCAGTTACTGCTTTTTCACCAGATACTACAAGGCTCTTAGTAGATATTTCTTAATTGAACTTGATGAACAGTGAATGAGTTGAGATGAAGTTAAAATTTAATTTAAGAGAGAGTAGTATTGCATTGAATCACATGAAAGAGATGGGTCACATGGTAGGACACTGACATTGCTTCCTTGATTACATCCATTTATGAAGTCCTCTTAACTTTTCCATGACTTCAGTTTCCTGCCTTTGAAATAGTGCTAGGAACTACTGATTTTTCCTGGAATATAGAAGATCAGATGAGACAACAGATGGGTAAAGGGTGTGGTGTAAATATTAGGGTTCACATTTAACCCACTTCTTGTGTTTCTAGAACTTTCTTTGTGTTATTCTCAACGATCACTGGTATTACATTTATGTCTCTTTCTGTTAGAGGTTAACAAGGTCAGTATACCTTTTTCCCCCTCTAGTTTTGTTTTTTAGTACGTGTTTTCAGGAGGTAATAAGTACATTCCTAATGGGGAGTTGGTACATGTACATAACACATCTTAATTCTTTTTTCATTCTCTCTTCCTCTCCTCCCTCATCCCTTCATTTCTTGACCCTCTTCCCTTTTCCAAAAGATCTATCTCTCCAGTTCCTATTATTCATATTTTGTTTTGCTCTGTATTTGGGAGAGGTTCTCATGTAAGAGAAACCATATGGTAGCTAAGCTTGTGTGTCTGATTTGTTTCATTTAACATTATGGTGTCAGGCTGCACCCATTTTTCACACAAATGACTCAAGTTTATCTTTCAATTCTAAATATTAAAAATCAGAAACGCCCCAGGGGAAGTGCATTTCCTCAGTTTTGTCATCGGTTTTTTACCAGTTTCATACTTGGCTAAAATGGACTGAATGCCTGAGATTTTCTCATTACTTTGGAAGATATTCTAAAAACTCCAGTAGCTGGATTTTCTTTCCATTGATATTTATTCAACCAAAACTCCAAACTAACAGGATCATTATTGCTGTATCTCACCAGAGTTTTGCATAGATTTTATTTTTCTTTACAAATGCAACATTTGACTTGCATGGAAGAATACACATGCTGTCTCCTGTTGTGCGCACATATATTGGGAAACAAAATCCCTCATCATTTCAACTAGGTCCTGCTGCTTTTGAGAACACTTTTGTAAGTTTAGTTTGCAGTTGAGTAATTAAATTTACAAAATCCCAATGTAGCTTGAACTTGACGGGCTTTATGAGGTTAGATTTAATGATAAATTTATTTCAAACAGAAATAGAAAAATATGTACATACTATATTCATTTAAAGAAAAACACTAATATAGGGATTAGAGATAACTTTTTAAAATATTCTTATTTGATGATTTTGCATGACCTACAAATATTTTAGCTTGCAATTTCCCATGCCATGTTTAATAACCTGCAATTTTGCATCTGTTAAAAAGGCAAATTTTGGTATATTAAATCTGAGAAATTGGGCAGTGCTAGACTTCAAGAACTCTAATGCCTTACCAAGGTTAGGGAACTGCAAGAAAGCAAACTTCGTAAATTATTTTCAGAAGCTGAACAAAGAAAATATATTATATTGGCTGAAGCAGAAAACCCTTCATTCAGTGTTGATTGGCACATTCTGACCAATTTCTCAGTTTTGTTTTACTGTTTATGTTGGTCTCTAGTTTGCTTAAATAAGAACTCAAGTTGCCTAAGCCATAATGGCATCCTAATTAAAAATTCCAAAACATATCATTTGCTTGTCTTTGATGACTACCTTCTAGCCAGGGATTTGGCTCAGTGGTGTAAGCACCTACCTGGCAAATGCAAGGTTGTGAGTTCAATCCCCAGTTCCAAAATTTTTTAAAAACATAATAATGATGACTACATTTTAGAGGGCTAGTTTTGCTTTCATATTTTATGATTATACAGAAACTAGGAGGGATTTCTTTGTATAGTGTTGGTTATTTTAAAAGCTTCCTGTTTTCTTACACATGAGCCTTTCTTTACATGTAGGAACTAATCACTTTACTATCATGTTTGCTTAGCTACAAATAGTGCCCCAAAGTCTTCTATCCTGGTTTCTCTATTTTCTAGAAACCACTCGTGTGTGATGATAATTATCCAACTCTTCCTGAAGAATTGAGTATAGGAAAATGACTATTTACCAGTAAAAAAAGCCAGACTGGGGATCCTCTCTCCACTCCTAGAAAACATCAAAGTTATTCTGAGATTACTGCCACGTAAGTAACTGGTGCTAAGCCTGTAAGGATTCTGTCATCCCCACAGATCTATTATTAAAGACAAAAGTTCATGGAAAGAATCTTTATAGACTTCAAACACTGGTGCTGGAGAAGAGGGGTAGGTCCTTAAAGCCTACCTCCTGTCACAGAACTAAGGACCTGTGAAAGTCTCAGAATTGTCTATGATAATTCACAGTCCTTGTCAGAACAGGAAAAAAGGAAGGGGCATTTTCAAAAGCACCATATAAAAAGGGAATACATGCTGAGGCGCTCAGATATTTTATGCCAAGTATCATCCTTTCTTTCACAGTGTCTCATGGGCAGGAACACAAGGGAAGGCAGCAGATGCTTTATTCTTTCTGAGCTGATTCTCCTTCTCACCAGACAGCAACAGCCACACAGTCACACTGAGGAAGGATTCCACCACCTGTGAAGAATGGGAGATTCTCATCCGTGCGTTTCAGATGTTAGGTTTCACTTAATCAAAGGAAAAAAATTAATTCAAAGTCAGGATATTTTTATTTAAGAGGCAAAAAAGACACAGAAGAGAAAAACAAAAAGCAAAAGAGACAAACAACAAACCCAGTGCAATAACAGTATAGGTTTACAAGACAAGATGACAGGGATTTAACAATGGTTGTTATATTGCATTATTGCTATCTGCCTGCAAAATTGATCTAATCAGATGAGTATTAACTGTTCTTTTCCAATAACTAATACAATTAGTAGTATAGTCATTTGAGCAATCCTATGTGCATACATATATTCTTTATACAAGTTTATGGCTCTTTCTTTTCTCTTCCTCCTTTCCTCTATCCCAATTACCTTTCCTTTTTGAGCAGATTTTACCTTTACACAGAATTTATTGGAATTTATTGGATTTCGGATTGTGTATGCTTTTTCAGTTTCTTACACTAGGGAGACAATTGAAATGATTTATCTTAAATTGAGGTATGTGTAGGGGAAATAATCACTCTTCAGACAACAGAGGCACTAAGAAATAACTATCAGAATCTCTAAGTTCTTAATTCTCGTGTAAGCTCTGTTTGTTGTGGCTGTGCGACCTTGGGTCAAGTCACTGTTCCTTACTTGTGCTCACAGTGTTGTTGGGGAGCATACACTGGGTTTTTGCTTTCTTCCCTTGCTAAGTATCTATGATCTGTGGTGCATGAGTACCATAAGTATCAATCAATATCCAATTTATTGCTTTCCATTAAGGTCTTTCATGTCATTAATAAACTATTTCATTTAGGACTGATTATGAGAGGTAGACTTTTCCTTCAAAGTTTAGATGTATGTTAAGACTTCCTTGTGTTCCGTAATATTTCTCGTTGCTTAAGTTGTGATTTGTTGATGTTTAAAATGCCTCATCTCAGAGAGAAAACATGGTGGGGTAGAGACCAGTAGCAAAGTGCTGCCTCTCCAAGACCTGGGGTCAAGATAGTTGGATGCTAACAATTTGATGAAGGGGAAAAATAAGTCAATTTCTATAAATTGAGAGACAGCAGGTAGGAAAATAAGAAACTCCAGAGAAACTGCAGAGATGGAGCACAGCACTCAGAAAGCAATCAGTGAGTCCTGAAAGCTCCCAGAGAAGACTGTCTCCCTCCATCCATGCTGGGTAAGCCCAGAGACACTTTGGTGTCTCCAGGAAAGTTAGTGTACAGAAATGGCAGAACCTGCCCCCCAAAAGCCCATGACCATTATAAGTCCTAAAAACAGGGAAGTGTTTTACTCTAAAAGGGAATCCTGCCAGGCAGGCTGGAATTCCAGAGCCAGTCTAGTCCAGTACCTGCCAAACCAGAGAGGGCTTAATTAGAAGCCACTGGGTGAAGGGTTACGGAAGAAAGGTTATAATCCAGGGTTTCTGGCACAATGGCACTGCTCTGAAGATGGAAACAGGAAATGACCAGAGCGTGGGAACAGGCTGCACATAGACCCGTTAACAAGCTCAGTCAAGAGGACTATGGGGTCCGCTTCCTCTGTGGTGAGAAGTCATGCCCATTACATGTAGCTTTGAGAGGTTCCTGGGTCGGAAGGTACTGACTTTCAGTCCTGGGTCGGAAGGTACTGACCTGAACCTGTCTTGCTGCCTCCATCAGGCCTAGAGAGCAGGGACCAGTTTGCTTTGCTCACTCACCACTGTGACTGAGGTCAGGCCAGGGCTTGAAAAGTTGCCACGGCCTTGGGTATACAGACGAAGAGACCTCTGGAGGAGGGGAAGGGTTCAGCTCGCAAATGCACAGGTCTTGGAGCCTGGAAGAGAAAACCGTGACTTGGCTACACTAGGGATAAGGAAGGTGGCAGCTGCTGGAGCAACCGCAGTCTTAGGGCAGATACCACTGACCACCTGCACTCATCAGGAAAGGGGGACAGGAGCCAGGACGGGCCCACAGAAACATGAGTGTGGAGACAAAGTAGGTCCTAGCCCTACGTGTACACACCGTCAGCCATCTCTGTGAGGTACCGAGGCTTAGACGCTGGAAAAAAGAGAACCGTCCCAAAACACAGAAGAATTTAATTAAGTAATTAATGCACTTTTTTTCATTGATTCTTATAGTTTGAGATTTTCCTTTTTTATTTTATTTTTTTCTTTGTTTTGCTCTGTCTTTTTAATTTTTTTCCTTCTTTTTCCTGTTTAATATTATTGTGTTACTGCTATCTAACTCTCTTAATGGATAGGATCCTTTAGTTCACTCTTCCCTCCTCACTTTCCTTTTCTTTTTCAGATTTTATTTGTGTTATTTTTCCAGTCCCCATGTTTTCTATCTTTACAAGTATTACCACTAAGCTTTATTAATTTTTAGATATTTAGTTAACTCCCTGCTATTACTGTTGAAATATTTTCTAATGTTACAGGAGGCGGAGTTGTTGTATTTAGTACCTATTTAATATATGTCAGTAAGTGTTTTTTCTTGGTCATACTGTAACTAGAGATCTCTTTTCTATAGTTAGCAGTGGTAAATTATTGATTCTTATGATATATCAATATCTTATCTCTGATGTAATTATTGTTACTATTTTGTTTCTATTTCCAGGGTGGCATAGTAATTACAATTAATTAGTTTTCTCTGCATGCCAATATCCAGGTTATCTTTGTGTAAACATCACTGTGACTCAGAATGGGGATTTAGCTCAGCAGCATAAGCACCTGCCTGACCAGCGCAAGGTCATGAGTTCAATCCCCAGTACCCCCCCAAAAAAAAAAAGAAAGCCACCACTGTGGCCCATTCCCAGAGAACTGCATGGGAGACCAGTGACAACACTCTCTCCCCTTCTAAATTAATAGACGGAGTTAGAGAAAGACAGAGGCAAAGGACTAGCTAGCCACAATCAGAGTGCACTGCTGAAAAGGAGATACCAACTGAAGAGATCTCCGTATTAGTAAAAATGTCTTTCCAATATAATCACCCCCAAACCTCAGCACACACACACACACACACACACACGAAACATGAAAATTCACAATGACAAAATGCCTTCAAAAACTCCCCAAAACTGATCCAAGGGATATCAAGAGTCACAGAGTCAATTTGCTTAAAAACATAAAAGAGAAGACACAAAATAGAAGGAGTTGCTCAGGAAGCTTACAGATGGTAAAATCAACAGAAAATAGATTTAATAAACACAGCAATCAGTGAGTTACAGAGGAAATTAGTGAAAAGCTAGCTGAGGAGAACAAAGTGGTACACAACATGAATGACCAGTTTAACAAAAACTGGAGTCCAAGGAAGGACCCCAAGCAGAAGTCCAGGAGATTAAAAATTGTATTGAAAGTATGAGCAACAGAAGTGACCAATGTAAGAAAAGTGTTAGAACTGGAAAACAGGGTTGATGCCAGTCATTTATACTCAAAGATACTTTAAAATCAACAAGGGAACAGAAATAAATCCAAGAGACTGAATGAAAGCAATTGGAATTTGGGAAAAATCAGAAGAAATCAGAAATATAATTTAAAAACTGTTTGCAGAAATAATAGAAAACTTTCCAGGTGTCATTAGGGAAAGGATTTATCATAAGTGAGGCATACAAAACCCCAAATACCCATGATCAGAAAAGAACTTTTCCATGACATGTCATAGCAAATATCCCGCAAGTCCAAAACAAGGACAAAATCTTAGAAGAAAATCAGTGAATCGCTTATAAAGCTAAACTCATTAGACTTACAGGAAGCTTCTTGATACACACTTTAAAGGCCAGGAGCACTTGAACAGAAGTGCTCCAAGTTCCCATTCCCAGCCTCCCTCAAATGCTTCAAATTCAGACTGATATTTTTCCAAAACTATTTTCCAAATTGTTAAAGAAATAAGATATTTTAATGAAAAAGAGCACCTAAAGAAATCTATGACCACCAAAGCAGCACTCCAAAAATTTTTCAAGGAAAGAGACAATGAAGATATCAATACCAAAATTCATGAATACACCAGGAAGCATGAATACATCAGGTAGGGTAAGTGATTAAGTAGAAGGGAAAGAAAGGAAATCAGCAATAGCAAAACAACACAAGACAAGGAATAAACTGATACCTTTCAGTAATAATGGAGAATATGAATGGTATCAATTCCCCAGTCAAGAAACATAGAATGGAAGACCAGATAAAGAAATATAATCCAATTGTATGAATTATACAGGATACACATGTAACTCCAAATGAAATTTATAGATTAAAAATTAAAGACTTGGAAATAGCATTCCATGCAACTGGAACCAAAAAACAAGCAGGCATAGCTATCCTACTTTCAGACAAATTGGACACTGAGGTAAAACTGACCAGAAAAAGCAAAGAAGATCACAATATATTGTTTAAGGGAACAATACATTAGGATGAGTTAATGATGATAAGCCTGTGTGCACTGAACACTGGCACACACAGTTCCCTAAAATTAACACTATTGGACATAAAAGATCAGATAAACACTTATGTAATTATACTGGAAACATCACTACCCTACTGTCACAAACAGCCAGGTCAATTAAGTAAAAATGTCAACAAAGAAATATCATTGAACACATGAACTTATCAGACACATCCAGAGTGTTCCAATCAGCAATAACACAATACACACTTTTTCAGCCACACATGAAAGCTTCTCCAAAATGGACCACATACCAGCCCATAAAACAGGCTTAAATAAATGCAAAAGAATGTGCACATTATCACATTGTACTGCAGTGAAACTAGAAAAATACTGGCAAAAGATGCCCTAACAGTTACACAAACACATGGGAATGACGTTATATATGTTTGAATGATCAATGGATCACAGAAGAAATCAAGAAATTAGACAGTTCCTAGAATCAAACAATAATGCAAGTGAAACTTATCATAAACTATGGGTCACAATGAAGTGACTCATGAAAGTGAAGCTTACAGCTATGAATGCTCACATCAGAAGAACACAGAGAGCCCAAATAAGTAACCTAACAAAGCAACTCGAGGTCCTAGCAAAAGAAGACCAATCTAAATTCAAAGCTAGTACAAGAAAGGAATTTATAAAGATAAGAGCAAAAATTAATGATATTGAAATTTAAAAATAACCGGATAAAGAATCAATGAATTGAAGAGATGATTCTTCAAAGGAAAACAAAATAGAAAACAACCCTTAGCCAACATTATAAAAAGAAAGAAAGAAAAATTAATACAAATTAATGCAATCAGGAATAAAGAAAAAAATCACTCCAGACACCACTGACATTCACATGACTGTTAGTATCTGTGCTTTTATTAATACATTTGCAGTATATCAGTTCACAAGGTACACTGGGTACCTATACATAGCACTGTTTGATTCTTTTTTAAAATTTTTTCCATCTCTTGTCCCTCCCTCCTCCTCTAAATACTGTTTATCCACTTTCACGCTTGATGATATTAGTAATCATGTCTCATATTTATGACATATAATGTTTATACTCATTTAGGTTATTAAGTTCCTGTGCATGAAAATAAGTAACTATTTTAAAAACCTGTCTTCCAGTCCATTGGAGAATCCAAAAGAAATGGATATATTTCTACAAAAATAAGAATTATCACAACAGAATGAAGAAGATATAATAACCCTGAAAAATCCAATGAAATTCAAGCAGTAATAATAAAAGCAACCAACCAAGAAAACTCAGGACCAGTGCATTCATCACAAAGTGCTACAAGAAATTCAGGGAAGACTTACTGCATATACTTCATAAACTCTATAATGAAATTGAAGAAGAAGGAATATTTGCAAGGTCATTCCTGGAAGCTAGTGTTACACTGACTCCAAAACCAGTCAATGACCCAGTGAAAAAGAACACTACCGACCCATCCCTTTAATGCACATAGACACATAAAAACACTCCCCAAAGAACATTGGCAAAAGATTGGAATGAATGACCAAAAAGATCATACAACATGACCAAGTTGGCTTCATCCCAGGGATGCAAGGAGGACTCAACATATGTAAATCAATAAATGTAATATATCATATAAACAGGAGCAAAGGCAAAAATCACATGACTGTCTCATTAGAAAAGGCCATGGACAATATTCAACATAATTCATGATAAAAGTTTTGAAGGAAATACTTTCATAAGGACCTAATCTCAGTCTGATAAAAGTCACCTAGGACAAACAATAGCAAATAGTATTAACTGTGAATAATCTGAAGGTTTCCTTTAAAGTCAGGGGAAAAAACCAAGGATGTCCACTCTTACCACTCCTGTTGAATATAGTACTCAAAACATTAGGCAGAGCAACACCAAGGAAAGGTGTGTGTGTATATATATATATATATATATATATATATATATATATATGGAAGAAGTAAAAATATTATTATTATTCACAAATGGCATGATTTGATTCTCTAAGTTGAAGACACAAGATTTCCACCAAAAGACTCTAAAGAATAATAACCAAAATCAGCAATGTAGCAGCATACAGAATGAATACCCAAGAAACATAGCCTTCTTGTACACAAATAATGAACTCCCCAAGAAAGAAATTAGGAAAACAACACCACTCCTAGTGGCATCAAGAAAAATTAAACGCCTGGGAATTAACCTAACCAAGGAAGTGAGAGACCTCTGTCTACAATGAAAACTGCAGACTCCGTAAAAGGGGATTGAAAGCACATCAGAAAATAGACATTCCCTGTTCCCCGGTAGGTGGAAACAATGTCGTCAAAATGATCGTACTTCTCACACCGAGATTCTGACTGCACACAATCCCAGTCAAAAGACCAGCAGCATTGCTTACAGAAGTATGGAAAACCATGCTAAATTTCATACAGAAGAAGGAGAGATTCAAATACCTAAAGCAATCCTAGGCAACAGTAGCAAAGCGGAGGTGCCACAATCCCAGATTTCAACTTATATTATAAAGCTATAGTGAAAAAATTCATGGTACTGTAAAAAAACAGAAGTATGGATAAATGGAAAAGAATAAAGAATGCAGAAACAAACCCAGGCACATTCAACCATCCCATCTTTGACAAAGAGGTAAACAGCACACACTGGAGGAAAGGTAGCCCCTTTACCAAAGCGTTGAGAAAACTATTGACATGTGCATTGAATCTAGACTCGTATACATCACCGTGTACTCACTGAATCAAAGGGAATCAAAGACCTAACTGCTATGAAAACTTTCTGAAAGACGAAATGGATAAAACTGTTGATGATACAGGTGTATGTAAGCCAGGTATGGCGACACACACCTGTAACCCCAGAATTTGGGAGGTTGAGGCAGGAGAATCAATGTGAGTTCAATGCCAGTTTGCACTACACAGTGAGACCCTGCCACAAAATGAAAACGAAAACAAAAAGAAAACATAATCAGATTTATGCAAGTACTTTCTGAATAGAACCCTAAAGGCATAAAAAATAACATCAAAAATCAACCAATAAAATTATAGCAAACTTAAAAATCTTACGAACAGCAAAGAAAACAACCTATGGAATGAAAAAAAAATGCTTGTCAGCTATTCCTCAGACAGAGGGTTAATATCAAGACAATGTAATGACAAAAAAATTAAATCGCCCAAAATACAAGACCCACTCAGTAATAGGGCAACTGAAATGAATACTCACGTCTCAGGAAAAGTACAATGGCCAATAAACACATGAGAAAACGTTTAACATCTCTGGCCAATAGAAAAACTCAACTAAAGCAATGCTGAGATTTCATCTCACTCCAGAAAAAATGACCACCATGAAGAAACCAAATAATAACAAAAGCTGGTGAGGCTGTAGGGGAAAAGAAACCCTTCCACACGGCTGATGGAAATGTAAACTAGAATCACCACTATGGAAATCAGTGTTGTGTCTCCCCAAAACCAAACTAGAAATACTGCTGGGCTCACCTATTTTACTTGTAGGTATTTTCTTGAAAGACTTAAAGACATTAATTGTGGTGATATACGCATGCCTGTGTTTATAGTAGCACAATTTAGAATAGCTAAATCTTGAAAGTAGCTCTTTTTTTTATAAGCAGATGGACGGATAAAGAAAATGTGTTCCTGGGCCAGGCATAGCACCGGTCGTGAGTTTGATCCCCGCTACCAAAAAAATTATTTACACAATGGAGTACTGCTCTGCTATGAAAAACAAACTGCAGTCATTTGTAGGAAGACAGATATAAAATAAATCAGACATAGAAGCTTAAATGTCACACGATTTCTTTTTTATGAAAAACTCAAAATATATATAATTGCTAGAACAAAATGAAACATAATAGGAAACAGGCAACTAGATCTTCTGCAAAAGATAAGGGGACCAATGTGTGGAGAGGGAAGAGAAAGGAAATTGACAGTGAATAAATAATAAAATGTATCGTGCACGCGTACTAACTCTTCACAGTGAACTAATGGTATGGTAAGCATGCATTAATATAGTAAAATGCCTCAGCTCAAAATAACTGCAAGAATACATCAGACCTTAGCCTTGATTATTTTCTAAGGAAAGCGCTGAAGAGATCCCAGGGGAGAGCTCCACTTGAGCTTCATCTTTGCTTACACAACATTTACTCTTTTTAATAGATACAAAATGCAAGCAAAAGAGGGATTTCATCTTCCTTACCATGTGTGAAAGCAGACACCTCTTTAAGTACAAATTGCTTTGGAGCCTTGCTTGCTAGTTGTTGATGCTGATTAAGTCTCTGTGGAAAAAAAATTTGTTTTAAGTATAAGAAAAGAATGTGTGTAGCAACAACTAATGAACACTCCCATGTGGGCATCATCAAGATCCTGTTATGTGCTGTCCGGAGGCTGCCCCGAGCCCAGGCTATGTCCTCTGAAGTCTGAATTTAATATTCCAGGCTGAAGGCTGTGGTAATTTAACGAGTCTTGGAAATGATATCGGCCATGCTACTACAAATGAGTTTAATTGAAACATTTGGTTATAGGGCAAAAGCAAATCAAATATTATGAGATGTCTCAATTATAGTCATTGGGTTTCTTGAAAGAGAGGTTTTACAGGCAGTAATTCTATCCGATGTTCCATGTGGTTCTCTGAGCTCAAAGGAAAACGAACTCATGTCAGGTTTCTTTGCTGCCCTGAGCCCTGAGGGACAATTAAATCTTACTCTGATGGAGATGGTTCACACCAGTTTACTATAGAAAGTGAGCTGACTTATGCATAGCAGCAGTGGCCCAATTTTATTTCTCTGGTTGTGATCCTCAATGACAAAATGATGCTTTAGTGGGTGACAAACTTCATGTTTCATGGTGGTCCCATGTGATAATAATGGCACTGAAATCCTTATTACCCAATTTTTTACCTGTACCTTTTTCTAGTTTGCATATATTGAACAATACACAAATACCACCGTGTTGCATTTTCTTACGGTACTTAGGGCAGTATCACATGGAACAGATTAGAAGTCTAGAAGCAAAAAACTACCATGCAGCCCAGATGCTCAATAAGTTATGTTATGTAGCTTTTGGAAGTCCATGCTTATGATGTTCACAGTGCAAAATCAACTAATTGTGCATCTCTAAGCATATCACCAATTAAGTGATGCATGATTTGTAGTTTTCTACCTACAAGGATTTCTATCTACAAAGGCAGGTATACTTAATTAGTACATAGGCTGTTTCTATGATAACAGGTGTGGTTGTTGCTGTAGTTATTTAACATATTCAATAAGCAATATACTGATAGAAGACATGATTTGGAAAGTCACAGGTATTAATAAATGACTTTGGATATGCAAGATAATATAATTCCTCAGGTATGTTGTGCAATATTTTGTCTATGTCACCACTACTGCACCAGACATTTTAAAAAACAATTAGAACAGAGGTTTGGTCTTCTTAAGACAACAGCAGTAATAGCAATAATGCAAAAGGCGATCTCCTGGTGTGTTGGAGCACATAGTTGATCATGATGAATAATAAGCTAAAAAGAAAACTGCACGTGCATTTACTACACAGGTAAAATTTCAAATTTTCAATTTTTTCATCACACTGTAACCCACATTATTTTTAAACAAATATATGGTAATTGATGTGCTTACATTTTTAATAATTAGAAATTTTTGAACATGTGACAAGATTTTCAGTACAATAGACCCAATTTTTAAAAGTATGGCTTCAGCCAGGTGTGGTGGTACATGCCTGCAATCCCAGAACTTGCCAGGCTGAGGCAGGAAGACTGCAAATTTTGCCTCAGTCTGCACAGTTTTGCAACTTTGTGAGACCCTGTCTCAAAACAAACAAACAAGGACTGGGGATGCAGCTTAGTAGTGAAAGCCATGAGTTCAGTCAAACCTCAATACTTCCCAACAAAAACGGAAGAAAGTAGGGTTTAATGAAGACTTTTAAAACTGGAACACTGCAGGTGTACTGGCAACTCCTACAATCCCAGCACTCAGGAGACTGAGGCAGGAGGATTGCTGCAAGTTCAAGGTCAGCTTGGACTACAAAGTGAGTTCAAGTCCAAATTGAATTGCATTGTGAAACCCTGCCTCAAAAAATAAATCAATAAATAGAGTTGGGGACGTAGCTCAGTGGCCCAGCACCTGCCTGGCAAACATGAGATCCTGAGTTTGATTCCCAGTACCAAAAAGAAAAAAAATTAATTAAATGAAATGAAAATTAAATGCTAGTTATTTCAGCATTTTTCAACTTAATGCACTTGTGGTCATTTGAAACAGTTGGTAGAAAATATTAATTTGCATTTTATTTATATATATATATATATATATATATATATATATATATATATAACAATTTATAGATAGGAACTATTGATTAAGGAATTATGTATTTATGGATAGAAGAAGAAAATGGCAAAATGGCTCTCTTAATGTAACTACTTCAGTAGATAGTACAGACAGTAAATAACATGTAAACTAGCAGCCATTTTTAAGAATTACATTTTAATAATATCATCATAAAATATTGAAAATAGTATTAAAAAATAAAATGTGGTTGCTATAAATATTTCTTTGAGCCAGCACTTTGAATATGGACATTTAGCAATATATTCATTGTTTTAGAATTCTGTGGTTAAAAATGATTTGTGACACAAATAAAATTTTTCTACTGAATATTTTTTAAAGTGGAAGACAGTAAAAACCTATTTTAAAATAATCAAATCAGATTAAATGGATTTAATCTAGTTGTTTTAAAGTCAAATTTTTATTTGCTTACAAGAATTAACAGCGAAAGAGGAAGCTTGCTACATAAACTTCGTGGCAGAGTAATTAATGGATGGTACTAAAAATGAGAATAGTTTCTACTGAAATGTAAGTTCCATAGCTCCTGATTCTACATATGTTGTTTGCACTGAATCTTTATGTCCTCAAACTCCTTCTGAGTTACAGCTTTTCCACCGACACCTGTTGAATAGATGATTGGGAAGGATGCACCTACTCCCAGCAACACACTGCTTAAACGTCTGATGCCGGTTAAAAGTTAATTTATTTCCTCACTTAAAAACCGCTTGGTTTATAAGTTACTAAGCTGTTTAGGAAAGAGAAATGTTACTTTTTCATGAATATTCAAATCACATTTTTCACTAGATAAACAATCCTGGGGGAGAGGACAGTTTTAAATTTTAAGCCGTCTCTTTTTATTCTTAATCCTTTTCCTTTTTCATTCATTTAACTTGCAAAACCATTGTAACATGAACCTCATTAGAGATGCAAATAAAAGATATAGAGCCATAACACAGACGTTTCCATGCATAACATAATTTTCATGAACATGTGACTAAATTCAAATTTTCTGGACATTTTTCAGGATAAGAATCCCAGCTACAGTAATAGTCCTACATCAGTTGTATCTTACCCAAGTAAATTCACGTATTAGTGCAATAAGAGAAAGAAAATAAAGGACCTCTAGCTAGAGAGAGGAAATAGCCTTTGACATTTGTATTTTAATTTTCTAAAACAAAATAAACAGATGTGCACACTGGCATAAGAAAAATTAGGATGTATATGCATGAATATGTTAACCATAATTTCGTCTGTATGGAGCATTTCTAATGACTCTACATGTTCACAAATTTCAAGTGAATTAAGTTATGAAAATTGAACATATTTTGCATGTGTAATGAAATCATCAATTTGAATAAAACAATAGATGTTTATACAGATCCCAAAGGCTTTTACATACTCTGAAAATTCACATTTTATCAGTGATCTGATCTCAAGCACAAACATCTTACACACACACCTACAAGAGGCTCACACAGATGTCCCTTGAACACCCCAAGTTAGTTCTATTTTTGGACATCACGGTGTTGTGTCTTTCCTTGCTTGCTGCTGGAGCACCTGTGTTTAAACTCCTTTGAACTTCCTGTCTTGTCTAGCAAGTCTGGGTCTTAGTTCCTGTCATTCATCTTTAACACGGTTTTCCCTCTCTTGCTCTACATTCTGTTGTTTAGACTGATGGAAGGAAGACCAGGACTCAGATGCAGCTGGACACAGTGAACTGAAATACAGAAAAAAGTGAGTGATAAATTCTGCCCGCTGCTAACAGCTGTTATTAGAAGGACTTGGAAAGTTCTCAGTGGTCCTCTTTAGCTTTGTATCTGTAGATTTGCAGATTTTTGTCTGTGTTACCTCAGGAACTGAAGGCTGTGCATGTACTCACCTTAAAACAAACAAGCACAAAATTTTGGGGGGAAAAGAAAGAGAAGAGGAATTTTAAAAACTGGATGTTTTGTAGGAGTCTTTTACTATTTCCACCAATGCCCTTTTCTGAAATCCTAATCATTGAGTCCTTTGATTTTTTTTATCACGTATTGCTTGATATGTGGCTAGAAAACGGGCCAGTGGCATCTAGAGTGAGACTACTTAATCTATATTAGTTATCTAACACTGTTTTAGTATTAAAGTTCAAGTTTACACACTTATTACACTCAAGATATTAATACTATTTTTGAATCATGCACTTAGAACTTTCCTTTGTCTTGCTTAGAATGTTCATGGGTTGAAAATATGATCCCTACGTAGGTGATTAAATGAGTCTCTTTGCTAAAAATACCAACAGAGCCAGCTTGCCTTGTTGCAGTGTAAAGAGCTCATGGTCACACCCAGTGTCTCACGGGATCAGATTAATGATTTGAGATATTAGGATGTTAAGTAAAACAGGAAAGGTGTGGATAGGCCCTCTCTCTTTCCATTTCTCTCTTTCTCTCTCTCTCTCTCTCTCATATGAAATGTCACAAAGCCTTGTAATATATTCCTATTGTAAAGAACTACTACAAACACAATCACGAAATTTAAAAGCAAGGAAGCAGTCCTTCCAGGACTCATCCACTGTTAACTGGTGATTTTTCCATGTAACATAGAGAGTATGAAGGGACCTGCCATCTCTAAAGAGTGAATTAAGAAAAGCCCAGTGCATAACATGGGAATCTCAGTTACAGAGTTGTATCTTGCAGGTAATTGCTTCCTAATGGACATAACTTCACGGATGCTGTGCATACAGAGGATTTTCAAGACAGTTAATATTGTGCTGTAGAGAAGAATTTCCTGAGATGCCTCAGGACAATTTTCAATAAAGATGTACATAAATCTTTCCAAGGTTTAGAATTGTTATGCGATGGGGTTTTTTTGTTGTTGTTGTTGTTCTATCCCTGTGCTGGGATCAAGCCATTTCTACTAGGAAAGCAAAACAAGCTTGTTTCACTCAGATTATGCATTAATTTTGGTGAAGTGAAACAATGTATAACTTTTCAAGCTAATTTTTAAGATTATCATGCAAAACTTACAAACTATCTTTACTATTGCCCTCAGAACAGTAATGATTTCTGGTCTGAAAGTTTAGGCAACCAGTTTAGAAAACTGATTTTATTATTACCATCTGTTCCTGGAGTGTAACAGAGACTGTAACACAAATTGAATGCCTTTAAATCATTCCAGACCAGCTTCCATATTTCCATCCATCCTGGACCATACAGTCAGGGCACAATCAAAGTCATCATCAGGCCACCATTATCATTAGTATTTATTTTAATAGAATAGAGTTAAATGATATGAAAGCATATCAGGTTATCAGTTAAGAACAATTGGTTTCCAGAGAATTTCTTTTCCATTTGTATATGGACAAAATATTTTAAACATCTAAGACTATTTAACTGGTTTAAAGAATCTCAAGCATACTTCAAAGCTTTGCCGTTATGGACTTTTCTTTTCAATTTAGTACCTCAATACTTATGGGAGCTCTTTACCTGATCATTGAAGATAATTCTTTGCTTAATTTTGTAAGCAATTTTCATTTTGTTATTTGCCAAATGTCAGAACTTTGTAGAAATATCGGATACACTTTTCAGAAAAATTTTCATGGTAGGAGACCACAGGACAGTGGGATGATGATATTGATGCTTTGAGCATTTATTTAAACTCAGTTCAGTTCTTTGTCTTTGCTATGAAACTGAGGTAAACTGCCTAACTTCTGTGTGCCAGTTTCTTACTGTCTAAAAAGATTGCATTATATTTGAATATTAAATGTCCATATAATTTCTTGAGATTCATTGATGTATGATTCAGAACACATTTGAATATATATATGTTCATATATATATATATTTCAAGGTACTATATATGTTTTTGGTTCTGACATCAAAGCTTGATAATTCTAACCACATCTCATACAGTTTTTTTTAAAAAAGTAAAATGTTAATTTGGTCTTCATCTGATTATATGGCAATATATGTCTGATAAAATCAACACTTTCATCATCTCAGTTTTTCTTTTTTAGTTAAGCATATGGACGATTTTTTGTCTTTTCTGTAAAGATTGTTCTTTTCCTAAAAATAAATGAAGTCAGCATTGTATGATCCTGTATTTTGTACTGGCCAGCATCATCTCTCTGCAGCAAGATACCCTCTATTTTTAGTCAGATAAAGTTTGAATTCCTCCCTGCAGTTTTGAGATCACTGTCCATTGCAAAATAAACTAATAAATTCATTTGTCTTTATATAAGGCTATATGCATGACTTTGTCCTCCTCTCCCTGTGGGGCATTTTATAATTCTAGTATATTATTGATTCAGAGGCAAAATATACCGTGGTCAATAAATAAAATGAGGTAAAAATGTCTGCTCCTGTTTGAGCCTGTGGAAGCTTCTAGTCTATAATAATATGGATTGGAGTGTCCAACTGTCCAAACTAGCTCTGGGTGAGGTGAAGCCAGAAGGGTGAGAAACTATTGATAGCTGATGATATGTAATAAGATACGGAGCGGACATTTGAAACCAGGGGCTAAAAGAAGTGGAGGGTGGCAAAATTTCCCGATGAGAATACAGTCAAATACTTTGATGATTATTATTGTGTAAGTGCCTATAATCTTTGATTCAGTTTTGGAGAAGAAATTACAAGAAACCGTACTAAACAGAAATAGACATTACTGAAACTTCGCAAAGGGGCCTTACCCAATTCGTCATGCTGTTTTCTAAGCAAGCAGATAGTTTTTGTGCAGCCAGCCCCATAATACAAATATATGTTCATAGTCACTTCACTAATGGATGCGGGAACCATTGATGTTTTGAAGGAGCAGCCACAGACGCACACCCGGCCTCCTACCCGCAGACTTTCTGGGACTTCCCTCCCACAGTCTCAACTATAAAAATACCTCTTGGATTTTTCAGTACGCTGTGCTCATGCACTCAAGTGTCACACTCACCTTCTTTGCATCTGAAGGAATTAAGGGACAAAATTTAAAAGATAAAAATATTTTATGAAAAATTTTAACGAATGCAGGTTTTATCAGAATGTAATGTTTTGTCTTTATTACCACTAGCGCCACTGGTTTTCATTTTACAAGTTGTAGATGTTAAATTTAACAAACTGTGTGTAGCTGGAGAAAGGCAGAGTTTCAGAGCCCCTTAGGGATGCAGCACTGTGGGGGAGGCGGTTTTCAGGTCAGCACTAGTTCCAAGTGGATTACGAGAATGGTCCTGATGCAAGGTAAGGAGGAGGGCAGAGTCCATCAGCCAGACAGCGATCCAATAATAAACATATGTGCATGAAGGCCACAGTAATGTCCGTCCTGTGAAGAAAAAACCCCTCTGGTCAGATCATTACATCCGATCCATAATTAGGGCATCACCTCTAATACCATTTTCTTGTGATGCCCATGTTAATTTGTTGACAGTTCTTTCTCCCCAAAAGAAATTACCTCTGATAAGAGAAAAAGATTGCAGGCTGTTGTAGACTGTCAAAACATAATTTTTAGTCACCGAAAATGGTTTGCTTTAGAATTTAAGAAATCTTTCACTGCTGGGACTAATGTCCTTGCGTTTGTAGGATCAAGGGTTCTCAGGAGCAGAGGATGTGCGCTGAGATTCCTTACATCTGGATTTAAAGTCATTTCTCCCCTTTAAACCACTGTCAGTTAAATGTGGGTTTCACTCTGAGGACAGTGCCCGAATTCCCTTTATTCTTCTGTAAGATGACGACAACAATGCCTTCTTCAAATGTGTCATCATAAACGTGATGACAAACGTTAACACTGTCAGCCTAGAAGATGGGCTGACACACACTAGCAGTTCACATACCAGCATTTAAACAATTCCTGTAAATCGAAAATAGCAGGGACCTGGGATGGAGTCCAGCGGTAGGACGCTCCCCTAGCAGGCATGAGGCCCCGTGTTTCATGGGAACACTAAAAATGAAAATCCATGGAAAAATTAAACCTGCATACATACATGCATACGTGTGTCTCACTTAACTTCTAAAAAGCAATTTGGACAAAAGACCGCAGTGTGTGAAGATATTGTACTATATTTTACCTGAAAAAAGCTATTGTTGATTTTTTTAAGATCCCAGGACAGAGAAAAAAAAATATGAAAGCTTTCTTTAAGTCTTGTACTAAGAATAAAACTTTTTGGAAATATTCTATTTGTAAATAGTTTTGGAAAGAGACCAAAAGAGAACTCTATGGCTGTCAGAAAAGTGCAATATTAGAAAGACTAAGAAATAAGTAGAAACTGAACAGTTTAATTTTTAAATAAGTAATAAGTTTTGTAATAAGTTTTGGAGAGAGACCAAAAGAGAACTCCATGGCTGTCAGAAAAGTGCAAAATTAGAAAGATGAAGAAATAAGTGGAAACTGAACAATTTAATTTTTAAAGAGGAATGAGAACAACAGAAAGAGTAAACGACATAGCTAAAACATTAAGATTTTTATCATACTTGAAAAAAATTAGGTTGTGCCTAACAATTATGCATCAGAATTTCTAGGACCATTTCCATGCTACTATAAAATTAAGAATTTATGGAACTTTGCTTATTATATTTCCTTTGCAAGTTATTAATACTGAAAAATAATGCATTACTATTTCCAACTTTAAAAAGAATCATTTAAAATTGGTTCTCCAAAAATAGGTTCTGTGACTTCGCATTAAACAAGCCACAGACAGTTACTGTTTTGTTAACCCTTACAGACCCTGTTGTAGGAAAACAATTAAATTCAGTATATAAAGTAATTTTGACTTGTTTGGGTTTTTTTCTTTCATCAAGAGGCTTTGAATATAAAAATGAAATCTGTAATGCTGCCCTGAGAATTGCAAAGAAACCTAAGATGCTTTGTAAGATAATTTGTAAGGGGTCTTGGGTACCTGTGTGTTAGGAGTGAGGTCACTGAAGCCCAGAGGTAAACTGTCTTCTTGCGTGGACCTTCCACAAAGAAAGTACAGGTAGCAAAGAGCAGTTAATCAAGCTAAATAAATCAACGCTGTATCAAAGACAGCTAAAAATAGAAGGAAGCTTGGTCAGGAGCTCAACTCAATCAGTCTTCAGAGAAGTGAGAACCATTTCTATGCTAATGTGTGCATGAGTGTGGGCGGTGGGGATAGAGATTGAGTGGAAACAAAGCTTCTCTTCATGGTTCCAGGCAGAATTAAAAGGAACAGATTTCCTCCATAAATGTAGAAAGTGTTTGACTAATCTCTGATTGCTATTTTGCTCTGGTGGTCTTGCCTATTATTAGGTTTCCTGGTAAATCAGCTTCTTTCATTTGCAGCAGATATAATCATATGAATTATAGGTTTCATTTAGACTCCTCTCACCTCTCCTGGTGGGAACTACCCTTCTGTCATTTTCAGCAGACAAAAATAACATTTCCAATATGAATGGGAAATCAAGGACATTCAATTACACAGCTAAACTCTCATTCATGGACATCTGAAGACCTTGCACCTTGTCTGTAGCTGTGTCTTGATGAGAAAATTCACCATGAATGTTTGATTTCTAGACTGTTCTCTTTGGGTTAGCTGCATGCTGACCGTTATTAAACCTGTTATAATCTGCATTCTGTTATCTAAAACTATACCTCTGACTATACCTATACAGCCTATTAGACTTCACGACACTTCTGAGTATTTAAACTTGAAAATAAGCTACGGGTTTTATAAGAAGTATTGTTTCCAGTTTATTTTGACATTTGATTTGAATCCTACATTCTAAATGTATACATAAGATGGCTCAAGAGAACTGTTTTTTATTCTCACCTGTACACATGTTAGGAGAAATCATACCTTTACAGATAAGGGCCATTCTCGTTTCATTGTTGGAAGAATTCAGGGAAGGAAAAGAAAAGGAAATAAACATTGACTTGTATGATGCGTCTAGATGGGATTCACCACTCTCTCCTTGCAGATGAAGGATTTGAGTAAGTGACTTGTCTCCATTCCTATAAACTGAGACACAACCTACGTACCATCTCCCCCATAAACTAGTCCCACAAACTGTCTCCTTCAGGCTAGATCCTAGGGTAGGTGCTTCCATTGTCCCTTTTCTTCCATAACAGTATTGATCCTAATGATAATTATAAAACAAATAAAAAGAATTAATATTTTAATACTTATTCTAAAATAGGCCCTATAATAAGCATATTTTATTCACTAATCTACTCCTCATAGCATGGAATCAAATGATGTCATGCTCATTAACTTACAGATGTGCAAATACAATGTTGGGAAGTTAATTAATGTCCCCAAGATTAGTATTGGCTGGAATTGGAATTGGCAGTCAAGTAATTTTAGTTCAAAGTCCTGTGTTTTTTCCCTGTCTTTGCTAATCCTTGTATCTATAAAAAAGTAGAGCCCTCCTCCTGTTTATTTTTGGAATTATCAAAACAAATAAAATTACTATCCCATATCAGATGCATAATAAATATTCACAGAATAAACAGATTTATAGTTAGAGAAATCCTAAATGCTAATCAAATCTGTGTCATGCCAGTGTTTTCCAATCCATACATTCCATAAAATATATTCAAAGTAGACTGTTAAAAGAGCACGTGCTTTTCCAATATAAGGTGCTCATAATAGGAATTAGAATATTCAGGTGAAAGGATACTCCTGAGTTTGGTTATATTTGCATCATTTTTTTCAACATCATTAGAGTTTCTTTAGGAAGCTGAATTCTCAACAATTCTTCAAAGAAGAGAGAGCTGAGAATGGCTCTTCCATATGCAGAAGTATACATATGATAAATGAAAAAAGAAAAAAGTTAACAGGAATGAGGTGAGAGATTTAAAGAATGGTTGTGGTGGAGGAAACAGCAATAAGGGGGGAAAACTTAAAAAATATGAATGAAGAGCTCCTCTCCTTACACAGCCTGGTGCTTGTCTTACTAAATACAAATGTTCTACAATATGAGACAGTTCTCAAAAATTTTAAATAGCCTGAAGGACTTAAACACTTATTGGTGGAGAATTTTTAACCTAAACCATCTAAAACCAAAGAGCAGAGTTCTTTTAGCTTCTAAGAATTCAGAAGCAGTGAGAACTGAATCCCGTGTAAAGTAATGAGGTTCACGTTTTGTGCATGAATTTTTATAGATACCCTTCAGGCATAGGAATTTATCTTTTCACCAAATGCTACAATTAATATTTCATGGCTACATTATGTCTACTCACCTAAAATGGAATACCAGGTACCAAGCAAGGCATAGGGAGGCGGAGGGTATGTATATATAAAAAACAAAATGCTACCTCAGAATGTACCTTCAAAAAGCACAGAAAGCTTCAGTCAGAAAGGAAAACACTGATGACTTTTTCCTGGAAAATATAATAGAAATTCCTGCCAGGTTCTGTCTTCTTGTGTTCATATTTAAAATCTAGATCTAGTATATTTCTTTGGAGATGGACTAGCAAACCACTTGCGAGGCTTTGACTACAAAACACAGAAGGAGGCAAACCTAAAGCACAATTTAAGCAAAGTTTAGTCCCTGATTAAGTTTAAGCCCAATTTAGTCTCTGATTTAATTGAATGTTGGAATCCACGCAAAACATTAAGATAGCTAACAATTGATTAATAAGAAAATCCATTATCCTCCATGCTACCATATAAATACATTCCCCATTATTACATTTGATAACCATTTCAGAAATAGTTACAGATCAAAACTTATAATTATAACCCTAGAATAAAAAATAAGGATGACCCTTGAATTTAAAATTAATTATATTCACATTAACATAAACTTTTTTCAAGACATTTATTAGTGCCAATATACTTAGCTATCAAAACTCATGATATATCTATAAGCTATCACTGTTTTTACATGGCCCATGAAGTAGATTTTTGAATGGTTTTTATCATTTGAAGGGAAAATAGTATTTTTAAACATGTAAAAATAACTTGAAATTCAAATTCTTATGTCCCTAAATAAAGTTTTGTTGAAACACAGCCATGCTAACTATTTTGGTGTTGATTGTAGTTGCAGAGACCCTGCAACACCTCTGCTGCATGGCTGCAAACTGTATGGTCATTTAGTATAGCTGAGATATTTGCTTTCTGGCTCTTCACAGGAAAAATAATGGAGTTATTCCATTTATAACAATTCTGATTTTCTTAGTACAAATTTCAAATATTGTCCTTTACTGTAAACATATGTGTCCTAATCATTGGAAAAGAATATATTATCCTCTATGAATGTCTATCTGAATAGAGCAAAATGGTTTGACTTTCAAAACAGCCAAAACCATGGCATAAAATAACATAAGCCAGGAATATACTGTACTTTAGATTCCTGGTTCTCAATTATAGCTCAGTGAGGACTCCAAATTTTGACCCTTACTTATTCAACATTGAATGACCACAGATGGTTTAGAGTAAGATGCTTTCAGGAAATTATGGGGTTGGGTTCTCATTTAGCACCTTCATAACTGGTCTGAGCTGTGCTGAGGAAATTAATGAGTTTTTCTCTAGTGCTTCTCTGAGCCAAAGGATCAGAAAATTTGCAAAATATACACAGTTGTACTCTTGTGTGTGGAAATTATTCACACATTCTTGATAACATGAGAAAATCAGTACAGAATTATTAGTGTTTTATAAAGAACTGACACTTAAAAAATGCTTTATTTCCCAAATTTGTAAGCTATTTTTAAAATAAGAAATATAATTCTGTAGATGGCATTTATGTATATATCAAATTTTAATAATCTTATTTATTAAAGGGTGTCTAAAGCACTTAAATAAATAACAATAATGGTGCTTACAAAATCCCAGGACATAAAGTATGGGTTGGCAAGGCAAGTAGTAGATTACTGGTAGGAAAAGCTCAAATGAAGCTGATGTATCCAAATGATTCAGAATTATGATTACCAAATTAGTCAAAGGGGAAGTGTTAAAAATTTTGAGCTATAGAATGACATAATTAGAGTTGTGCTTTAGGAAGATTAATTTGGGAGCAGGAAGGATTGATTTTAAGAGAGACCGCAAATGAGGAGCTCATTGAGGGGAATATTGCTATTCTCAGGTGAGAGGCAGTGGAGCACTGAAATGCGAGTGTCCACGGAACTGGAAGAAATGGAGAGAAAAGATTCCTGTGGAGTCAGACTCGATGGAGATTGATGAGTGACTGGACAGTAGAGAAGACAGATCAGCAAGAGACCAAGAAGATTTCACGGATTAATATCTGGCAAGTGGACAGACTTGTGTGATATCAGCAGAGGTGAACAAGGGTGAGAGAGGGTGACTGCAAGACACAGAACTAATCCTACAATGAAGAGCAATCAGCACTCTAGATTTAAGACACCATGTAGGCCACAATATAGGCCAACATGATTTTGACAAGGGAAGAGCCAGTAGGTGGGTATTGCTTAGAGATATGCCTACTTTAGAGTACTCAGGATCAGAAGTCTGTAGAACTTTATTTCTGCAGGATCATAGATTCAGGATACTGCGTTATTTGAATAGGCTGACACAGAAAGAGTTATTCCTTCCTAACCAATAAGCTACCTCAGAGGAACACTGGATCAGAACTGCTTAAAACTCTTAGATATTCCTTAGTTCACAGGGACAATAATGGCTCGCCATGATCCTGCAAGAAATCTGCGTGCGTGTGTGTGTGTGTGTGTGTGTGTACAGGTACACACTGCCTGAACCCACTTACAGCTCACTTGGCTCAGGGAGGCAGCCACCGTCCTACACTGTGAAATTATCACTCCAACTACTCTAACTACCAGCACCTTGAACAGTGGATCATAAATAATTCTAACAATCCTAAACCTCAAGAATGTAATGAATTATGAGCTTTTCATCAGAAGCCATGAGGATCAGTAGAGGCAGAGGGTCTCTAGATAAGCACATTCCATAATTACTGCCCAGGACTGAATAAATCAATTTAATATCACACTTCAGAAAAGTTTTCAAAATGTATTTTCCTCCAGATTTATTAGAGTAATGATGTGTTGGTTCATGGTTCCACCCCATCTCCCTTTTAATATAACCTTTTAAGGAAACTTAATTTCAACTTCAAAAGGAGTTATATAAAACATCAATTTTCTATAACTGGTTTTGACACATTTATGTTTTATTTTTTCCCTGGAGGAAATGAATCAATCATTCAGCTACTTCTCAATTCATATTTTCAGTGAACCAGCAACTTAAATTTATCAGGTTTGTTTAGTAATTAGCTAGTAAACATGTATTTAAATATTCTTCATGGGCAATCTAATAGTCCAGGTAATAAAGCTGAAACAGATCACGTGATGCATGGTGAGCTGGCCACATCTTTAAAATTTAATCCTTTTTCACAATAATTAAAACACATTTACTGGTCAACTAAGTACTCTGGAAAACTTCAGATGGTTGACGTCTTCATTTCTCAGTAATAACAACAGTAAAAAATATTTGGGTTATTATTTCTGTTGCAAGAATCAAATTAAAGGTGAACAAGGGCCATTGCACACACACATTTTTTGCTCTGTGGACCGTTTATGTGTGTGCACACATACGATAGAGCAGTCACTGTTATCTGAAGAGCCATCATTTGCAGCGTGAAGAGGGATGTGTAACAGCTCACAACTGCACAGATCAAATGGTTGATGATACTTCCGAAAGTGAATGAAGAATCTTGGTAAAAATAATGTTTAGATTTTCAAGGTTTTTCTGGCATTCTTGTCAACTCTGCTTGTGTACTCTACTCACGGGTTTTAGAATGTGTGAATTCTATTAACTATTCTACCAGATGATAGAATGAAGGTTAGGAGAGTATAGAAGAGGGGAAAACCAATGAATACCAGGAAATGTTCAGAAGGAGAGTTACAGGATGTTAAACAAGTTAACAGCTCTTTTGCTGTCCAACTAGAAATTAAAAATCTGTTTACCAGTGAAGGTCAAAATTCACAGTGAAAGGGAAAATAGCCGATTTTGCTGCAACAAAAAACTTCCCATTCAAAAATTTAAGCAAAGGAACAACCAAGGTCCCGCTTCCATCAGCTCTCAGGTCACATGGCCTCCTGACTACAGTTTTAACTTAATTTCAAGAGAAATCAGGGTTTTTAAAAGTGAATAAAGGGGGCTGGGATTTAGCTCAGCGGCATAGGCGCCCACCTTGCCAGTGTGTGGTCGTGAGTTCGATCCCAGGTACCTATTAAAAAAAGTGAATAAAGAACTTTATGAAGGAGCCTTGTCAATACTAATTACAGAAACAATATTCTTCATTTGTTTTCAACAAGAAGATGTGTTTAGATGAGGTGATGAAAAACGCTTGGAGACATTATCACACACTTTCACATCCTACAGTTCTTCATCCCCGGAACTTCATGTGATGCTTTCTAAGTTTCCAAGTTTAAACTGATTTTTTTTTCTTATTTCTATCAAGAAATTTTAGGAAGACTATTTTTTTTTTAGAATAATGTGACATTTTATTTTTACTCATTTATTTTTAATTTTAAATCTGTATTGGCATATGTTTGTGACACATGATGAATGTATTGCAATCCACACTGCGTCTTGGTCATTTTACCTCCCCTCCCTGACCCCCTGTCATCCTCAGCTCCCATCCCATCTCCACAGAATCTACCTTCCTGTTTTGCATCATCTTTCTCTTATTTTGCTCTTTCAGTTACTTACACTTCAGGCTTCTCATAAAAGCAAAACCTCATTATGTATTTTCTCCCATGTCTAATTTATTTCATTTAGTTTTAAGGACTCAGGATGCATCTACTTTCCTACAAATAACTCTATTCTTTCCTTCTTTGTAGGTGAGTAGTATTCCATTACATAGACATACCACATTTTCTTTGTCTATTTATCTGTTCAATGACATAGAGGTCACTTTCATTTTTTATCCATTAGGAGTTGTGTTGCTACAAACATGAATGTACGCATATCACTGTAATATTGGTGGGAATCAAGACTCTTGGGGTTGTACGAACACATTCACACTGAAATTCAAAATCTCAACAAAGCAAAACAGTACTTCTGCAGAAGGGTGTGCAACATTTCTATGTCAAGGTAGCAAGCACACAAGGGGGCAGCCTGCCTGATCTTTATTGCTCATGACGGGGAGGGCTCTGTCGTCTTGCCTCATTGGCCAAGGTACTGACTCACAACCCTGTTCTCAATCAGCTGATGGACCTGGTGGGAGAGATGAGCAAACAACTGAGAAGCGGGAAGGTAAAAAATGCCTTTAGGTTATTTTGGGATTTTGTGTAAACTTCCAGAGTCAGAACCTAATGTCTAAAAGGAAAGGCAATTACAAAACAGAGGCACTTTGGTTTGATAGAAAAGACCTTGTTTCTTACCACATCACACCTTTAACTCTTCCAGGAAGATACCTAGAGGAGGAAGAGCTGGGTCAAATGGAATTGCTGCTTTTAGTTTTGGAGAAAGTTCCATATTGATTTTGATAATGAATGTACTAGTTTACATTTTCACCAAAAGTGAAGAAACATTGCGTTTTATCCACAATGTAACCAGGATTTATTGCTTTTTGAGTTCTTGATGATAGCCATTCTTTCTGGAATAAGATAGAATCTCAGTGGATTTTAATTTTCATTTCTTTATTTTTTTTTACAAATTTTTTTTTATTTTTTTATTTTTTTTATTGTTCAAATAGCCTAAGACACTAAACATTGTTTCATGTATCTATTAGCCACTTATTTTTCTTCTTTTGAGAAAGATTTATTTATTTCAATTGTCTTTTTTGATTGAGTCTTTTTGGAGAGGTATATTTTTTGAGTTCTTCATGTATTCTAGATATTACTCCTCTGTCTGAGGAGTAGCTGATAAATATTTTTTTTTCTTTCTGTGGATTGGCTCTTTGCTCATTTTTGTCTGTTTGTTTGTTTGCTTGCTTGTTTGCTGTGTGGAAGCTTTTTAATTTGATATAATCCCATTTGTTGATTTGGGGTATTATTTCTTACACAATCAGGGAACTATTCAGAAAAACCCTTAACTAAGCCTATTCCTTCCAGAGTTATGCATCTTTTCTTCGGGCAGATTAAGTATTTGTACTTTTCTATTCAGTTCCTTGCTTCACTTTGATTTGATTTGATAAATGTTGAGAAATAAAGCTCTAGTTAAGTCTTCTTGTTGTGGGTACCTCTTTTTTCCCTGCACCATTTATTAAACAGGCTACATTTTTCCCAGTATGTTTATGGTCCCTTTGTCAAAGATCAGCTAAAGTGCACAGTGTAAAGCACTGGGGTTGTTTCTCCTTCCTCAGTTCAGTTTGACTAACTCCATGCACATTTTTTTTTTATCAGTACTGTGTTTTTTTCAATCATTGTAGCATTGCTATTTAACTTGATATCTGGGCTTGTGATGCCTCCTCCTTTGCTCTTATTACCCAGGACTGCTTCTGCTAGGCTGGGTCTGCTCTACTTCCATTAGCAGTTTGAGATTTTTTTCCAGTTGTGTGAGGTAAGCAGTTGTATTTTCAGTGGGATTGCCTTAAGCCCGTATGTCTTTTTTGGCAATCGGCCTTTTTGATAATATTGGTTCTGTTCAAGAACATGGGAGGTCTTTTCATTTTCTGACAGTCTCTTCAATCTCTTTTTCAGAGTAACGTAGTTCTCTTTATAGAGTTTTGTTTCTAGGTACTCAATTTTTTAATCTATCACGAATGAGTTTTTTCAATAGAGTTCATTCTCTATGGGTTCATTATGCAAATGAATGCCATTGATTTTTGTATATTGATTTTATATCCTGCTACTTTGCTGAACTTTTTATGGATTCTAAGAGTATTTTTGGTAGAATTTTTGGGCATTCTATGTAAAGCATCATGTCATCTGTAAATATGGAGAGTTAGATGTTTTTCTTTCCAATTTAAAACTCTTTTATTTCTTTCTCTTGACTCATTGCTCTAGATAAAGTTAAAAGTAGAAAACAGGGTTGGAGAGAGTGGATACCTTTGTTTTGTTTCTGATTTTGAGGAAATGGTTTCAGTTTTTCTCCATTTATTATGTTGTTGGCAGTGAATTTGTCATAAATGGCTTTTATCGGTTTGAAGTAAGAACTTCTTATACCTGTTTTCATTGAGTTATTTTTTAATAATTAATGGATGTTTGGCTTTGTAAAAAGCTTTTCTGCATCTCTTGAGATGAGCTTGTGCTTTTTTAAACCTTGAATTTGTTTATACGATGGATTATGTTTATTCACTTGTATGTGTTGACCCATCTTTGCCTCCCTGGAAGGAATTAAGCCAATTTGACCATGCTGTGTAATATTTTTAATAATTTGTTTCTCTTTATCAGTATCTCTTTGAGGATTTTTGCATCTGTGCTCATTAAGGAGACTGGTTTGCAGTTTTCTTTTTTAAAAATCCTTGTCCAATTTTGGCATCAAAGTAATGCTAGAGTCCAGGAATGAGTTAAACAGTGCTCCTTCCTGCCCAGTTTCATTAAAGAGTTTGAAGAATATTGCTGTTAGATTTTCCCTGAAGTTCTAGTAGAAGTCTTCAGGGAAGTCGTTAGACCCTGGCTTTTCCTAATGGATTTTATTACTCTTCCTATTTCATTGCCTGTCAGCACTCCAGTTAGGGTTTTATATCTTGTGTGATTCAGTTCTGGAAATTCCTATGAGTCTGGAGACTTATGAAATTTTCTAGATTCCCCAATTTATTAGAATATAGTTTTTAAAAATAGTTTCTTATGATCCTTTGGATATTGGATTGTTGGTTGCAATTTGCTTTTCTCATTTCTACTTATATGGATATATAGTTTTCTCTTCTTTTAATAAGATTGACTAAGGTTTTATCAATCATTTTATCATTTCAAAAAACAAGCTTTTTGATTCATTGATTCTATTTTTGTCTTTGTTTCATTAAATTCTACTCTGATATTCAAAATTTCTTCTTTCTACCGCTTTTGGGTTTGGATCATACTTGTTTTTCTAGGACCTGAAAATTCACCATTAAATTACTCATTTGGAACTGCTGTACTTTTTAATATGTGAATTTATAGCAATTAATTTCCCTTAGAACTGCTTTCATTATATTCCATAGGTTTTGGTATATTGTGGTTTTGCTGTCATTGCATACTAGGAACTTTTTTATTTCATTCCTCATACATTCCACGTTCCATTCCTTATTAGATAATATACTGTTTAATCTTCTTGTTTTTTAATAATTAGGGCTTGAATTGTCTTCTCATTGTTTTTAATCATTTAATTGGATACTTAGATAAAACACTAGAGTCAGTATGGTGATTTGTCATCCTTAGTCAAGTCTTTCTAATAATCTAAGAATTAGACATAGGGATTTAATTTTCTTATTCTTTGACAAAATAAAGCTACAGAATAAGAATTTTGTTCAACCTTGAAAATAATAGCCAACAGTAGGAAGTTTTGCTTAATGCTAAAGGATGTCTTGGTCTCCAAAAGCTTTGTAATTGTAATTTGACTTCAGAAACTAAAAACTCAGTATCAATAATTCATAGAAATCCTAGCCCCAAAGTAGAACACATGTATACATACCAGTATTCAGTGTATCTATTAAATGAGTTTGATTATTGTGTTCATTTCTAATCTTGGTACTTAGAAATTTAATGTAAGTCAACCTACAACAAACATGGTATTGAGCTATCAGCGACAGCTCATCTTGATAATTCTTCCAAGCATGATTTGTAATTGGGAGATTTTTCTTCAGATACTCAGTGACAACTTGAGATTTCCTTTCTCTTTCTGTTCTTTTCTACAGTAGCATAAGTTTTCTGGGTGACTTATCTGCCACTATTACAAGAACAACTAATCCTACCAAAGGGATGATTTGTGCTAAAGTTTTCAGTACGCCAAGTTTCAACATCTCCCTTAGCTAAAGTCAACAGCTTTCTAAAGAAAGGGAACCAGAGAAGGAAGGAAAAACAAATACCTAGTAGATCATTCCTGCAGCACAGACACACTGATCTTTCATGCGTGGTTGCTTTACACTGTGCACTTTAAGTTTTTTGGGAAAGGCAGGATGAAGCCTTCATATTACTCAGCACACAAACCAGCCAGCCCAGTAAATGAAGAGATTGTAAATAGCAGATATGTGACACTTTATACACAGCACACATAGAAAAGCTAAGCAAGGGGATAATAAGTGCTTATTATCAGACATCACAAAGAATTTGCAAGTGCAGGATCACGGCATTCTAGAATACAATGGAAAAGACAATCTGATACCTAAGTGACCTCTTTCTGGTCATGAAACCTTATAGAGGTAGTTATTACACATTTTGAATAACCAGAATACTGTTTTGATGGTACCTCTGTAAATGCCACATTTAATTTAAAAAAGAATGTGAATAAAGACAAAGGCACAGGAAAAAATAACAACACAGAGGAGAAAGAAAAAGAAAGCAGAAGCTACACTGGTCAGCACAGTTGTAATGAGTTTTGTGACACCCAGGATACTCTTACTCAGGAGACTTGAAGCCTCTCTCAAGACAGAATTCCCACTTGATCAAGATAACAATCAAATTTATGTTGCATGCAATACATAAGTAAATCTTGATCTCTACAAAAAAAAAAATCCCCAAAATGCTACATCAGCACAAATTGTTCTAATTATTTAAAACAAGTGTGACTTTTATGGTCCTTTTTATCCATGATATCAAATATAATATCTTTGTGTTCCTTTTCTATATAGTTTCATCATTACTTTAAGGAGAAAAGAAAACATAGTGTGGTAATTAAAAGTTTTGACTTGAAAATAAGAAAGTTATTATTTGATGTTGAAATCAACTATTTGCATCTAGGTAATCTGTTTTTATAATCTTAGTTTTTCATCTTTTATATGATGATGTTTATCTAAGAGACATTTGTAACTATTAAGTGAAGTAAGGTCAGTACTTCCTGGAGTACATGCATCCGATAACATTATTCTTGCTATGTACATGGTATTGGTAACAGGACTGTCCTTGTTGGTGATCATTCATTGGTCCTCCAAGAAACTGATTCTGTTTACTGAGTTAAAAATATTATATTCACTAAATAAAATGGATAGTTTTATACCTTTGGGTTCACACACTATAATTACTTGAATATTTTCTGCTTCCACATCTTAGTTAGAAATGAAAATACCAGTGTTTGGGGAAGAAATCTTTGTATTATGATTGCCTTCCATTGTTTACATCAGAGTACTTTTAAATCATATCTGGAAAAGAAATGGAAGAATAAAATGAGGAATATCCATACAAACTAGTCCAGAACAGGGTTAGTGTACCACAGTCTAAGTGATACAGGCTGCACAGTACTAGTATAACTCGATCTTTCTAAGAGAGAGAACACTGAGGAGAAAAGCTTTTTAAAAAGTACCATGAAATCTTAATAATTAGTCTCTTCACAAATTTAATCCACTATTACTAGTAAACCAAATAATGTTTTTATTCAGAATACAAAGGCCCCATAAAATCTTTTTTTTTTTTCAATCCTGAAGATTGAGAAGGGCTTTGTCCAAACTCGGAAAGTACATTCAGGATAAATTAATGTTTCTTCTTGCAATTTTCTTTTTGTTGCACATTCAAATGCCTCTTCACTGTGGTTTTTTTTCTTCCATTTGTTAATGTTATCCTTTCTCTGGAAAGAGAATTCA
Organism: Hydrochoerus hydrochaeris; assembly: GCA_004027455.1. Taxonomy (NCBI): domain Eukaryota; kingdom Metazoa; phylum Chordata; class Mammalia; order Rodentia; family Hydrochaeridae; genus Hydrochoerus; species Hydrochoerus hydrochaeris. The sequence continues at coordinate 20,284 of PVLA01001788.1, read as the reverse complement.
TGAGTCAAAAGCTGTACCTAACAGGTAGACAGACCTCCCCAGAGGTTACTTGCAACAGAGCCAGTACAAAATAAATCTGGAAGCAATCCACTGGTAGAAAAGATTTGGAGAAACATCTGAAGATTTAGTGTTTGTGTGTGCAAGTTCGGATCATGATGGCTTCACAACTTGTCCTTGGTTGGCAGCGTGGCCATCTCTAAACCTGTTCATCTCAGCACAGAGAAGTCAGCAGGAGACATCCATCCAGGAAGCAGTTACTTTTAATGCTGCCAGCCTGAAGACCTGATACAGGTTCACGCAGTAAATTATGTGCTAGGGAAGAGATCTATATACTAGTCTGTGCCTCCGGTAGTCAAGCGCAGTCTGCAAAGGCAGGAGAATTTATCAAGCTCCACAGGCCCTGAGAGCTTTAATTTTTTACCAGCTTCATATATACATTAGGGGACAACAAAGAGAGCTGAGCCACAAGAAGTTCTTGATGATACAGAGAAAAAATAATTGAAATATGGCACAGTCACTCAGCCAGCCATCCAAGTATCTGACAGTTACTGAAGTCCTAAGCCTTGCATGGCCCCACTGTGTAAACTGCTAATTGCAGCCACTATGAAAAGCAGTACGGAGATTCCAAAAAACAAAAAAAAAGCTAAAAATATCAATTAAATCTGACCCAGTTTTCCCCTTTCTAGTTGCCTTCACAAAAATGCTTAAACCATCATATTACAGAGGTACATGTGTACCCATGTTTACAGCAGTATAATTTATAGCTAGATCTTGGAAACAGTGTGTGTGCCCATCAATGAATAGGTAAGGGAAATGTGGCATTTATACACAATGGAGTATTACACTGCCATAAAGAAATATGAACTTGAGGCACTTGTAGGTAAATGGATGCAACGTAATGTTCAGTGAAATAAGTCAGGCACACGAACTCAAGTTTTGCAGTTTCTCTTACGTGAGAAACACAAAGCATAGAACAGAAGAAAGATAGATAGGAAAAAGATCATACTTCCTCATTCTATAACTTCCATTATTTTACAAATATTTCAATATGCTATCTGATTTCATTTATATTTTACTGCATCTTCTTTCATTGAAAACAAACTTTTGTGTTACCATCTGATTATTTCCTTTTTGTAAGAAGCTTATTCATTGATGTTTGGTGCTCTTGAGTAGCTTCTCTGAGGATAATGATACACAGTGTAAAAAAAATAAAATCAGTATTAGTGTGAAAAATATAATGAAGGAAACTTTCTCTATGATCATTAGTTGACTGATGCACTGGGCTATGTTTATGGCTTCTGATGAGAGCAATATCATAGTCACAGTGATGTTTAAAAATAAAATTAAGTTATATAGAAAAATATAACAAAAATTGCACAAGATTTACAGAGAAGTTTACAAATTATTGGACAGAAACAAGCTTGAATGTAGTGTAACAATATGGTATAATTATGGACTCTAGGATGGGAAGATAAATAATCTAATGTTATTAGTGTTTTCTTAATTAAAACATTGAATAAAATGAACAAAAATTGTATTATAATCCTCATAGATTTTTTTTGTGAAACATTATGAGCATCTAGCATTCTATATGTCCATATTTCTATTTATTAAGAATAAAATTAGCAAAAAATTTAAATAATTGTAGAAGGATTCACCCTGTTTTCCCTACTCTACTAAATATCAAATTTTAAAACACTATTGCAGTTAGAATAGTATAACAATGGCACAGAGATAAACAAGTGAAGAAATAATCAGACCATAATGATGTTACAAAAGAATTCTATTAAACTTTAATAATATACCAGAAGAAAATTATTTAAAAGTGTTAAGCTAATTGATAATTTATATATGGGTCTTTTCTTCATATGGTACACAAAAATAGCTTACAGTCATAATAAAAGTGTAACTGAAAAAGTGAACTTTTAAATTTTTTTTCAAAAGAAAATACAGGAATACATTTAGCAACATTAAGAAGGCATTAGGCAGAAAAAATATAAAGTGTAAGGACCAATTGATCCATTAAAAGTAATTATACACAAGTAAAACAATAACCAAATGGATAATTAAAGGAAAGACTGAATGTAATATTAAAATCAGTGAGAATAGAAAGCATGAAGCCCACAGTGTTCGGAGTTCACAATGCATATATCTCAGAGAGATACGCATTGTGAACTCCTATAAATCAATAAGAAATAAACAAAATAAAGAGAGCAAAAATATCAACAGATATTTGAAAGTGATAAATATAAATATCTAATGATGAAAAAGGTATGTTTAATTTCACTAAAAATCTGAGAAATGGAAACATAAACAATATATAGTGTATATGCTTCTTTCTTTTTTCAATTTTGAGCGTGTGAGAAGACCTGCCTACTCAGAAGAGTAGGGAGAGAGACACATGGTGCAGTGCATTTGGCATTATGACTATCAGATGTAAAGTCTACTAACATCCCAATAGCCACTCTAGGAAAATGGACAGATACACTGTGGTAAAGTCACAGCAGCAATGTGAACAAACTATAGCCACTTCCATAACTATCCCTACATCATTATCAACAGATAGATCTCAAAAAAAGTATTTTAACGGAATCTGCAGTTTTAAACTGCAGATATATGTTATGATATCACTTATATTCAAGTGCAATAATATGGAGAATATTATATTGAAGTGCTACACATTTTACATAATATATATTTATCTAGTTGTATATGTATCTCTGATAAATTTTTAAGAGATTTATAAGAATAACAAATGACAAATTCAAAACAGTAGCTTCCTTTAATATTATAAAAAAAAGGATAAGGTTAATTCACTAATGAAATTGAAAGAGAAGCAATCCTCCCAAATTCATTCCAGGAAGCACACATTACTCTGATACAAAAACCAGAGAAGAATCTAACTAAAAATGAGAACAACAGATCAATCACCCTAGTGAACATAGATGCAAAAATCCTCAATAAGATGCTGGCAAATAAAATGCAGCAAAGTATCATGAAGGTTATATACACCATGACCAAATAGGATTCGTCCCAGTGACATAGGGATGGTTTCACATATGCAAATCAGGAAATGTAATTAATACACTATTCTAGCAGAGCCAAGGACAGAAACCACATGATCATCTCAGAGGATGCAAAAAGAGCATTTCACAAAATCCAACATCTACTCATAATTTTTAAAAATACAGAAAATTGGAATGGAAGTTCTTTATCTCCATCTAATAAAACCCATCTATGATAAACCAATAGCCAACATCATGCTAAATGGTCAAATACTGAAAACTTTCCCTCTAAAATCAAGAACAAGGCAATGATGTTCATTGTCACCACTGTTATTCAGCATAGTTCTGGAAACAGTCAGGCCAATTAGACAAGAGAAAGAAATAAAAAATAAGGATAGGAAAGGAAGAGGTTAAATTTTCATTATTTGCAGATGATACAGTACTCTATATGGAAGACCCCAAAAACTTCCCCAAAAGACTTCTGGACTTAAAATCCAAATTCGCAGTGTAGCTAGATACAAAGTCAACACTCAAAAATCAGTAGTATTCTTATATACAAGTAACTAACTCACTGAGAAAGAAGTTAGGGAAACCACACCTTTTACAAGAACATAATAATTTTGAAATACTGAGGAGTCAATCTAATGAAGAAAGTAAAATAACAACACTGAAAACTATAGTACTCTGAAAAAGGAGAACAAAGAGGATTTCAGAAAATGGAATGATATCCCTTGTTTTGGGGTAGGAAAAACCAACATCGTGAAAATGGTCAAATTTCTGAAATTGTTACATAGAGCTAACAATGAAAACACCAATAGCATCCCTCAAAGAATTAGAGAAAACAATCCTAAAATTCATTTGGAACCAGAAGAATACTAGAAAAGCAAAAGCAATTCTAGGCAACAAAGGCAAGGAAGGGGTCATCACTATCACTGCCTTAAAATATACTACAAAGCTACTATGGAAAAAACAGCATGGTACTGGCAAAAAAAAAAACAAGCATCAACTGTGCAGATTATAAGATGCAATAACAACTCCAAATACACTCATTCACCTTATCTTTGACAAAGGGACCAAACACTTGCACTGGAAGAACGACAGCCTCTTTAATAAATGATACAAGGAAAACTGGCTTTCTGTCTGCCGAAGATTAAAACTAGACCCATGTCTCTCATTATGCTCTGGACTAAACTCAAAATGGATCAAAGATCTAAATGTTAAAAGATAAACACTAAATCTGTTGAAAGATAAAATAGGTATAACTCCTGAAGACAGAGATATAGGCAAAGACTTTATGAACAAAACCCCAATGCACTAGAAATATTTTAAAGAATCAAATGGAATTTCATCTATTAAAAAGCCTTTGCACAGCAAAAGAAACCACCAATAGAGTGAAGAGACAACTTGCAGAGTGGGGAAAAGTTTTGCCAGATGTTCCTCAAACAAATTAAAATTAAAAGCATCATCACAGCAAAAAATGCACACTCGTGTTTATAGCAGCACAAACACACACACACACACATGAGCACTGCTCTGCCATAGAAAAGGATAGAGACATATCTAGGTATGGAGACACCTTGAAGCCATACTCTTCAGTGGTATAAATTGAACACACATGTATAAATATTGCATTGTTTCTCTGGTGTGGAAAACTAAAAGGGTACATAAGGACCAAAACGGATAATGGATAATCTGAAATAGGAAGAAAATGTTCAAGTGGAAATGGGAACTAGGGAGCAAACAAAAAAAAAAGAGAGAGAGAATAGAAAAAAATTGGATAAAAACTATTGTAAATAAGAGGGAAGAAAGGTCGAAGGCAGGGGAGGGAATTGAGAAAAAAGAAACATTAAGATATATTGTGAACAGGTACAAGTTCCCTTTACCATTATGTATATCTAAAATGCACCAATAAAATTAATTGAAGTAAAAGAATGTGGTTAGAAAAACAACAGCAGAAACAAATGCATGAAAGAAAAAATAAGAGGAAAAGTACAAAGTAAACTTAAAATGGCAAAATATGATTCACTCAACATCTAGGATTGATACAGATGTAATGTTGTCCTTATTTGCATATATTTATAAGAATTTGTTAAAATTATTTAAATAATTGACTCAAAATTATCAAAAATTCCTTGCCTAAAATGTTTGACCTTGAACCACTCAACAAAGAGTTCTTGGGGAATTTTAAATCATGGAGTAGCAAAATAAGAACACATATTCTTCTTTTAAGCAGTAACAAAGCCTTGTTTGCCACAAATAAATATGTTCCATTCTGGCCTATTTTGGAGATGTGCCCATGAAGGTGTATTTACCATTCCATACCATATGATTTTCCTGAACTTTCTCATAAAATATGTGATTCCTGTAATCTTACCTTTCCCTAACAACAATAAATGCCTCTTCCTAGGTCCTTCACAAGGCTGGCATCAGCTGTGGCACTTGCATTCACTTACCACACCCAGTTGTCTCTAAACCTCCTGCCTCTACAGCAAAGTGTATGCCTGGTTCACACCATCTCTCGCCACCTCTGTTACTGCTATGAGTACCCCCAACTGCCATCTCTCTTGCCTTGATTATTAAAATGGGCTTTAAAGGGATCTCTTTGTTTCCATTCTCAATATTATGTGTACCTATACAGAAGTCAGTCACTATGCCCTCCTTGTGTTGATTGCTATGGGTTATCATTCAGCTATATCTACAGAAAAAGGACATTCACTGCCCAGCTGCTGGATGTATTGGCTGATAACGACTTGCCAGCGTCCCTTTCCAATGACTGCCCTTGACCAAAGGAAATTGCCTTACCAGAGCAGTATTCCCTTCCTGGAGGCCATTCTCTTCCAATGACTGATTGATCTAGTGGAACACTGTGCCTCAATTTGACAGATCTCCCCATATGAGGTTTTGACATGCTGTTGTGGTTACATCCAGTTGAACCCTGGTGAAAGTTGAGATTGAATAGATCGAGAGACTCTTAGATTAATGAAGCATGTGTGTGTGTGTGTGTGTGTGTGTGTGTGTGTGTGCCTGGCTGTCTGTCTGTCTGTCTGTCTGCCTGCCCATAAGGGTGTTTCCAGAGATGATTCCCATGTGGGCCAGCAAACTGAGAGAAGGACAGCACTGTCTTACAAGACAGGGTCCTAATAGAACAAAACAGAAGGAGGAAGCCAGGCAGCTTGCAGGTTCCCTAGCCTAGATCACATGCATCTTCTGCTGAGGCCACTGACTGTGGACATCGGATACTGGCTTCAGTAGCTGTTTTCAGACCCATGCTAGGTATCCTCCTGGGACCTGCTGGGCCTTTATCCTTGCATCAGGGCTGCAACTTTGGTCCCTCTCATTCAGAGGCTTTTACATTCTTGACTGAGCACCTACTGAACTTTCCAGCAGACAGTGATTACAGGACTATCTAGCCTCAAACTCTGCATATTGCTTTAGTAAACCCCTTTTAAACTTAGATGTGCTATCGATTCTGTTCCTCTGGAGAACCCTGATCAATGTAACCACCAATACTCCTAAGAAAGCAGGACTTGCCTTCACTCTGAGCAGATGTAAGTACCGTTTAAGCAATCTTATTGAAGAGTTTGTCTTTTGGGGAAGCTGCACTGTTAAAAATAAGAATTCATCCTTTCTTTCTTGTTGAAAAGCATTGAAGCTGAACACACGTGCAGGGCTGTGGTGTGCCCCAGGCATGATTGACCTGAGAATGAGGAGACACCTCACAGGGTAAGATAGGCCACAGCAGAGCCCACCTGGAGACTTTCTGTTGTTTTCCTTAATTAGCATCATCTGTTTCTCTGAGGGGTCCTTGAACCTCGCCCCAGATCCTGCTCAGGTTCCTCCATTGTCCACTCAACTCCTTGCTTGTTCTGATCAAATACGGGCTGCCCAGGGTCGGCCGGCCGGCCGGCTGGCAGTATGACAAGCTCTGCCAAGGATTTCAGTCCTCCTGCAGCCCTGAAGACTATGCCTTGTGTCTCATTCCTTTGAGCCTTCACCGTGCACCCTTTGGGGGGCTTGGGGGTCTAGGCACAGAGCCCAACACTTCCTCATATGTGTATGGTAGATAGTGGATGTTTGATTTGGGAAAAAGAGAGCAAAGTATAGCCAAAGGGACAGGAGTCGAAGAGAAGGACGGAAAGAGCTCCTGAACTGTACCACGTAACGGAAGTCAAGACTCAACTTGGCTGCAGGGTCTCTTCACCGAGGTTTTTCTTATAGGCCAGAAAGTCATCGAAATCTACATTTCTCTTTCAGCATTGCCTTATACACTCTCTGTGAGGAAAAGTACCTCCCCAGTATCTTTATGAGAAAGTACTAATATTTTGCATTTTGAATTCACCAGGGCAAGTTCAAACTGATTTATATTGATCATGTCATGTAATCTTCACTCACATCACTCCCAAGAGAACAGGACCTGCAGTATTCCCAAATGACGTAAAGGAATATTCACACACACCATCTCTGTTAAATACCCAAGATCACACTAAACTTATTAAGGACTTTGAATCTCTATGCTAAATATATCACTCTTTATGTTTTTCTACAGGAAACCACTGTGCAATGAAAGGGAGCTAAGAAGCTTCAGTGGATAATTATGAATCTAATATCAAAAGGTGTTTTCAAATTTATCTCAGAAAATCTCTGTTAGAAAAATAAACTGTAAAGACATTAAAATCCCATACAGGAAAACCACCAGCTCACTGTTGGAAGCAAAATAAAAGTTTCTTGAAAGGAGATAATTTAGTACAAATGAAACTGTAGTTTATCACACATTGAAGAAGCATATTTTATTTCTTTTCAAAATTACAGGCAATAGCAATCACTAAGGAGAAAAGAGAGATGCAGGATATTATAAATCTCCCAGGTTCAATAAAACCCTTAATTGGCTTGACTCAAAGTACTCTCCTCTTAGATTTCTTAAAATCTCATTTTGTTATAATTGAAATTTAATCAATACGCAGTTCTGATTACTTATATCCATGAACTAGTCATTAAGAGTCTGCACACCAAATGCTGTAACTACCAGTTGATTAAGAGGGAAGAAAAGCAAATTCTCAACAGTGGTGCAGAGAAATAACAGTGGATTGGCTGAGAATTTCATTTTCAATTACTGTATAGGTAAAGCTTAAGTCATTCCTCAATTATGTTCATTCATTTGTTTAAGATATGGAAAGCTATAATTTCTTTGCCACAAGTGAATTTCACTAAGTGAATTTAGGGTTCTAAAATACTTTGCAGAGAGATCTGAGTCAACAGTAAAAGATACACTGTGGTGATTCAGCAAATAGACCGCGAGGACTGTTAGCCTCATTATGGTTGTATGTGAATCTGTACAGCAATTTCTCCTCAAACTTTTCAAGAAAACAAAGTAAATGTAAAGAATCTTGTTTGCATTTCACTCTTTGTATAGATAGATATCCTGTATCAATGTAAGCATTGTAAAGAGAAGAAAAATCCACAGAAGGCAAGCGAAGGCTGGATTTCAACTCGCTTGTTGGGGTTGTTAAGCCTAAAACATCATATTCTTGGCAAATACTTCTCTGCTGTCTATCTCTAGTCTGGATTAGAACTTCTCAAACCATTTGTGATGAAAAAGAGTTGTTCCCTTTAAAAGTTTCCTTAAATCTGTCACAGATTGGCCAGGGATTTAGCTCAGTGGTGTAAGCACCTGCCTGGCAAGTGCAAGGTCATGAGTTTGATCCCTGTACCAAAAAGAAAAAAAAAATACCACAGATATATGTATATCTTTGTAAAGTACAGCAGTATGGAATCCTAGAAAAAAGAAAAGAAAAAATGAATTGTATATAAAATGAAAGCCATTCTTACGAGTCGACTGCTATAAAAGTTATAAAATAAGCCTTAGTAAATTTCTATATAATTATATAAATTTGTATTCTCAATATCAGAATTTACCTCATCATGCACTGGTAACAATTTGCAAATTTATACTCATCTGAGGAGTACTGTGAAGCACTGATGTGCTGCTTATAGATACATTCATTAGCATTCTCTAAGGGATGAGAATAGAAAATACATGTACAATTGAGCAGAGATTTATGGGGATCACAGGACCAGAAGGCAGAAAGTTCACAATGGCCGCCTGCATACCCGAGAGCCAGAAGAGTCAGTAGTTACTCAGAACAAGAAGGTGTAAACTGCAGAAGAGGAGTGATCAAAGATGCAGCATCAGTCCAACATCAAAGGCCTGGAAACTCACGAGAGAGCCACCATATGAGTTTGTGCTCAGTGCAAAAGAAACTAGAGACTGGTGTCCAAAGATGAGAGTGGCAAAGGTTGCACCAACTGAAGAAAGATGGAGTTATTTGAAACAGTCACACTTTCTTCTCCTTTCCCTTTTTATTCAGTCTGGGCTACAAGCCTATTGGCTAGTGTTACCCACGACATGGGTGAGTCTTCCCCTCTCTGTTTCCTAGCCTGCGTGCCTATTTCCCAAGACACAGGAACTGCGCCTGACTAATGTGGCAGGCATTTCTTTCTCCAGTCAAATTGACAATTTCACAATGGACAGTTTCATAGGTCGAAATTAAGATACTGATGATGATAGTTAGGGATTATTGTTTCCTATACCTGAGATATTGTGCTAAATTATTTATTACCTTAATTCATTTTATCTTCACCTCATTCCTGTGACGTCCTCATAATTATTGTTCCCACTTACAGCTGGAAAAAAACTGAGGTTTGGGAAAGTAATGTACATGTTTGTAGCATATAATGAGGAATATAATTATAATATACTGCAAACATGCACTAATAGAAAAATAAAAAGTGAAAAGGTAAATATTTGCAAAAAGTTAATGAGCACAGGCTTCTTTCCCATATGTTTATTTATGTTTGTGAGGTCTAGTTCAGCTGGGAGCTACTTCTGACTATGTTAGCCGCTACACGAATAAAAGCTAACTGAAGGTACGCGAGGAAGGTATAAAGCAGGCATATGAAAGAAAGGAAGAAGCTGGGGATATTTAGGACATTTTGAACACATAAACCAAAAATTGCTAGATTTTATTTAGGCTAGCTGAAGTTGGGTTTATTTCTCTTGCATACCAAATATTATATGAAGGACTGATTTTGACTGCTCAGATTTCAGTGTGCTTCAGAGCATGTTTGCAGCGTGACTGGACCGGAGCGCAGGGTAAGGTCCAAGACTTCTGAAAGTAAATAGAGGCAGGGTGAAAGCCCCAGACATTGCTTGCTAAGTGTGATTAGCCATGAAAAGCAGAGGATCTCAGTTGACCGCCACCTTTCATTGGCAAAACTCTGCTGACCACATGCCCTATTCCTGCGGCACCCACAGCTTCCTGTCTGGATTTCATCAAAGATAATTTGAACTGGATGTCTTCACCACACTGCTCTTTCTAAATCAACTCTCACTAGAACTGCTTGTATTCCCTCTTTATCATTTTACCTTCTTCTTTCTTAAATTAATAATAATAATAAATGCTGGGGAGAAGAGGTGGAGGGAAGGTAGTATTGTCATATAATTTCTCAACTCGTAGTGATACAACCACTATGAAAAAAGCTATGGGGATTCCTCAAAAAACTAAAGCTAGAAGTCCATTTTGACCCAGCTATCCTTCTTCTAGGTATCTTCCCCCAAAAGTTAAAGTCATCACACCACAGTGATACATGAATTAGTGGTTGTTATAGCAGTGCAATTTATGCTACCTAAATCTTAGGAACAGTCCACATGCCCATCAAGAGATGATATTTTTTAACAGGCATTTAGCATGCCATGCATAGTATAGTACGGTAAGTAAGATTTTATGGTAATGAAATCATGATTTCATCATCATAAATGCTCAGAAAATCAGCTGAAAGTGTCTTCTCCCATGTATCAATGCTGGAGTCCTAGTGATAAAGTGTCAGGAACTCCACCAATCAGTCTTTATTGTCTGAACAGACCAATTATTTCAGGATGTTATGACTTGTCTCTAGATGTCCCTCCAAAGCCTCTTGAACTCATGGGTGGAACTTTTCAGAACTGGCTGGATCTAGAGTGTGTGACACTGGAATGAAGGGCATGTGATAACTAAATTGGTTCATCATGATTCTGTGTGTATATAACGGAAATCCCACTTTGGGTGTGGCAGCAGCAATCAACAGCCTTGCAGCCTGGATGGGACAGAAAGAAGGCAGGCTTCTGCTTGCTGCCTGATGCTTCCTGCCCATCATGCCTTGGACTGTTTCTCTTCTTTGATTCTTCTCTGCTGGGTCACCCTACCTTGAAGTCAGCTGACAGTGGACTGAAAACTCTACAAACTGTGAGCCAAATTAAAACTTTCCTCTCAGCAGCTAAAAAAGTAAACTAGCACATAAGGTTTGGCTAAGTTCTTTACTGTATATAATATAAAAATTGTTTTCCTCTTTTTACCGAATAGTCCCATAAAAAATTAAACTTTGAGAAAAAGTTCAGATCAAGTCATTTTATTAAGGCAATGAACCTTTAAAATGTTGAAAGTATGCTTTGACTTTTGGTAGTTTTCCTTAATTTTCTGCCTAGAAATCTAATTTGCAAATTTTGAAATTCTTAATTACTAATGAGAAGAAAATTTGTCACACAATTACCACTGGTCATGAAATAATTCACACATGCGGCCATCTTTTATATATTTTCCTTTCGTTGTTATATAGTCCTGTGACTATATAAACTGCTAAATAAACTGCTAAAGGTTAAGAAGACAATTACCCTTGCCATCAAGTCTCCCAGGACATTATTTGAAATTCTACAATAGACTCTCCTCGCCCTGTTCAGGGAAGGAGCGTTTATCAGGAGTTTGGCAAACATCTGCGACCACTGATCCAGACAAACACAGCTCAGTGCAAACCTTAAAAACAATTAGTGATGTGCTGCTCCAGTGATCACTCACGGTGTCAGGGTGTGCGCAGAGGTATTTGAATCAAGCAGTTATCATTTCTAGCTTTATTTTTCACAGGACCTGTCCCTAATTTTCTTACAAAATTTTCGATGAAGGAAAAAATTTTTGATTCGTTTTTGAAAATGCTTAATGTAACCAGTTTCACAAGTGCATATAGGTAGCTTTATGCTGTCTTTGACACATGTTTGTGGATGTTCTTCTGTTGAAGCTCTGATTACTTCAAACATTATTTCAGAGTTTTATTGGGACCAAAATATGTGGTAATTTTTTTTTTTTGCAGGTAAAGACACTAATTCCCCTCAAAATATTCCCTCTTGCTTTAAACACATTTATCCCTTCTCATCATTCTTGCCACTTCTGAAGCAGTTCTGAAGTGAGTCATCTTCATGACTGTCTTCATGAGATGTGATCAAAAATCGTGAGTGTTGCTACGGAGTGTCCTCCAGTGGAAAGGTATCGCTATGCGTTCTCATCTACCTGCCTCCCAGATCTGGTCCTGCATGACTTATTACACTTCCCCAAAGGCAAAATGACCATCAGAGGTAAGTATTTTGAAGGATATTAGCCTTTTCTGATGTAATAAATTATTAAAATTTAAATAGTCACCAAAGATTTTTATTGCACCTCATGCATCTTTGCTACTTTTCAGTCTCCTACTCCTGTCCAGTGACAGAATCATCTTCCCTTTATTTCGCATTACTGTCAAGGCCTGATACATTTTGACCAAAGGCATTTGATAAATATGTGTGTGTGTTTTAATTTAGTTGATTATTGCTCATCTCTAGGAACAAGAATTGTGTGTTTATGCAGGAGAATAGGGCTTTAATGACTTAACATCTTTAGATAAAAAAGTAAGCTATTCTGCCACTCTAACTACCATGGATCTGAGAATAGAGTTTCGCAAAGATGATTTTAAAATAATTGAAGACAAGAAATAATTGTTTCCTCTGTCAAAAATGCCTACATTTTGCAAATTATGCCACAAAGCTCACTGCAGAAACATGTTTAATTTTTTTTCCTGAGAGCAATTTAAAGGCGAACAAAATACTGTTCTATTTCTACAATGAAAGTGGATAGAATTTGTTCTTAAGAGTCGTGCTGAAATTGTTTTTAAGGTTTGCATGACTGTAATTACCCTGAGGCTGAATGTAGTAAATGCAGTCCATAAAAAAAAAGAAATAAAATTAGTTTCAATCCTTAAATGATTATGTTTTCTCACTATGGAGAAAGGAGAAGGCATTATTTTAAAAAAATGGTATTCTTCTTTGAACTACTGAACAGAATAGCTAAATGGAAAAATTTCTCTTACAAAGAAACATGGGAATCTTCTGGAGGCAATTTAGAACAATAAAAATATTGAAATTAAACTGGTTAGTAGGGTTTGAAGTATTAATTGGAGATGTAGAGTTGATATGTTTTCTGGTGTGTTCTTTGTGATATTTCAGATTTAATCCATATCTAATTGATTTCCTTTGGCTGAGGCCTCATGCCTATATACAAACACCATGGACTATCAGCAATAAAGCTTTTTTTTTTTTTTGCTACAATTAATAATAATAGAAACCACAGATTCTTTGGTCTAGCCAAAGATCTGCCCTGTCCCAACTCTACCTTATATAAGACCATCTTCAGGAAAATGAACAACTGTGACCCTCTGAAACCGGGATTGCTCTTCCCTGTCATTTTACCTACAGATATACCAAGATACCTACAGAGGAAAAGAAAACTTCACACTCTTAAATGCAGAGATAAGTAACCAGATGTCAAAACACTAGGAGTACACTGGGCTAAACCACCCTGGATTAGCCAAAGATCTTGGGTATATCAGCACATATTGATGAGAAGGCAGAATTATTGTTACTGAAAAGACAAGGAATATAGATGTCTATTCAATTTCCCCGCATACTCAACTAGTAATGTAATATTTTCCTTCATTACAAAGCCATACTTGTCCCTTGAGCTCTCACAAATTCAGTAATATACAAAGGGCTGCAAATACACCACGACAGTATGAAAAGCTCTGACAATTTAATTGTCAAAGGCAATTTAGCCCAAATCTATAGTCCTCTCACCCACTCACTTGTGCAGAATACTGTAGACACGTTTTCTGTAATATTCATTCATCATTTTTGTAAACATTTATTGAGGAGTAATTGTACAGCAGACACTGCATGGATCATGAAAAATAAAGTGATCTTTACTCTCTAGTTGCTCAGTATTTCATAGTGTACACAACTAAGGAAAATAATTAAGTGTAGTAGAAAACAGTTATAATAGAGACATACACAAGAATATGGTCAATTCTTGGTTAGGTATTCATGGGAGACTTCATGAATAGGAAAATAGAGAATTACAGCAAAGTTATATTAACAAGTTGAAGAGAAGAAAGGATCAACCATAAAGTGCATAGTTTAACTTTCCAACTTAAAACTAGGTACAGATCCTTGTTCTGAAGACAAACTTGGTATTTATTATCCAGGTATTCATGGTATTCAGAACTGGTTTCCAGTAAATAATCCTGAATTATCACTCAGTTTTATCCACTAGATTTAGAATATGGACTTAAATGCATTTGCTTCTGCCATGAACTATGTGTTTTGTTAGGCTTTGAGGATGCAGTTATGAATAAGAGATGCTATCACTGATACTGCAGAGTAAAACAAAAAATAAATTAATTCATAACCAAATGATTCTGTCAGTTAGAAAAAAGTTCATTAAAATAAATAAAAAAGACAGCACAATAATGATGTGTGTGTCCATAGCTGAAGATACTTATATAGTTATATAGCTGAGGAAGTTATATTGAAGCAGCGATATGAATTTTAAGAAAGAACTTGTTTTGTCAAGACTTTGTAAAAAATATTTCTAGACACTACAGCAGGGAACCATTAGTGCAATGATTATGGTATAGAAAGTAGTTTATTGTACCCAGAAACAGAGTATTTTTAAGTGAGGTTGGAGGGAGGAGTTCAATGATGCAAGAATTTGTAGTCACCTAGTAAGAGTCTGGGTTTTCTTCAGGTCACAGATAAAATCCATTGTGCTGTTTTTCTTCCCTTAACCTATTAGTAATGTGACTAATTTTTTTACATTTTATACTAAAAGTCTTAACATTCACATTCTGATCTTGATTTATCTCATCTCTCAACAAATTATACATATACATGTGTATACATAAAATATATAATGCATATATATATATATATATACACTGAGTTTCCTAACATAAAACAGTGAACAATTTTGGGTTATGTCTCCATGTATACTGAAGGAAAACACCAAGGACTCTGCAGGTACAATGAACACTCAGATACCCCACACCCCTGTTCTTTGCGAAGACAATCGTCTTTTAGTTACCAATGGGTTCATGGGTACAGAGCATAGTCTGTAGGGTGTATCTGCCAGAGGTTTTTAATTACACTGTCATAACCCTCACTGGCAGTGGGACAGTGTCTATCTCTTCTGTCACTGTCAGGAATGTGCTTCGCATGTCCCACGAGGAATTTCTCACATACAAGGAGAGTCTTCTTGCAAAGTCAGTCTCCAGCAGCAAAGCGGGGAGTGAGAGCACCATTCTTCCTCTCAATGCAAATAGCTCCAGCAGCACAAATTTAAAAAAAGAACCACTTGCCATGAGTAATGACTAATTAGGGAAATTTTGACAAGGATATAATTTCAACGGGTGATTCTCAGCACCGAGATAATTTCATGCTTTGTGCAAACCATTTGGTGAAAAGTTAATTCAAAGTTAAACTTTATTTTTATAAAAATCCCCTCAAGTTGATTTGACATTGGCTAATGGTTTTTATAGCAAGCAATCAAGATGAGAAGCCTTTACAGAAAAACATATAAGGCCCTCTTTTCTGCTGTGTGAAACCTAGGTAGTATCAGAAAGACTTTAGCAGCTCTCAGTGCATAGAGAAAATTCAGTCTTGGCCAGATGGGTGTGAGGAGACAAATCTGTCTTATTTAGACATCGTATATTTCATGCACTTCCTGACCTACTCATAATTCTACATGTAGAATACTTAGCTTCCTTTAATTTATTGATTCTATAAGAATTTTAGCATATCACTGGACTACAGAAAGACACTCTAGGATTCTTAAATATCAGATGAGCAGTTCTCTTTACATAATTTGACATTTAAAAGTGACACTAAATTTCATAAAAACTCTACTTCAGATTTTTTAAAGAAATCATATTTTTTTAAAAAATGATCTCACTAATCTAATTCTTCTTTGCTTTTATTCAAGCTTCAAATGGGCCATAAATAATTCACTAATTATACATATTTTACGTATACATATGTATGTAGACATAAGTGCATATGTATATAATTATTTATATTATGTACATATATGAAAATGGTTCTCAAACAAGTTAGTACTATTCTGCAAACATTCAAATTAGCTCTGCATAAAATATTCCTTTAAATGTATTTAGAAATTTAATAATTTAGATTGTTCTTTATGCGCCATGGCTGAAATAGATAATCAAGCCCAGAATATTCCACTTTCTGTCTGTCACATCCATTTATTCCTCTGTAGCCATAACTGGCCATGTCTTTAATATCCTGTGCTTTCCTTGCCACAATAATACTTCTCTAACTTATGTGCTGAAGCCTGGTATCTGTTGCATTCTGCAAGCACACACCCAAGTCTCCAGTTTCCAGAGATTTGTGATAAATATAAATCTATTTTTTAAATTGTTTTTCAAAGTTCCCAAAGCTTCCCACTATATTTAAGATGAGGTCTAAAGTTGGACTTCACTGCTCAGAGCGCCCTTGCCTGTACGCTGGCACTTCACTCCTCTTCCGGTTCCTCAGGCTCCTTCTGCTGGTACACACTTTTGGATACTGTTCATCTGCCTGGATTCTTCAACAAATCACTGTATCTGCAATAGGTTCCATAAGGGCAGTCAACATAGATCTTACACCTGAAGCAGGTTTCATGCAGTAGGTGGTAAGTATGGAAAGCAGGGAAGAAAGGAGGAAGGAAGGGAGGGAGGGAGGGTCGAAGGGAGGAAGGGAGAAACGATTTGCAACATCAAAGATATAGACGGTAGGTAGAAATAGACCACGCTCCGGTGATGAAACTGTGGCAAAACCATTCGTATCACACTTACTGATGTTTAACCATGTACGTCTTTGCTTCTTCCTGTTTTTTCTATGAAACCTCCCAGGAGCACTTTCCCTCCTCCCCTTTCTGTGTAGTGTATCAATCTACTTTCATTACATCCAATTGAGTGTCCTTAGATCTCCGAATCAGTGTACTAATTATCAAACAGGAGCTTTCCATTCCCTTAAACAATTTCTAATCTGAGTTCCCAGGAGGCATTTCAGAGTAATGGAAAGCTGGAAACATTCCTAGGTCTCAGATCTAACCTGCTGACAGCTTGTGGTTACAAACTCTGCAGAGGTGCAGAGCTGTTAGATCCATTTGTCTTGTGGAAGTTCTAAGTTCGCTCACGCACACTTTCTTTCTGGTATGTTCAGCAGTCTATGATGCTTTTCCTGAGCTGTCAGGAGACACGACTTGCCAGCTGTTTAAAACAGCTGTCATGTTCACCCCTAAGGGATCACAGCCATTGCTAAACTGCTTTCTCTTTCTCTATTTTTTTTCCCTTCCTGAATAAATTTGCAAAGTGTTTGCAACTCTGTCCCCCAGGAGCTGATCTCCATCATTCAGTGTCACTGCACACTGTCCTACATGTTTTCCAGCTCTGTGGGTGGAGGGTGTACTATGAATTGGGGATATAAAAGTCATAAATGAACCTGGAATGGAATCTGTTATAGATTAAAAACTGGCGGTCAACTTAACGCCAGCTGGATTACATCAGCATGGCACTGAGTGTGGATGTTTCACCTGAGGAAAGTTGCCGGTATAAACCCAGATGCAGAGAAGGAGAAGCTGTCACATTAGTGCATTAATGTGTTGAGGCGCATTGAGGCGTTGAGGCGTCACAGGTTCTCCTACATGTTGCTATCTGAGTCGTTAGTTCTCCTGGAGAAGCTCTAGTCCTCCATTGAGCATTGCTTCCTGACTCCGGAGGGGAAGACATGTGCTGCTTGGACTCCAGGATAAACTCGTCACACTGGCTTCCTGGCATGCATTCAACTGCGCTTGTTGTCAGAGGAGCTCGGGGCCTCTGTGTGGCTGATGAAGGCTGTGGGGCTTTTCAGGACAGCCCTGGTCTTTGTTGTGAGTGTGACTTCTCGGCTCCAGCGTAGAACCCACATCCTGTCAGCACAGCTCCTTCACCCCACTGGCATAGACTTTCTGGCTTCCACCGCTGACGTTTGGGCCTTCCCAGCATGGATCTGTAAAAGAGACTGGCGTGAGTCCTCCTTGTGGGCTCTAGACCTCCAGTTGGACTCGTGGGAGGCATTGTCGTGAGCTCTGGGTCTTTATCTGGACTCGTGGGACATGGCTGTGGGATTCAGGCCTTTGGCTAAATATTCTATGTCTTTAGCATTATAGATAAATTTCCTGCATTTTCGTGCGTAACCCTGGGTGACTATCATAAAAATAATGTTATAAACTCCATGTCCTAATTCTAATTGTTCTCTGTACAACCCTGACTACAAGAGAATCTTTAGGGGAGAACACTAAATAGAGATTTAGTGGCCTGAAGAGCCACTAAAGAGCCACTTTCCTCCAAAATTCAGTTGCCTGGTCTGTGATTTAAAGAAAGAAATGTGCAATGATTGGAAAGATATTAAAATGTGGCAGAGCTCCAATGGTCCTCCAAACCCTCATGAATGTCTTAAAAACAATACAATCATACAATCCTCATGGATGTCTCAATACATACAATCATATTCAATATTCTTGATAAGGGAGATAAGCCCATTAAATTCAGTGACTTTCATAGTCTTTCCAGGGTATTTTTGTGATGGTAGGTATGAGAAAAATTGATTCAAAGATGTTATATGCATATAATGTCATGCATTTAAAAACATTTTTGAAAAAAAACTAGTATTTTTCCAAATTCACATCATTTTTCAAATACGGAAATTTAAGTCAAAACAACAGATGTTAATGTCAATTGCCTGATATTATAGAAATAGTTAATGACAGGGTTTCACCTGGCATTCACACATTCCGATTAGTACTCCAAGATACTTTCCATTATACCACACAGATAATGGTGTGATTTTAAAAAAAAATCAATGTTTTCTGTCATTCTTATCTGTCCTCTTAGTTCAATTAAGATATATGGTAATTTCTTTTTAAACTGTTTTAAAATTTGAAACTCTGAATTTCTGACAAATATTTTCCCCTTTTGTCTTAAGAAATAGAAAAAGATTTACACATCAACTATGCTAATCAGATTCTTTTTACAGCCAAAGAATGGAAGTGTTAAAGAAATTAAGTTAAATAAACTCACACAAAAAGAATTGTAACTATTTAAAGAAAACATGCACTGTTTTCAGGAGGAAGATATTTTGTGTGTGTGTGCCAGACTTTTCAGAAGTAAAAGTAATTGCTAAATAAAGGCCTTGGTGCTGTCTGCTCCCAATAATTTATCTTCAGAGAGAGTTTGTCATTCTTCCTTTCTGCCCTGCTAGTATTAAGACAGGTTCCTTACAGTAAACCCTGGAGTGACTTCTAAAGCTTCCATTTCCAATTGCACAGACAAAGCAGCATACATGTTCTCCTTCTGTTTTTATAAAGATATAATGACATAAATGCATGTTGGTATGTTTCATCACCATGAGGGAGGAAAAGTTTAATTTTAGAAGAAGTGATTGATATAACCCCACCATCGGCTACTGTGATAATAGAAACACTAGTATTCTCCTTAACAGCAGGCCCAATTTTCCATTTCTTCCATTACCAGAAAGATGCCTCGATGTGGCTGTCACATGCTCATGTCCAGTGAAGTAGCTGAAAATCATCCTGGATCTAAAGGACAAATGTGTTATACTTTGCCACACAATCCTGCGGTCACACATTGGTTCAAATCCTGAGTCAAAGGAAATAATCCAAGGAAGGAACACTAGCTTAGGGGATCACTTGAGATAAGAACTCTGCCCCAAGAAACACTTGATATTCCATACTGAGCAAATACCACGCACATCAGAAGCTCTGGTTGGGGGACACCAAGATGGGATTGCATAGATGTGCATTAAGTGCATCAGGCAAAGCTAGGCACGGGGGCACACTCATGTAATTCCTCCACTGGGGAAGCTGAGGCAGAAGAATGCCAAGTTTGAGACCAGCCAGGGATAGATCAAGAGTTCAAAACCAACCTGGACTAATAGAAAGACTTTATCAAAAAGGAAGGAAGGAAGGAAGGAAGGAAGGAAGGAAGGAAGGAAGGAAGGAAGGAAAAAGAAAGAAAAAGGAAAGGAAAGGAAGGGAAGGGAAGGGAAGGGAAGG